>QEPC01009365.1:3031306-3064165 GCA_003113815.1 Sphenodon punctatus | reverse complement strand
CCCCAGACTCCGAACCTGCTGAGCTATGGGAGGGCGAACCCCCCCCACCTCCCTCGCTCTCCCCACCACCATCACCTCCATCTTATCAGGGTTGAGCTTCAGGCTGCTCTGCCACATCCATTCTGCCACGGCCTCCAAACACTGGGATAGCAACGAAACGGCAGGGTCTGGGTCAGCTGAAAAAGAGAGGTACTGCTGAGTATCATCAGCATACTGGTGACACCGCACCCCGAACCCTCTCACGACCTCCCCCAAGGGCTGTATATATACATTAAACAACAATGGAGACAGAATGGAACCCTGCGGAACGCCTCAGGATAAAGCGTGGGGGCAAGATGTTTCAGCTCCCAACACTACCGGCTGGCTTCTTGAGATGGATGGCTGTGGTCAGTTTTGTGTTGTAGTTCTCTTGAATTTCTTGTAGGATATACAGGTGGGATTCGTTGTATTTCTCTTTCAGAATGTTGGTGTATGAGAAGATTTCTTGTTTTAGTAGGTTTCTTCTAGAGTATGTTAAGCGTATTAGGTGGTTTCTCAGCAGTCCTTCTGCAGAGTTGTTCTGCGTATGTCGAGTTGTATGTGGTGGTTAGAGGATATATTCAGTCCATTCGGGATGATGATGTCTTTTTTGCATTTACTCAAGAAGTAGATGTTGCTGTTCAGTTTGGCTTCCTGTTTCTTCAGGTTGTGAAGATCAAATTTGAAAGGGAAGCAGAGAAACACTGAGAGAGGAAAACACACTCGGCACAGAGGAGGAACAACAAAAAAACAGTCTGATAACAAGGAGACACACAACCTAAGTGATGAGAATAGCCCCTGGCCGCCAGCAGATGGTGACCAGCGGGCCCCTTGTCGCGCTCCCATAGGGGGGACAAGGACAGGCTGGCATGCACTCCCCACTGCAGTAAGGTTGCTGCAGCGGGATGTTGCTGGGGCTTTCGCGCCCGTGGGAAGGTGAAGCAGGTCTGGCCAGGGTTGCCCCAGGCAAAAGGGCTTCTGGCCAACCCGGAGGCATGGCAGGGAGAAATGGGAGGAGCCTCAACGCTGGACGGGCAGCTTCCTCATCATTCAGCGGGGAGCCTTGGAGCCACACGCAGCGAGCGCACGAGCTGGAGCCTTCCCTCCCACCTTCACCACTGAACGGCAGAGGGTACAGTGGGCCCCAGCCCAACCACACACACACACACCCCTAACTGTGCTGAGGCAGGTCAGAAGGCTCAAGCAAACGGAGGTTCCTGCCCCCTTCCCCTGCTTGCCTGTGTGGGGTAGTGTTCGGGGAGAGGCGGAACTTGATTGGGAGGGAAGCTGAGGACCTGAGGGGGAGAGATTACCCCGGTAGGCCAACATGGAGAAGACCAAGTGGAAGGTCCGTCCCAGCCCGCATCAGCGGCAGGAGAGGGAGGGGGCGTGATGCTGTCCAGGCTTTGGTGAGTGAAGAGGGGGGAGGAGTGGTCCTCCTAACCCTCCAGGAACGCCTAGCTGGCTGCGAGGCCCTGATGGCACAGATGGCTGATGTGTGGCAGGGGCATCCGCCAGGGGCATCTCGCTGCAGGGGCAAGACACAATGTGGATGGAGCATGGAGAGGCGGGGATCCCCCCCATTGGGGGACACTGGGTTCAAGGTGTGCCTGGGCCAGCTTGGGGAGTCACTGATCAATTGGTGGGCACCGCACCATACGCGGCGCCCATGACTGAGCCCCTACCCCCCCTTAGCTGGCGACACCCAGTGAGGGGGCAGGAGGGTGGTACCTACGCCCAGGTACCGGGATGGTGCCGTACCTCACCCCCACCCCTATGCGTGTGGGGCAGGAGCAACCCCCGGAGGTAGTGGGGGTGGAGGCGGCAGGAAATGCGGGACCACCGGCGGAACCATGGCTGGCACCTGGGCCAGCCATGGTCCCGCAACAGGCGCCCCCCCCCTGCCAACGAACTGGGCGGAGGAGGGCGCCCTGTCCCCTGAGAAGGAATGTCAACCTGATGGCGCAGGAGGCAGAAGACGAAGGAGGGGTGCAACGAGATCAGGAGGATCTCGATACAATTAGGAGGATCGAGGCTTTGGAGCGCGGACTACGGGTCATGGCAGAGGATTACCAGCACCTGCCACCACCACCGGACTCACGTCCCGCAGCACTAGCATGGACAGGTACAGGAAACATGGGGGTAGGAGGGTACCCCGCGGGATCGGGGCAGACCCTGGCATACCAGGCTATGTAGGCGGCGGGGGCATAGGCCCCATGGGAATGGATGGGCCCCCACCGGTTCCCCGTGACGGGCGGCAGGGGAATAGTGCCCAATGGGGGAGCGCTCCTGTGGGTGCAGTGAATGTTGGGCCCCTGGCAAGTACAAGGGGGAGCCACTCCAGCTTTGGTGGAACGGGGCCTGGGTACCTGCCCCTGGTATGGGATTCCCCCCATCGGGGGGGTATCGGGAGTTGGCTCACCGCCAGGGCAATGGCACATGGTAGCTCAACCAGGGGGTTGGCCGGTCCCCTGGTTGAGGTAAGGGGCGCAGGAACTGCAGGTGTGGGTGTAACCAGGGGGTCAAGCAGGGTGCATGAGTGCGGGGGAGCGCCCTGCCCCTCTGTTGGGCGGGGGTTACATGGATGTGTCAGCCCCACTGGACAACCATCTACTTCAGCCCACAAGGGAAAGGATTTGGCGGGGTGAATACGTTGATATATTCACCCTCCTATTCACAGATCCTATTCCCGATCCCAACGATAGGGAGGATAAAAAAGATAAGGAAAGGTTCTGGCGCCCCAAGGCAGACAGGAATTGGGCAAATTGAACCTTAGCCTTTTCAATTTAGTCCAGGCATACCCTGACAGGGCATACGCCCTCATGAAATATACTGATATAGTCCATCGAGCTTATGATACTGGCCCCCCCCGGGGCCTGGCTCCAGTACGATGAAGCTTTTCGGCACAGGGTATCGTATACCCCAGGTTTAAGGTGGGATGTTCACGCCCATGATCTATGGCTTAACTGCATGAGCGATTCTGCCATAGCATCCAGGGCAGATAGCAGGCATGTACTTACAAAAGGAGTGGTGGCTCCCGCTAATGACCCCTTTTGGAGTAAGGGCTGCAAGGCCCAGAGCACCGGGGGGCGGGGGAGGAGATACAATGCTGGGAATTTGCATGTGCCAGAAAATGTAGCCGCAATGGATGTAAATTCCGCCGTGCATGCGCCATCTGTGGGGGGTACCATGCCACAACGGCGTGCAATAAAGGGAAGCAGCCGTGGGTGAAGGGGAAAGGCCAATCAGGCCTGCAGAGCAAGAGCAATCAAGGTGGTCCCCCAGGGGGCGGTTTGGGAAAGGGCCCCAACTCCAGTTAAAGTAGCTAAGTTAGCATGGGCATTACGGGATCACCCGAATAAGGAGGAGGTAGCATATGTAGTGAGCAGATTTCTTGAGGGATTTAGGATACCGGCAGTGGGGGTTCATCAGCAAGCAAAACCAACGCCTAACCTTTAATCGGTGCTGGGGATGGAAGTGGTGGTGTAAGCGAAGTTGGATAAGGAGGTCTGGGAGGGCAGAGTGGCAGGCCCATACCAGGCTATCCCAATGGAGGGCATGGTGGTCTCTCCACTTGGGGTGGTGCTAAAGGAAGCCCCCGGGGAATTCCGTCTGATCCACCACCTGTCCCACCCCCGGGGAGGATCAGTAAATGATGCCATCCCGAAGGAGCTAACCTCCATCCACTACGCTTCGTTCGACGAGGCAGTCCAGCTAGTACGGAAGGCTGGCCCCAACGTGCTGCTCACCAAGTGTGATATCAAATCTGCCTTCCGGCTCCTGCCGGTGCACCCGGAGACTTTTCACCTCCTGGGTTTTCAATTCCAAGGGCAGTATTACTTTGACCAAGCTATGCCAACGGACTGTTCAATCTCGTGCTCTGCCTTCAAGCGGTTCAGTTCCATGGTAGAGTGGGTGGTCCGGGAGCGTGCAGATGGGTGTGTGTGTGTGTGTGTCACAAAATATCTCCATGATTTTCTCTTCATCGGCAGGGATGGGACTGGGGAGTGCGAGGGTATGATGGACACCTTCTACACAGTGGCTGATGAATTGGGGATTCCTTTGGCTCCAGAGAAAACAGAGGGACCTGTCACCTCCCTCACTTACTTGGGTATAGAAGTCGACACAGTTAGGGCCCTCTCCTGGTTACCCGAGGAAAAGCTGGCCTCCCTGTGGGCTAAAATAGCCAAGTGCTATGCCGTGGTAAAAGTCACAGTGCAGGAGCTGCAGTCCTTAGTAGGGAGCCTTAATTTTGCGTGTAGAGTGGGGGGCCTCGGCCGTGCTTTCCTTGCACGCTTGTACTGTAAGCTGAAGGGTAACCCCCCCGCTCACTATCATATACAGGTCATGAAGGAAATGAGAAGCGACCTTCTTACTTGGGTTGAATTCCTTGAAGGGTTTCATGGGGTCAGCTTCTGGCGGGAGCAACTCCTGCTCGAGGCTAAGTTACAAGTTCATTTGGATGCGGCAGGCGGGTGTAGTTTCGGGGTGTATTTTCGGGACAGGTGGTGCGCTGCCCCATGGCCGCCTGAGTGGGTGGAGCAAGGTGTCACCAGGGACTTGACATTTTTGGATTTTTTCCCCATTGTAGTGGCAGTTCACCTCTGGGCTGCTGAATATGCTGACCGATCTGTCCTGTTCTGGTGTGACAACATGGTGGTAGTGCATGTGATTAACTCCCTGTCCTCAAAATCCCCCCAGGTCATGAAGCTGGTGAGGGCATTAGTGTTATCATACTTGAGGCATAACATTCTGTTTGTTGCCAGGCACGTACCCGGCATTAGTAACAGGATAGCTGATGCCCTCTCTTGCTTCCAGATAGAGCATTTCCGCTCCTTGGCACCGGGAGCCAGCCTTTTGCCAGAACCCCTCCCTCCAGCACTGTGGAGCCTTGGATCCTAGAGCTGTACACCATCATACAAGGATCCTTGGCAGCTCGAACCCGGGTGGCATATTCAAGGGGCTTTTGGGAATTTCAGGAATTTCGAGCACAACAGGGCTGGGGAATGGGTTTTCCCCAGATGTTACAGTTCGCTCTGGCATTAAGGCATCGCAGGGCAGCTACGGACACCATCGCCAGCAAACTATCCACACTGGGGTTTATGAGTGGCTTGGCAGGATCTCCTCCACCTGACAGAGGTTTTTTCAGGATGCTTGAGAGCTGGGTGAAAGAGCAGCCTAGAGAGCCAGACAGCAGGGCCCCTATTACACCTGCCCTCTTCCTTAGGGTTAATAATGTCCGTAACCTTGTTTGTTTTAACTCTTTTGAAGCATTATTGTTTGGAACTGCTTTCAAGGTAGCCTTTTTTGGAGCCTTCCGTGTGAGTGAGATCGTAGCGGAGTCTGGGTGGGATGGCACAGGGAGAGCTCTTGCCGTCGAGGATGTAAGCCTAGGCAGCGACACGCTTCGGCTGCGACTGCGTTGGTCCAAAACGGATCAGCGGGGCAGGGGGCAAGTGGTGACCCTTCACAGGGCGGGCTCTCCTGAGTTATGCCCCATATGAGCGGTGGAGGAGTACGGCAAGGTCCAACCACCATTAGCTGGCCCCTTTTTCAGACACGGGCATGGCCCTCCTGTGACGCGATACCAGTTTACAGGAGTGCCGCGAAGGGCGTTGATCCACCTTGGTCTCCCACCCTCTGCATATGGGTCACACTCTTTCCATATCGGTGCAGCATCTGTCGCAGCTGCGGCAGGCCTACCGGAACTAGAGATATGGGCAGTAAGGAGGTGGCGCTCTCGGGCCTGCCGCACGTACATCTGAGAGCTGGCTCGCTAACCGTTGTCTCCCATTTGTTCATCCAGGTGCAGCGAGGTCTCAGGGCAGGAGTCTGGTGTGGATCATCGGACACAGTCTTGTGCTATGGGCTGCAAAGGCTGTGGGCCAGACTCGCTGGGGAACCCAACTGGGATTGGCGAGCAGAGTGGAGATTCGATGGATGGGGCGGAGTGGAATGCGATGGCATCAGCTACTCCCCACGCTACGGGGAGTGGTGGCTAACAGGCCACCTGACTTTGTGGTAATCCATTTGGGACAGAATGATATATTGAAGTTGACAGGGGGTGGCTATGGTGATCAACATCAAGGCCGAACTTTTAGAGGTGGAGCAGCTTTTCCCTCGAGCGACACTAATTTTGATAGATTTGGTAGCATGAATGAAGTGGTATAAAGCTTTAAACCCACGAAAAGTTGATAAATCCCGGCGTAACATAAATAGGGAGGTGGGGAAATGGCTTCACTTGTCGCCGTAGGGCAACAAAGTGTATTTGGCCACCTTGAAGGCAAAGTTGGTTGAGGTCTTAGGTTAGTTTAGGCTAGGTGGGGTCGGGATTGTCCAATGAGGATCGGCAGTCCCTTAGTGGCAGGGTCCAGCACTGTTAGGTCTTTAAATAGATAAGTAATAGGAATTGGAGGCGTCTCCTTAAGAGATGGGGAGATGATGCCTGGTGCAAAAGCAGGGCACGGCAAGTGCAAGGGTCACATCCCGGGAAGAGGTGCCTATCAGAAGGAGGGCAAGAACATGCAAGGTCCTCAATCATTTGATGCTGTATCCTTACTTTGATGCTGTATCCTTACTCCCATCCGAAAAGGACACTGTCCCCTTCAATCACGGCCTCGGGCTGGTGAGCAAAAGGGGAGACGTTGTTGGGGTTGGCACATCCAGGCCAAGTCCTGTTTTAGTTCATGTTAAGGATGGTTATAACAAGTTGTGAGTGCTGGACCTGAATTGCTTAGAGGCAATTACCCCACTTAGCCTAATTACAATTTGAATAAAAGTGCAGCCTTTAAAACCCAACTTGGAGTCCTTGTCTCATTCCGGATGCGCCAACAAAGGAATAATCCAAAGGTGTGAGTCAGAAGAGTAACAGATGCTCTGGCAGCTTCCTGTTGCTCCCAGCATGCCTTATAGAAGGCTGGGAGCCAATCAGGAAGCTGGATAGGCAGGGTCACAGACACAACAAGAAGACATACAATAAAGGCTCTTACCCAGAGTAGCCAGGTGGTGGTGCTGGGGGAAAACACACCATGACCCAAGGCCAGGGGTCAAGACCGTACTCTGACATCCATGTTCTCTGAGATGATGCTGGGGCTGGGTGGTGGGTAAACACCTAATAAACAGTGTGGTCTACTGCGTGCTATTGTCTTGTTTGTTTTCACCCAGAAAGAGTCACTTGCCCAAGGCCACCCAGTACGTTCCTGGCTAAAGTGGGATTTGAACTCTGGTCCAAGTACAGCACCTTAGCCACTAGCCTACATGGGTTAAATTTGGCCGGGAAATATCAGAAAGGCAGCTAGCTACCATGGTGGGTTTGGGGGGCATGGGCGGTCCTCACAGGATCAGCCAAGATGGCCAGCTGAAGTTACAATACAAACCAGATTGTAGACCAAGGAAGCATGCCAAAGGCTCAAATCTGAGGTCCAAGCTACGCAAAGAAATCTGAGGGGAAATCCAAATAGCGGCATAAAAGTACCAGCCAAGAGGCTGGAGGAACTAGGGATGGAGGAAGAGTAAGGGCAGACAAGGACCCAACCACAGGCTGGAATGCAGCTAGAGCATAAACACAAACTAAGGTCCAGGGCCGTTTTAGACGTGCAGCAGGGGATCAGGCGCAGGAGCGGCGAAACAGCCGCGGCACTGTTTTAAACGAACCAGAAGCGGAAGTTGTGCGCGTGATCGGCGGCCGCACATGCTTTGCCGACCGCGATCGAACCGGCCTGATTTCTCTGGGGGGACATACGCGACCGAAAAAGAATGCACGGCCGCCGATCATGCCCACAACTTCCGCTTCTGGTTTGTGTAAAACAGTGCTGTGGCTGTTTCGCCGCTCCCACGCCTGATCCCAGTGCACGTCTAAAAACGGCCCAGGTATCTGGCATACCGAGTGGACATTTTCTATTTCGTAGTGGGCAGCAGCCAATGGGAAGAATCACAGAGATCAGCCAACCAGGGTTGGTGTGGGCATAGCATGGCCAATACGAAGTAGACCTGCTGAGCAGCAATACTACCGGTTTGGGAGTGAACATGCAATCCCTGATGGTGAACTGGAGAGAGTAGTTTCCTGGAATTCAATAGACCCAATCAGTGGCATAACTAGGTTTATTAGGGCAAGTCAAATTACTGGCCCTCCCCTGGGTGCTCTACCTCACCCACCCCAAAACTCTTGCCCTGCTTGTACATCACACCACTCACAGCCATACGCCGCTGCCTGCCTGCCTGCCACCCCCTTCTGCTTCAGTCCACAGGAAGTAAGGGCAATCAGTGCATGTGTGTGTGGAAAGGCCTCAGGTAGCACACACCCACACACATCCTCCCGAGTCCCTTCCCATTATGCCCTTAGTTCCCGCTGCCGCCATAGATTGGAGCAGAGGTGGGTGGTAAACTAGGGTTGCCAACTATGTATTTTTTTTTTCCAGGTCACTTATGGAAAATACATGTTGCAGGGCCTACATTGGTGCCCTAGGTGCCAATGCAGGCCCTGCAACATGAATTTTTCACAAGTGGCCTGGAAAAATATACATAGATGGGAACCCTATGGTAAACAGAGGGAGGGGGGCCAGAACTGGCGTGCACCGCAAGGAAAAGGATGAGTGCCACAAGAAAGTGGCCAAGGAAACGGGGGGTGGAGGGGAGCCCAGCTGTGGCATCACTTGTAGGCTCCATCTCACACCACCCAGCTAAACCTGTCCCAGGGCCAGTCGGTCCATTTATCCCGACACTGCTGTCCCTATTCAATCGTTGCTCTGGTGCCTATTTCCAACAGGGGACGGAGGTGCCTTAGATGTCTGTAAATATTGGCGGACTAGAATATAGGGCTGTAATTCAGGCACCTTCCCAGAAATAGCTAAGTAATAAAATAAAGCTTTATTTGGCATGGCACATTATACAAGTATTGCCAAAGTATAAGGAGAGGCGAGATTGCTCAGGTACTTGTCAGAAGTGGAGACATTAATGCACTCTGTTCAGATTAGGTTCCTCTCTTTTAATAAGAGCTGTCATATTGGGTCAGACCACTGGTCCATCTAGCCCAGTAAACCTGTTTGTCTCCCAACAGTGGCCAGCACCAGATAAATTTGAATTTTACATTCCCATCTATTCCTAGTCAAGAGGCAGGTTGTTCCCTAGTGCAAGGTCACCTCAGCTCTCTCTCTCCATTCACTCTTCAGTTCAACAGCTCCTGATCCATCGAGGAAGTCTCTCTTGCACACAAAGTATTTCTTTGTTCATTTCTCACCTCTTGTCTTGCAGACAAGGGCTGGAATTGCTGAGAGACTGAGCCACACAGATGCCCAAAGACTATATCGGATTGTCTGTCTGTGACCTTCCTTCCCCCTGATTGGCCACTCACTGTCCTCTATAAAACATCAGAGCTCTGAGCTGATCAGACAGGTGGCCATTTCCTGTTGCTTGTGCCTTGTTCATGACCCTTTATTCCAGGCTACAGCCCTGTATGTTGAGAGGTCCTGTCATCGGGATCTGTTTGGGGGAGCCCTCCCAGTCAGGACTGGCCTTAGAATTTGCAGGGCCCAGGGAAGAGATAAAATGCAAGAGGATCCCTGGTGGTCCCTTCTCGGCAGGTTGCCCTGAGGTGATCAGCCAGCCCTGCCCCCCGCCCCGGTCCAAGGCCAGCCCTGCCCCTGATCCAAATCCCTTGGACTTTGGCTTGGCTGGGCTCCTTTGTGGGTGAGAGGCCAGGCCTGCATAGAGAGCCATGTCGTCACAGTGTTCTGCAGGGTGGGACGAAAGTAGGGTGGCCAGATACGCAAATTTTAGAGGACATTTATGAGAAATACAGGTTGCAGGTCTGCATTTGAGTCAGTGTGGCCCTGTAACCTGTATTTCTCATAACTGTCATCTAAAATTTGCATATCTGGCCACCCTAAAGGGCAAGGGAATGCCTTAACCCCTCCCTTTTCCTCTAACATGGCCCTTTATCCCTCCAGGAGCACCGTGATGTCACAGCTTTCTGTAGGGTCAGAACTACATCAGAAGAGGGGTGGGGCTGAGGCACCTGTTCCTGTCCTCAAGAGGCCCTGCCCCTGCAGTCCGGCACTCCATGGGGGCAGGGGCCCCCTGTTACCGACTGGGCTGGACATTGGGACTGGAATTCCAAAACTATGGAAATAGTTTGATACTTCCCCATGGTCGCTAATAATTAACAGGCCAATCAGCATGCTGGTAGGCTACTCTCTCGCTTCCTCTGGTTTGGATAAGGAATGGGAGAGATATATTGGGTTTTTCCCAGGAAGTGGGTATTTAATGGCCAGGCCAAATTCTGAACTGGGATTCTGGAATCCAGAATCTCTTCCGCCATTTCAGTTTGATCTTGTAGACTTCACTGCCTCCCCTGAATGGCTATGCAAAGTTGATGTGCCCTGCTAAGCTGCTTCTCTGACGTGCCCCAGAGGCATCTGCACTTCAGCCCTGTATACTAGGGATGGGACTATCAGCGAATTATCGGTTACCGGTTTTATCAGTATCGGATTAATCCGATAATACCGGTATCGGTATATTGGTTTTTTAACATTGCCGATTTTTCGGATCTTTAACATTGAGGCCATTTAAACAATGGCTGCAATGTTAAAGATCCGAAAAATCGGTAATGTTAAAAAAACGATATAACGATACCGATATTATCGGTATTATCGGCTTAATCCAATATGCCAATTATCGGCATTATCGGATTAATCCGATACCGATAGTCCCATCCCTACTGTATAAACATAAAACGCTTTCTCTTCAGAGATTTGTAAAAGCTGTTATGCTCATTTACTGTGGCCTCTTGCATAACACAGGTCACAGGATCTTCAGAATGAAAAGCACAGCAGAAAAAAGAATGTAATATATTAAGGTATCAGTAAGGCTGGTCGAATGTGAGTCATCTAATTGGATGTTTTCTATTCAAGGACACAGCTTTCTACTCAAATGATAGATCTGCCAAATTATTCTAAGAAGGTTGATTGAATTGAAATGTCATATTCATTTGAACAAGAAATCCACCTTGATCTTGGTGTCATAGGTGACTTCTGAGGGGGATGGGGGCTGTGCCACCCCCAGCTTTTCAGAAGCCCTATAGAAACACACACACAATCAACAGTTACCAGTCACCTATGTTTGGTGTCAAAATTTCAGATCAAGAACACAGAAACCTAGAGCTGGAGGGAACCCCAAGAGTCACCTGGTCCAGACCCCCTGCCATTAAGCAGGATCCATAGAATGTACACCATCCCCAAGAAATGCCTGTCTAACCTATTTTTAAAAAAAAACTTTATTCCTAAACGAAAATCACTATACATACAATTAAGGGACAACCTTACGCTTAATTTCAATGCTTAAAACATGCCACACAGTAAGGACAGACTATTTTTAAAGTCCTCAAGTGATGGGGCATTTAAAATCTTCCTTGGTAAATTATTACACTGCTCAGTTGTCCTGTCCTTCTCCTTTACTTTTAACCTATTTACTTTAATCCTATCCTCACTGACCAGAGAGAACTAGGTATTATTTTGCTCAGAGCAGTCTTTTAGGCTGCATTCCCACCTGTGGCGGCAGCGGCGGCAGCGGGAGGGGCGAGGGAAGATGCGGCAACACGGAGGAGATGGCAGACGGGAAAAGAGCTGGTACAAACGGGGATCTGCTGCGGCTTCTCGCGCGCATGTCAGGGTGCAAAATCCTGCCCTGACATGCGCGAGAGAAGCCACGGCAGATCCCCGCTCACACTGGCTCTTTTCCCGTCGGCCGGCTCCTCCACGCTGCCCCGTCTTCCCTCGCCCCTCTCTCTGCCGCCACCGCCGCCGCCGCAGATGGGAACGCAGTCGTACATATTTGAAAACTGTAACCATGTCCTCACTTAATCATCTTCTTTTCTTTGAAGCTAAACATGCCCGGTGCCTTCACTCTCTTCTCACAAATCTTTCTTTCCATTCCGTTTAGCATCATTGTTGCTCTAGTTCAGCCTGTCAGTACCCTAAAGTGAGATGCCCAGAGGTGTAGCTATAACACCCACCTCCACCCATGGAGCCTTCTCCCGTTTTCCAGAGGGCTCCGTTGGGTGGAGGTGAGTGGGTGATGGGTGGAGGTGGGTGTTGCGTGGGAGCGCACGCACACCCCACCCATCCCGCTTGGTGTTCACATGGATGAACACCGAGTGGACACCCATCCCCACAACCACCGCCGGCCATTTACACAGATGCAGCCCCCCGTGCGCACACCCACCTGAACACCGAGCAGGGCAGGGCCTCCATGTAAAAATGGCCCTAGTCCCTGGAGATACCCTGAACAGGACATGGTACTTTAGATCCCCTAGTTCTCAAACTGGGGAGTGGGTCCTCCATGCAGGTCATGGAAGGTCTTGGGGTGGGGAGCAGCGCAAGAACCACCAAAGATGGCAAACACCTAGCACCTTTCTCGCTGAATTAAGGTGGAATCTCCAAAATAACGGGCTGGCAAGAAAGAGAAAGAGTTCAAGAAAAGGAGGGAGAAGGAGGTAAAGTAATAGCAGGGTGGGGAGAGGGAGAGGAAGAGAGGGAGCAAGGTGGTGGTTGTGGGGGGCCTTAGTTACTACTGACAAGCGTGGGGGGTGCATATCCAAAAAGTTTGAGATCCACTGCTCTAGATAAGATCTGATGAGAGAAGAGTGGAGAGGAATGATTGTTTCCCTTGTTTTACATACAATGCTTCTGTTGATGAAACTTAACAGAGAGTATAATCTTTTTTAATTGCCTTTACCACAAAAGTGTTGTTATCCCAGCCTTATACATACCAGCAGGGCACGTAGAGTCTGGAGAGTGCAATCATGAAAATCCACGAACCAATGAAAATCTATGTCTGACAACATGTGACAAATGATGAATAAGCAAAGAAAGTAAAACCGGACGCAAACACCAAGATTGAGAGTGTCAGCGCGCCTAGTAGAAACGAAATGTCAAATTAACTGTCAGCATCACAATCTCTCATTTCATTCAGCTGGAAATTTCAGCCCCCCCCAAAAATAAAAAATCATCACGGGAACAAAATTTGTATAAATAATTCAGTGCTCTTGAACATGGCATGTTGAACATGGCATCAAGAACATGGCTCTTGATTGTGTTCATAGCTATCATAACTGTTTGGCGATATGCTGTAAATAAAATAAAATCTACTACTACTATCGAAAAGGGTAACAACTGACAAGAGAGTAGCCCACTGTAGGTCCTCTCCATGGAGCCCCCACGCGGCCGTCACTCACATGGTTCAGTGGACAACACCCCCCCATGACTCGCAGCCACGGTAAACTCTGGGTACAGGGAGTCATCCCTGCTGTGTTTTTCATCTGTTTTCTTTGTTGGTTTGTTGTTTGGTTGGCTTGGGGTTTGTTTGGTTTTTTTGCTTTTTGGAGCACCTTATTATTTATTATTATTATTGATTATTATTATTTATTTATTTACAGCCATATGCCAAAAAACACTAGAGAAAACATATCTCCCCATGTATGACCATGTCAGCACTACATACAAAATAATTCTATAATTCATTAATACAAAAAATCCATTCTAGCTATATTCCATATAATCATCAAATATCTTTGATGATTATATAACAGAATTTAAAACTTAGCCTCCTTTTATTTATTGCCTTGCTCTTTTGGGGGGATTACTTTGGCCGAGCTTGACCCCTGATTGTACTTGATCAGATTTGTTTACGGCTTTTGCCAAGATAGAAAAAGCAAGCGACTTAGCTGGTAAACATAAGTCAACACAGAACAGTAATAAATTACAAGAGGTATTACAAAATATACCACTCAAAGATAAACTCTTACAGCAAACTCTTAAGAAATAAAGCTCTTTAAGGGTACACATCCAAGGGTACGACAGGAGCTCGTAATGGGACTACAACCATCGTATAAACATGGAATACACACACTCTGCTTTTTAATATAATCTATATTTGAGGGTCTTGACTTTAGATGTTTTTGCTAGAGCTCTAGGTCCAGCTCTTTTCTGATTTTACCAGCCAGGATCAAAGATTTTCCCAAACTGTTCAGTATCTCAGCAGAACCATTTTGCAAGAGACATATTATTTTCTGCTGATAAGGCCAGCCTATTAAATCGTCCACTTTGGCTGCTATTAGTTTTACTCTTTCAGTGGCATAGAGAGGACATTGCCATAATAAATTATTGATGTCCTCAATCAAATTAGGAAAGCATGAGCAAACTCTTATTGTATGGAATTTTCTCCCATCTGCCTTTTATTACAGCCAACTTTAATTGGTTTAATCTAAGTTTCGTTATGGCCTTCCTGTAGCTTGGTTTCAGGGGCTTTGTCAAATGAGGGACTGGACCTATATCAACTTTGAAAGGTCCATAAAGGGGAAAACTTTTTGCCCTGCTTCCAAGAGACATATCGTTTTGGTATTCGATATTATTTAGGCATCCTGTGATAAAGGATACTAAACCAGGTAAAAGAATTCTATCAGATTCCCAGCAGTCACCCATTCCATTAGCATACAACAGTATTTTTATTTCTTCTAGCCAGCTAAAGTTCTTAAATGGCTTATTCCAGTAGTTGAGCAGGCACATCTTGGGATAATCTTGGCCTAATCTTTATCCAGTATTTTATCTGCCGTATGAGTGCCTGCATTCTCATATTTTGGGAGCCAGTTTCTACTCGGAGGAGGGCCGCAGGTGTTCCATTTTGCACTTCGAGTAGTCTTTTTAAAAAGCTATTTTGAATATGTTCTACAGAATCTCCACAATTGCTATCTAAACCAAAGATCTCAGCAACAAAGCTGATAAAAAGATCTTGAGATTCCCAACTTTTAAAGCCTCTTTCCAGGCTTTCTTCCCATAATCTCTCTGTAGAAAGTTCTCTATAGTTAAGTTCTATAACTTAAGTATTCCTTCTAGAGTTTGACGAGATCTCCTTTCAGCATGCTGATAATTAGACCACTTATGGGAACTAGAAAATCTAATACCTAAGTAAGTAAAGGCATTAACCTGTTCAATTGGTTCTTTGCTAATGAACCATTTATGCAGCCTCTGGGCCCCGAAGACCATCACCTTAGATTTACTTCTGTTAATCTCTATTTTATTGATAGAGCAATAATGGGAAAATCTGTCTAGTAATCTCTGTAGGCCCACCTTAGTGGTTGCCAGCAGAGCTGTATCATCTGCATACAAGACGAGGTATGGTATGTCTTGACCCAGCATCTTAGGAGCATGAACTACTGGATCCAATAACAGTATTCTTAAATCATTAAGAAAGAGCAAAAATAACACCGGAGCCACAGAATAACCTTGTTGAACACCTCTTTTAACCACCAAGGAGCTAGATAATGTTCCTTTAACTCCAAACTTTGCTTTGGCTACTAGGTTGCTTTGATATTGTATAAGTAGATGCGCAACAGAGCATTGTCTAACCCCATTTCCTTCAATTTTGACCAGAGAAGAGTCCTCTCCACTGAATCAAATGCCCCTTTTAGGTCCATGAAAGCGACATAAAGTCACTTCCCTTGGCCAGAGTATTTAGTGATCAAATAATTAAGGGTAAAGCATTGATCTGTGGTAGAGTAACCTGCACGGAAACCAGCTTGTTCCTCTCCAGGTATCTCCAAGTTCCACATCCAAGAATACAAATGGAATACAGATGTTTTCCATAAATTTTCAATGGCACATTAATCAAACTTATGGGCCTGTAGCACTCTGGTTTATCTCTTTCTCCTTTTTTTAAAGATGGGAACTATTAATGTACGCTTCCAATCAGGTGGTCAAATATCATGCAAAATAATATTATTAATAATGCATTTAAGGATTGATAGCCACCAATCTGAAAACTGTTTAAAAAGTTCTGGCACTAGATGGTCAGATCCCTGAGCCTTGTTTGCTTTAAGTGTTGAGATGTATGATGCTATTTGATCCTCAGATACCAGAAAAGGGGTTAGAGCTTTGCTGGTTGCTTGAGGAACAACAGGATCAGACGGGTGGTCCAGCTGAGACTTGAACTTTTGTGAGAAAAACTCTGCCCATTCTGAACCTCTGGTGTAACCATCTGGTTGGATGCCTTCTCTTTACTGCCTGAGACCAGTTGCCAAAAGATGTTGTCGTTTTTCGTTATAATTGCATCTTTAAGTTGTTCCCAGCAGTTTTGATGGTATTTTTGCTTCTTCTCTTTAAGAAGAGCTTTATAGGCAAGCTTACTTGTCTTAAAGCTCTCTGCGCCAGAGGTGGAATTAGTTTCCTTCCATTTAATTATAATTTTATTTATTTATTTTAATTTAAAAAAACTTTTACCCCACCCATCCTGTCACAGGCGGATCTGAGCGGCTTACAATTTACAATTCAGTAGTGATTGTTTGGCCTCTAAGCATTCTTTATCAAACCAGTTCCTATGATAAGGCTATACCTGATGAGAGTAACAACTGACAAGACAGTAGCCTACTGGGTCCTCTCTGTGGAGGCCCCATGCAGACGTCACTCACATGGTTCAGTGGACGACACCCACCCACCCCCCATGACTCTCAGCCACAGTGAAATCTGGGTACAGGGAGCCATCCCTGCTGTGTTTTTCATCTGTTTTGTTGGTTGGTTTGTTTTTTTGCTTTCTGGGGCACCTTATTGGAGTGCTCCAAAAGTGAAAGTAAACAGTCAAAACACTAGTGAGAGTGGAGAGAGCATTTCTCGGCCCACTCTAGGCTCTGCACCCGGAATTCTATGGTCCTGGCTGACCTGCACGTGGGCAGAGGCTGAGCATACACCAATAGATGGGAAGCAGCCCTGCGGGCACACAGTAACCAGGATTAGCCAGCATCTGCCCGCACAGTTGGCTCCACATTCTCCGAGATGATGCCGTAAATGGGGGGACCGGGTGGCAGCTCTGTATTCAGTGGGAGCAAACATCTGGTGAACTCCTAACAAATGGTGTGGGCTAATGTTAGCTATTGTCTCATTTGTTTTCACCCAAATGTTCAATTCAATTTAAATTTGGATCCAGTTCAATGTATTACATACCAATCCACTCTCTCCCCTTCCCCTCATACCAGCTTTGGAGGAAGAATAAAAGCTAACTACCTCAATGTAACTGATTACTCAAATAATTATTCAATAGGTGAACGTGATAATAGCACCAATTAGCAAGAGTGAGCAGGAAATTAGTTGACAACAGCCAGTGGGTTGGGGAAAAAGGTTGGTAGCAAAAATAACCACATTAAAAAAAAAAAAATCCAGTTGAAATGATCCAATGCTATTTCAGCAAGTAACATAACACCTAATGATCCAGGCAAGTGCAGACAGTCTGACTATATAGAATCCCATTTATTGGGCAGGGATAGAGGGATCACCCAAGGAACAGGCTCTATGGATAAACATGACATGATAACATGAGCATGAGACGCACTAACCTAAAATAGGAGTCCCCAGNAGTAAAGGCATTAACCTGTTCAATTGGTTCTTTGCTAATGAACCATTTATGCAGCCTCTGGACCCCGAAGACCATCACCTTAGATTTACTTCTGTTAATCTCTATTTTATTGATAGAGCAATAATGGGAAAATCTGTCTAGTAATCTCTGTAGGCCCACCTTAGTGGTTGCCAGCAGAGCTGTATCATCTGCATACAAGACGAGGTATGGTATGTCTTGACCCAGCATCTTAGGAGCATGAACTACTGGATCCAATAACAGTATTCTTAAATCATTAAGAAAGAGCAAAAATAACACCGGAGCCACAGAATAACCTTGTTGAACACCTCTTTTAACCACCAAGGAGCTAGATAATGTTCCTTTAACTCCAAACTTTGCTTTGGCTACTAGGTTGCTTTGATATTGTATAAGTAGATGCGCAACAGAGCATTGTCTAACCCCATTTACTTCAATTTTGACCAGAGAAGAGTCCTCTCCACTGAATCAAATGCCCCTTTTAGGTCCATGAAAGCGACATAAAGTCACTTCCCTTGGCCAGAGTATTTAGTGATCAAATAATTAAGGGTAAAGCATTGATCTGTGGTAGAGTAACCTGCACGGAAACCAGCTTGTTCCTCTCCAGGTATCTCCAAGTTCCACATCCAAGAATACAAATGGAATACAGATGTTTTCCATAAATTTTCAATGGCACATTAATCAAACTTATGGGCCTGTAGCACTCTGGTTTATCTCTTTCTCCTTTTTTTAAAGATGGGAACTATTAATGTACGCTTACAATCAGGTGGTCAAATATCATGCAAAATAATATTATTAATAATGCATTTAAGGATTGATAGCCACCAATCTGAAAACTGTTTAAAAAGTTCTGGCACTAGATGGTCAGATCCCTGAGCCTTGTTTGCTTTAAGTGTTGAGATGTATGATGCTATTTGATCCTCAGATACCAGAAAAGGGGTTAGAGCTTTGCTGGTTGCTTGAGGAACAACAGGATCAGACGGGTGGTCCAGCTGAGACTTGAACTTTTGTGAGAAAAACTCTGCCCATTCTGAACCTCTGGTGTAACCATCTGGTTGGATGCCTTCTCTTTACTGCCTGAGACCAGTTGCCAAAAGATGTTGTCGTTTTTCGTTATAATTGCATCTTTAAGTTGTTCCCAGCAGTTTTGATGGTATTTTTGCTTCTTCTCTTTAAGAAGAGCTTTATAGGCAAGCTTACTTGTCTTAAAGCTCTCTGCGCCAGAGGTGGAATTAGTTTCCTTCCATTTAATTATAATTTTATTTATTTATTTTAATTTAAAAAAACTTTTACCCCACCCATCCTGTCACAGGCGGATCTGAGCGGCTTACAATTTACAATTCAGTAGTGATTGTTTGGCCTCTAAGCATTCTTTATCAAACCAGTTCCTATGATAAGGCTATACCTGATGAGAGTAACAACTGACAAGACAGTAGCCTACTGGGTCCTCTCTGTGGAGGCCCCATGCAGACGTCACTCACATGGTTCAGTGGACGACACCCACCCACCCCCCATGACTCTCAGCCACAGTGAAATCTGGGTACAGGGAGCCATCCCTGCTGTGTTTTTCATCTGTTTTGTTGGTTGGTTTGTTTTTTTGCTTTCTGGGGCACCTTATTGGAGTGCTCCAAAAGTGAAAGTAAACAGTCAAAACACTAGTGAGAGTGGAGAGAGCATTTCTCGGCCCACTCTAGGCTCTGCACCCGGAATTCTATGGTCCTGGCTGACCTGCACGTGGGCAGAGGCTGAGCATACACCAATAGATGGGAAGCAGCCCTGCGGGCACACAGTAACCAGGATTAGCCAGCATCTGCCCGCACAGTTGGCTCCACATTCTCCGAGATGATGCCGTAAATGGGGGGACCGGGTGGCAGCTCTGTATTCAGTGGGAGCAAACATCTGGTGAACTCCTAACAAATGGTGTGGGCTAATGTTAGCTATTGTCTCATTTGTTTTCACCCAAATGTTCAATTCAATTTAAATTTGGATCCAGTTCAATGTATTACATACCAATCCACTCTCTCCCCTTCCCCTCATACCAGCTTTGGAGGAAGAATAAAAGCTAACTACCTCAATGTAACTGATTACTCAAATAATTATTCAATAGGTGAACGTGATAATAGCACCAATTAGCAAGAGTGAGCAGGAAATTAGTTGACAACAGCCAGTGGGTTGGGGAAAAAGGTTGGTAGCAAAAATAACCACATTAAAAAAAAAAAAATCCAGTTGAAATGATCCAATGCTATTTCAGCAAGTAACATAACACCTAATGATCCAGGCAAGTGCAGACAGTCTGACTATATAGAATCCCATTTATTGGGCAGGGATAGAGGGATCACCCAAGGAACAGGCTCTATGGATAAACATGACATGATAACATGAGCATGAGACGCACTAACCTAAAATAGGAGTCCCCAGTTTCTCAAATGCAAGGAGAGGTTGAGACATTTTGGGAGCCCCCCAAATTTTGGGGAGACAACCCAAACACATGGAGATCATCAATGAATGCCCAATCACCATTTTTACATAAGGCCCTTGGGGGGAGAAGGGGAGGAACTGAACCCAGGGGCCAGATCCAGGAGCTGGAAAGGGGTCACATAAAAACTAGTCATGGGCCACACGTGCCCCCAGGCCTGGGGTTCCTCACTCCGAGTCGAATATAATAAGCGGACCGCAAGGGGAAAGACACGGAGGGAAGACAGAGCTAACTTGGCAGCTTGTCCCAGAGGGATTCCCTCCCTTCTAGTATGCATTAGAAGCCGCATGCATTATGGCTTTCGGAAACAAAGGCAAACGGCATTTTGGGGGACTTGGCTTTTCTACCCCAATCTTTCTTTAAAAATTCGCTAGAGCAAAGGAGAAAAAAATTAAAACATTGATACTTGTTAAACAACAACCAGCCACCCTTCCACAATCATTTGCCTGAGCCATCTGGGAAGGGCGGGGTAAAAATTAAAAATAAATAAATAAATAAAATAAAATTTAGATATGCAGAAACTATGGTGATGAATGTAACCCGGAGAGACAACAGCAGTGGATAAAGCAGGTGGCAATGACGCCCCTGCTGCCTAGCAGGATCGGGACCCTTGGAGGAGCTGCCACCAAACAGCTGATTGGGGGGACGGAAGAAGCGTTCTCACCCGCCCGGGTGCAAGCACCAAGCAGCCCATTGGAGGCGCGTCTGCTGCCGCCATTTTGGAAAGGGGTGCACATGCGCAGAACGGTCCAGTGGCCATCTGTGCATGTGCATGATTTTTAAAATTTTTATTTTTATTTTTTAAAAGATTTTAATGAACATTTTGCAAAAACGATTGGGTTTTAAACAAAAATCTGAAAACGAATGGATTTTTTAACCCAAAACCGAAAACAAATGAGGTAAGTTCTGCACTCCCCTGTCCATGACATACCACAGACAGAAAGGCACTGAGAGTTAGCCAAGAGATCAACCCCCCCCACCGCATATATCTGATACTACTCCACCCTCCTCCCCCATGCTCACACACTTCTGCCTCCTCTTGACCACATCTGCATTGTATATAAAATGATCCATGAATACCAAAGGATGGGGAAACTCGGGTCCAGGGGCCAAGTACAGCCCACAGCTAAATTTTATTTGGCCCTTTTTCAATTCCTGAACCTGACCTCTGGATTCTAAAAGACTGAGCTCCAGGTTAAGGAAGAGAGAGGAAGAGCATGCATACAGGAATAGGGGACAGATCCGTGGACTGGACCATCCTCTTTGGGTGTTTAACAAACGAGAGGAAAGCCCACACCAGGTGGGTGTCCACTTGCCCGTTTATTAGGGCTTCACCCCAAGTAGCCACCACCCACCGAACATGCAGACCCCATTCACGGTACAGTCTAGGAGAACATGGAGCCTGCCGTGCAGGCAAATGCAGGCTAATGCGGAAAGGAGGTCCTTTAGAGATGTAGGGTCCAGTCTGTTTAAGCCCCATTACTGTGGACATTAAAGCAGCATTTTCTTTCCTTGCCACGAGATGTTCCAATCCTCCCCTCCCTAATTGGAAATAATGATCCAGGGATCTTTTAAATACTACATACAATATGTCCTATCAGATTCAATGCCAGGGTTTATTTTAATTTTATTTCGTTTGGAAGGTTTGGGGGTTTTGTGTGTGTGGTTTTTTTAAAGTCGTTTCAGGATTCTGAGGTGACTGGCTGAATCCTGCCCAGTTTCCCCACGTGGAAGTCAAATAAAGACTGTATTCTCAGTCAAGAGGGGCCCAATACAAAGACCACTGGAGTCAAATAAAAATCATGGAGCTGGAAGGGATTGTGAGGGGTCATCAAGTCCAGCCCCCAGCTTGGTGCAGGATTTGCCATACCTAGTTCATCCCAGACATATACTCATAAGAACTTAAGAAGTGCCAATGGTCCATTGAACCCAGCATCCTGTCTCCGACAGTGGCCATTCTCGGTCACTTCAGAGAAATGCCCAACAGATCATGACAGAGGAATCCATTCCCTGCTGTTCACACCCAGCTCCTAAGTCAGAGGTTATGTCCCCCAACCTACTTAGCCAATAGCCATTAATGGACCTATCCTCTAAGAACTTATCCAAACCTTTTTTAAAAACCCAACTATGCTCTTTTTCTTTAAAAACTCGAGTAATGGAGAATCCAGAGCTTCTCTGGCTGGCCCGTTCCAATGCCTGATTGTCCTTACAGTCAGGGATTCTTCCCTGGGGTTCAATCTAAATCTCTCTTTCTGCAGTTTGAACCCATTGCCCTTCACAGCAAGGGGGAACCATTGTTCTCCACCTTCTTTGGGACAGCCTTTCAAATACTTTCAGTCTGTTATCCTATTCCCCTCTTAGTCATCTTTTCTCCAAGCTGAACATGCCCAAAGAGGTTGGAGGATTTGGGTAAGTCACTCTCTCTCAACTTCCATCCCCCCATCTGTAAAATGGGAACAACAACGACCTACTTCATAGGGCAGTTGGAAGGATGAACTAGATAAGGATTGTAAATGCTATGGACGCAAATCTCAGTACTCCAGTTTAAAAAGCCAGTTCCTTAATGGTTTCTTGGGAAGGAGGACAAAGGGTGGCAGCAACATGTCACCACTTGTAAATTTGGAACAATTGCACAAGTCTGGCCATGGTTTCCCACTGCCACGCCCAAGTGTGCGCCATTGGAGTGGGGATCTCTAGTGAGGTGGTAAACTTCCTGACATTTTCTCTAAACCTAGCAGCAATCGCTTAGGAGTGGCTGTTTACAACACTGGACCTATAATTATTCCAAGCCTTTCCGAAGGAAAAATACATTAATATCCAATCTGAGGGGAACATTGTGACATTGGCTGCAACATTCAAAGAGTTTTCCCGGTTGCAAAACCCCTCCTGGAAAAAACCACCCTTGTGGCACTTCATTCCCCGTGTATTTTCAATGGAGCTTAGAAAATAGCACAGAAAAGGGGGCAGGAAAGCCCTGGCATTTGGCTGAAGGAGTGGAACAACTCAAGGGGAAATTCACGCCCTCCTGCTGCCCATTCTATCCCTGTCCTGGGAATAAAAAGGGCCCCTTTGCAACTTATCCATCCAGCACAGCCCACCGATGCGAAGAATTCAGTTACCTCCCACCCACAAAACGCAAGCAAACTAATAAGCCTTTCAGCCTCTTTGCAGGAATCCAAACCACATCAGTGTTCATTCAGGTGGGGAAAGAGTTCTGATCAGTAGCAGATAAATCATCAAGCAGGGCCTGGCTAAGTGACATACTAATAGGGCTGCCAGCTTCACAGAAGCTTTGCCCTAGAGAGAGGCGAGCCATGCTGAAAAGGGGTGGGGAAAGGGATTCTCCCACCCCTTCCTGATGTGGCCATGCCCACTTCAGAGCATTATGATGTCGCAAAGTCCTCCTGAAGGGGACAGGACCACATCGGGAGGCAGACAGCAGAGTCTCTTCACTCTGTCCCCCCCTTTCTGACGTAGCTCTGCCTTCTCTGAAACAATTCCAGTGGCATTCCTGGGCAACCCGGGGAAGTGAGGGCTTCACCCTAGGGATGGGCGAACGCGGTTCGGAGTTCACACCAAACTCCACCAGTTCGGTCGACCGAACCGAACTTCTGAACCGAACTCGATTTTCGAACCGAACCGAATTTCCAAACTCGGTTCTGTTCGCCCATCCCTACTTCACCCCAAAATGATGTGCGATAACCCAGCGATTCTAGTAGGTTTCACACCAGTGTTTTTTCACAGTCTTACCTCTTCTTTCAGTTGGCATAAATACTCTCCTGAAAACCTGACAGCCTCTCGTCACAAAAAAGGGTGTTGTTTTTTTTAAAAAGTAGTATTTACTTTCCTACTATGCCACCAGATTAATGTTTGCAACAGGGTACTTTGCCCCAGACCCATAGCAAATTGCTCTGGGAGTTCCAGAGTTTGATCACATGAGTACTTTGTGAGTGATAAGTGCCTCCTAACTCACTTTATCCACCTCTATGTTCCCATGCACAGGGGAGTTAAAAAGAGGGTACACTTACCTCGCCAAACAAGTGGGTGAAAATAGCAAAGGAGGCCTCTAACCCAGGGGTCTCGATCATCTAGAGTCAAGGGAAATAAATCCGTTATAGCATCTCTGCTACTTGTTATGCTCATGAGAACATGCACTGGTGAGTTCTCAAATTCTCTAGACCAACAATTCTCAACTTTTTTGTGGTCAAGACCCACCAACACATTTTGAAAACATCCAGGGTCCACCTTAAAAAAAATGCAAGACCAGGGGCGTTTTTAAACGTGCGCTCTCCCAAGCGTGTTTTGGAGAAGACGGCTCCAAAGGGGGTTTGGGAGAAGCCTTCTTCTCTGCCCCAGCCAGTGATTAAATTTAATCACTGACAGGGGGCTTTAGAGGGGGAAGGGGGTTTGTCAGCGTTGCCTGGAGGAGGCAGTTTTCACCGGCTTTCCCCCGCCTCCCCTGCTTGCAAACCAGGGAATGCAGTGGTTCCCAGGGACGCAAGTGAGGGGGCAGGAATCCTCGGCCGGTTTGATGCCGGGAAAGATCCGGCATCAAACCGGGTCAAACATTTAAACAATCACAAAGAAAGGCGGCTGATGAAAGGATCAGCTGCCTTTTTTGTATCGTTTAAAAGTGCCCCAGGAGTGGCCAGGCGTCACCAACAGAGAGGGCCTGATTCTGGCAGAACGGAGAACCGGGGGTGGGTGGGGGTGGGGGAGACTAACTTGGTAGTAGTGGCGGCGGAGAGCCAGCATGAGGTGGCTGGAAGCAACTGGCAACAAGAGCTAGAAAGGCAGGGCAGCTGCAGGAAGTCACATCCCTCCTTGTCCTATTTCACCCTGGCCCTCAGCAGCATGAGTGGTCAGAACAAGCAGAAAAGGGGAACATGACACAGCTGCCGTGCCTACTAAGGCCCTACCCCCAAGATCCTGCCCAAGACCCTCTCTCCTCTAGTGCACAAAAGCCCCTCAGGGTTTATTCAATAGCCATTTTGTCCCAGAAACAATCCCACAACAGAATATAAAATGGTTCTCTTGGCCTGTTCTTGCAGCACACCTTCCCCTCCTCTTTCCTGACTGCAGAAACCTTCCTCACACTGTACTGAAGCCTGTTCACCAGAGCTTCCTTGGTGGCCTGCTCTGGGCTTTTATACAGACTGACCTAACTCCCAGGGCGTTCCTCCCCCTTGGGGCACCATCCAGACATCCTGAACGTGATCATGTTTGGGGCCCCACTGGGAGAAAGTGGGGCCCCTGCACGCTCGGCCCTGGTGAAAATAGGGGCTATGTCGCCCTGTGGTAAGGCCAGCCCTGCCTACTCCAACTGCCCACAATCGGTTCTCCCCTTGCACCCTGTTTGGGTGCTACATTAGCCTGTCAGAGACACCTGCGGTCAGGTCTGGCCAGGAACCATGAGACAACCCATAGTTCAGGTTCTGGAGCTGGCACTAGTAGGTCAAGACTAGTAGTGTAGGCCAAGAGCCAAGGGATTCAGCCAGTGTCTAATTCAAGAGCTCGCACCACACCAGTCACAGTCTAGTTAGTCAGTATGGGCTGAAGTGTCAGGCTGGAACAGAAGCAGGGCCAGACAAGAGCAGAGCTGCCATCTTTTCTGTGGTGTTGACCTGAAAGGGGTAGGCTCACACCAGAAGGGGCGGGGCAAACAATCTCTCCTCCCCTATTTCATGTGGCCATACCCCCTTCAGAGCATTGTGACATCATTAAGCTCAGAAGGCCTTCAGAAAGTGGGTGGGAGAACCTCTCCGGCCAGCCCTTTGAAAAGTGTCCCTCCCACTGCCCCCAAACCCTAATTTCTCCAGGTTACCCAGGTGCCCTAGATAACCCAGCGAAATCAGCCCTTCACCCAGAGGTGAGGTGTTCATACCTGGGTCAAACCAAGAAAGGCGGTGACTCTAGCCACTACTCTGGGGTAAGTAGTTTCTGGATCATAGCCTCAGAGGTGTACGGTGAAGCAGGATTCTGAGGGAATCAGGAGCCTCTCAACATGCATCTATGACTGCATTCACGCGGGGTATAAAACGCGGCACAAATTGGTTCCCCTGTATATTTTATTATTCACATAAGTGACTTAGCTTGCGGGAGAAAAGCTGAAAAGTACATTCCTATGTGCGCTAATTCCCACGAAAATGGAGCCACAATTGCCCTCTCAGAAGTACCCCCCTCCTTCCCAGGTAATGTGAGAAAGCAGCCATAGAGACCTGTTTCAGGGGAGGGGGGGACATTCTGGGTGGCCATCTCACACACTCCCACCTCATGTCATTTTGCACATGGATAATGCCCCCCCCCCCGCCCACGTGGGTAAGTAGGGTGGGGGTGCGGGGGGGGGGGGGCATCCGTGCAATCACCACAGCAGGTGTGGGGGGGTGCACGCTTCCGTGCTCCACCCACCTCCAACCATTATCCACACGCGGAGCAACGGGTGCCAATGACGGATGCTCATGTGCCGCCCACCCGCTACAACCTCCACCCATTCTCCTCCTCGCACCGCCGGTCCATTTGAAAAGGGCCAACAATGAAAGTGCACTGGTTCAGCTCCCAGGCTGCTGCTGTTACTTTCAATGTTTAACTCAGTCTCCTCCGTGTAACAACTCAGAAAGAGATAACAGCCAGTGAGAATGATGGGATCGTTAGCAGCTCGTAGGGGATAACATGTGACAAGATTTAAAGCGGGGGGAAGTGTAAAGGATATAACAGAGGCACAAGCAAGGGTAATGCCACTGCCCCCTTGTTTGGGGGTGGGGGTTATGGGTCTGGGAGCACGGTGGGTTTCCTGCCCGTTTCCCTAGCCAATTATTTCCGAAGTGATGTAAGACTTATTTGTTTGGCCAGGTGTTTGGTAGGCAGGGATAGCATTGGATGGGAGTGGGTAGAGGGGTTAGGGAAGGGGTTGGAGGGGCTATGGGGACTTTTTAGCTTTTTTTATATGACGTAACCCACCTTGAGCCTTAATGGGAAGGGCGGGGTAAAAACCAGAATAAAATAAATAAATAAGGTCCCTTGCAACTCTATGATTCTGAGGGCGAATAATCATTTATTGCAGATTCTAAGGGTGTAATTGTTTCTGTCACCGTCTAAATTAATTCAAGTGTGAATGCTAAGAAGGAAAAAAGGCATGATGAGAACAGATTAAACAGGGGTTGTTGGGTTTTTTTTCCAGGACTGAAGAGAGCTTGCTAAACAGATGAGCAAACTTTCAGAGTTTCGTACCTCTGCACGAGTATGGGCTTGTTTTCAAAGGCAGGCCTTGAAGGAAAGTGACCTTTTCACAAACAAGGGATCCCCAGCCGAATGAGCGTAGCTATTTTTAATCGTGGGTCAGGGCCAGTGGTGTCTGCTTCCTTCCTCTTTCTTGCTCTTGTGCAGCCAGCGTGCAAAACAAAAAGCAGATAAATCTTAAAAAAAGAATGTAAAAAAAAAAAAAAGAAAAGAAAACAAAACAACAAACCCATCCTCTCTGCCCCGAGGAAGGGAAGCCCAGGGTCAAAAAATATCACCCCCGCCACAGGCTACGTTGTTTCTACTCCTACTTGCTTGATAGCGCCACGCACAGACCTGGCTGTGTGTTATAGAATCATAGGATGGTGGGCTGGAAGGCACCTCATCGTCTAGTCTAACCCCCTGCTCCAAGGCAGGATATCCCCCTCTTACATACAGATTTGCAGACAGATACCCAGAAAGGAGATTCCACAACCTCCCTGGCCTGGACAACAACAGTTCTTGCAATTTGGAAACTTTTCCTAATACCTAACGGAAAATGACATTGTTGCCATTTGAGCTCATTTCCTCTTGTTCTGTCGTAGCGGAGAACAAATGTTCACTGTCATGCTTAGGGCATTCCTTTCAGATACTTGAAAACTGCTATCGGAGGTGGGGAGTGGAGCCACAAACCTACAGTGAGAGGGGGGTATGGGCTGGGTTGTGGGGGAGATGGTTTGTGCCATGGCCCCTGGTGAGAGGGGAGGTACAGGCCGGGGAGGGGGAGTGTCTTGGCCTCCTGGGGAGCCTGCCTCCCTGGCCAGCTATCTTCCAGGGATGTCAGGGGGTGCCTTCTGACCAGGGTCGGCCTTAGGGATTGCGAGGCCCAGGGCAGAGAGAAATGTGGGGACCCCTCTCCCGCTGGCGGGCCTATGAGGGCATCCCTGGGGGGCACTACCCGGGTCTGGGCTCGGGGACAGGCGGAGGGGGCACTACCCTCCACCCATCCATTTTTTGGAAGGGCACAGCACTTACCTCATCTGCTGCTGCCACCACCATGCCAACCGCAACTATGCCACCACTTGCCTGGAGCCCGCACCGGGCCCGCTCACCGAGTTGCTGCCTTCTGGATCACACCGGTGGCGGCACCGCAGCAGCAGCAGAACTGAATTTGCCGGCAGAAGTTGCTACAGGCCAGGGAGCGAGGGAGAGGCGGGGCCTCTGCCTCTCCCTCACTCCCTGGCTGAGACAGACAGTGACCAGGAGCTGTAGGCTGCAGGCTGCGCACCCCAGCCCTGCTCTCCCCTTCTGACGTCTCCAGAGTGGATGGAGTTGGCCGGGCGGGCCAGGGGAGGGGCCGTGCTGCAATGGCGAAAAAATAATAATAATGTTTTTTTTAAAAAAATTGGAGCCTGAGCATGGGGGCCCCCCCCAGGAGCGGGGCCTGGGGTGGCTGCCCCGAACTTCCCCGCAGTAAGGCCAGCCCTGTTTCTGGTGTCTTTTGGAGCCAGGGGAGGAAGGGATCTCCTTGGAGAGGAGTCTTTGGGGCAGCTGCTGAACCAACTGGGTTCAGGATGAGCATGGGGAGGTATAGTGAGAGGAGGGGGAAAAGGTCATCTTGGGTAGAGCCAGTGCGGTGTAGCAGATAAGGTCCTGGGAAGCCTGGGGTTTGAATCCCGCCCTAGCTATGAACTCACTGGGTGACCTTGGGCAAGTCACAATCTCTCAGCCTCAGTTCCCCATCTGTAATAAATGGGAATGTGTGTGTCCCTGTGTTCCCCTCACCCGTGTCCATCTTAGATTAAGCCCACTGGGCAGGGACTCATCTGTGACTGCAAAGCTCGGCATACACCTTATAGCGCTATAAAAATAAGTATTAGTAGTAGCAGGATAGAAGGGACATTTGGTTTCTGCTCCCCTGTCCCCAGTAGAGCATCTGATCTGTCTCAGATGCTTTAATGCGAGCTCAGTGGTTAATAAAATGACTACCACCCATGATCTTATTCAGGAGGAGGCTGCTGATCTCGTATGCATGACCAAGACCTGGCCGTACAAGACTTCTGGGCCTGTGGTGGCCCAGATGGTTCTGGCCAGATACTTGATGTAGCATCAGTCTAGGATTAGGGGCTAGGCGGCAGAGTGGTGGTGATCTGTAAAGACCATTTGGTCTATTGAAGGTATCCATCCAGTGTCTGACTTGCCCAACACAGTGTTTGTCCACCTTGTGTTTGAGGCCCAGGATAGACTGGGGATTCTGTTGGTGCACTGACCAGCCCGCTGCGTGGCCAACTCCCTGACTGCTCTAGCCGAGCTCATCTTAGAGGTGGTGTTGAGATAACCCAGACTTATTGTCTTGGGTGATTTCAACATACATGCGGAGGCCAGACTTTCAGAGGCGGAACAGGATTTCATGGCCACCTTGACAGCCATGGGTCTATCCCAGATAATATCTGGACTTGCCCAACACATAAGGCTGGACACACGTTATATCTCATGTTCTTCACCGGCGTGGACACAGGGGGCTTGATTATTCGATTATGACACCATTGTCATGGTTGAATCATTACCTTCTGAGGGCCCTGCTATCTTTTGTGTCAGTCGGGGTGGTGGACCAGTTAGGATAGTCCACCCCCAGAGATTAATGAATCCAATAGGATTCCAGAACTCTCTGGGGGATTTACCAGCTCACCTTGACGGCCTCTCTGCTGATTGTCTGGTTGATTTGTGGTATGCTAGTCTGACCCAGGTCATCAACACAGTGACACACAGGCATCCACTTCCTCCGCTGCTGCAGCACAGGTCGATGAGGTATACAGAGGACCTGAGACTGCTAAAGCGAGAGGGGAGGTGGTTAGAGCGCAGGTGGTGTTTGCACTCTCTCTAAAGCCGACTGAATGAGGCACAGATTGTTTTTTTTAGGACTATGCCATGACTGTGGCAGCAGCAAAGGAAGCCTTCTTTGCTGCTGCCATAGCATCTGCAAAGTGCCAATCCTCAGAGCTCTTCCAGGTGGTGAATAGCTTATTGAATCCTAGCTGTTTCCACCTGGGGCTAGAGTCATTAGCTGCCCACTGTGACAAGTTTGCCACCTACTTTGCCGATAGTTACTCGTATTTGGCGCAATTTGGGAACTGCCAGTTTGGGTGCAGAGTCAGAGTTCTGGTTTGCTTGGATCATCAGCGTCTATTAGTCTTCCCCACTGATGCAGAGGCTGTGCTTGGAGTTGTGAGGGCAACCAATTGTGAACTAGATCCCTGCCTGTCCTGGCTGGTGAAAGCTAGCTGGGAGACATTGGGGCCATTGCTGGCTCAGGCTGACAATGCAGCCTGAGGGCAGGGTGCCTGATGGCCTCAAAACTGCAGTTGTCCGACCCCTGCTCATGAAACCATCTCTTGATGTTGACTCCCCTGCCAGCTATCGCCCCGTCACTAACATACCCTTAGGAAAGGTCACTGAATGGGTAGGTGCCTCGCAGCTTTAGGAACATCTTCATGCTGTTAGATTCCTGAACCCATGCCAGTCAGGATTTTATCCTGGACAAGGCACTGAGACTGCGATTGTGTCCTTGGTTGACAATCTCTGCTTGGAAATGGACGTAGGTAATTGTAGCCTGTTGATTTTGTTAGATCTTTCAGTGGCCGTTGATACAGTTGATTATGGGGTGGTGTTGGCATGGCTGTATGACCTGGCAGGGGTTCATGGGACTGCTCTTGAGTGGTTCTGCTCATTCCTGGCTGGGAGAACCCAGAGGGTGGGGATGGGCGGTGGCTCGTTGTCCCCTCTGGAGCTCCCTGATGGGGTTCTGAAGGGTTCCATCTTGTCCCCACTCCTGTTCGATGTGTATCTGAGACCCCTGGGTGAGATCATTCAGAGATTTGGAGTGAAGTGCCATCAGTACGCTGACGACACCTAACTTTCTCGTTTTCATCTGACTCAGGTCCTGCAGTTCTCGTGCTTAACCACTGCCTGGCTGCCATTGGAGACTGGATGCAGACAAGCCAATGGAAGCCGACTCCAGACAAGACTGAGGTGATGATGGTTAATGAGAGGTGTGGAATACCTTCAAGCTCTGTTTTCCAGATTTGTGGTATTTAACACAAGGGACAAAAGTATTTACCTTAAATCTCTCAAAGTATTAGGGTGTTGGTTTTTTTGTCAATGAATTTGCTTTCCAATGATACCATTTGTTCAACATCTTCTGATGGACAGTATGTGTGCATTGCAGGTAACCTGGAAAATAGCGATGCTAGTATGTATGGTAATAATATATTTAGAGCTACCCACTGTTGCTTTCTCTACCTCTTCCTCGCAACCACAGATTAATCAAAGGCCAAAAAGCTTTTTGGCATCTCAGATTAAGGGAAGACGAGGTTGTTCTGCTCATTTTGATAATGGTGCCTTTATTGATTTGTCAAATTCTTTATTAGATTTGAAAGGCAAGCAACTGTGTCCTATTATTTCTTTATTGATTACTCTGTTGATTTGAGCAAGGCTGACTATATTGGAGTTCTTCAACAGAAGCGGTGAGGAGCTATTTCTCCAGGACATTTAATAGAATTGTGGGACTGCATGGCTGGAAGGGACCACAAGGGTCGCATCTAGTCCAACCCCCTAATGCAAGGCAGGAGATCCTCTGCCTACAGCATCACGGACAGATGCCTCTCCAGACAGGTTTTGAAAATATCCAAGTAAGCAGATTCCTTGGGCAACTTATTCCATTGTCCAACAGTTCGTACAGTTCAGAAGATTTCCTAATGGCTAACCAAAGCCAATTTAAGCCCATTCCCTCTGGTTCAATCTTCTGTGTTCCAGGAGAACAAATGTTCACCATATTTTTGTGGCCGCCTTTTCAAAACAGTGGTCCATTTTACCCTCAGGTGTGTCATTCAGATTCTTGCTGGAGAACTCAGCCAAGATTTTTAAGAATAAAATCGGTCCCATATTTTGGATGTGCAACTGGAGCCACCTCAAAGGGGTCTGACTTTCAGCGGTGTAGGTGAAAAGCACTTTCTGAAAATCAGGTTGTGCTACTGTGTCCCATGTTGGTCATCCCAAAATTGCAATTCACCCCTGAAGATAGGCTGTCCATTGCCTTTGTAGACAAAGTGCACAAACCTCCACCAATGAAGTCAGTGGTTTAGCTCCCACTGACTTCAATAGGGGAAGATTGTACCCAGAATATACTCACAAATTCCCAATGCCTAGAGGGGGTCATATTTGGGGCCCAGCAGGGTGAGAGTCCCAGCACCCTGCCCTGGTGAAATTGGGGGTCACTGCAGGGCCCCTGGGAATAGAGAAAAGAGCGATGCACTGGGTGGCCTTCCCAGGTTGCTCTGTGGTAAGGCTGGCCCCAGATGTTCATGTGAACAAAACACCAGCAGCCATTTTAGATTACCTCCACATAGGAAGCTCTTCCTTTCCTGTTCTTCCCCCTCTGTACCACTCCCTGTTCCACTCTAGCTACTGTGGAGGATCAGTGACTCTATGATCACTCAAAATCTCCCTTTCTTTGTATTCAACAAAATATCATCTTATATGAAACTCCAGGGGCTGCTGGTGGGTTTTGATGTTGGAGGGACACTGGGGTAGTAAGGTCGGCGGGCCTGGGGGCGGAGCCATGGATACAGTAGGCGGAGCCAGGGCATAACCCAGCCAGAAGCAAGGAGTTCCCAGGGTTAACATTGGATGGACATTACATTACTTAATCCAGCAATTTCAGTTAGGCAGGTTATATTCACCTC
>QEPC01009365.1:3013313-3029385 GCA_003113815.1 Sphenodon punctatus | reverse complement strand
GCATCTGACCCAAGTGCATGGCAAGCTGTGCAGGGGAACAGCACACCCCCTTCCACTGCAACACCCCCCGCCCCCCAAGCCAAAACACCCCACAGCCCACGGGATGGAGCAGGAGCTGTGCCTCCTCCATCCCCCGGGCTGCGGTGTGTGAGAGCTCAGGGGGTCGCAGTGGAGGGGGCGAGCCGTGCCTCCTCCATCCCCCGGGCTGCAGTGTGTGAGAGCTCAGGGGGTCGCAGTGGAGGGGGCGAGCCGTGCCTCCTCCATCCCCCGGGCTGCGGTGTGTGTGAGCTCAGGGGGTCGCAGTGGAGGGGGTGTGTGCTGTTGCATGATAGCGCCCATGTAAAAAGGGGGGGGCACACGCTTCTGCAAACCATGCCCCTCACCTACCTCCACCTACCTCCCCACATGGTGCAAGCCGGAAAATTCATGGGTGGCCGGCGGGTGTGCATACTGAGCACACACCCATCCTCCGCCATCTAAACCTGTGTTGGTGTTGGTTATAACCTTTAAAGCTCTATATGGCCTAGGCCACATTTACCTGCAGGATCACCTCATACCTCATGTTTTGGATCGGCCCCTGCAGCCCGCTTTGAGGTCCCCCAGGTTTCCCAGGTGACGATGTTCGAGCGGGCGTTCTCAGTGGCTGCGCCACAATTATGGAACTCCTTTCCGGTGGAGATTCGCCTTTTTCCGTAAGCGCTGTAAGACCTGGCTGTTTTGCCAGGCGCTTGGTGAGAGGAACAGGTAGTGGGAGGTGGGGGGCTAGTTGTGGGTTTAATTTATTGTTTTATATGCGTATTTTATCTTTTGTATTGTATTTTATATTGTTCACCAGCCCGAGCTGCCATGGGCAGGAAGGGGGTGATATAAAAATGTTGGAATGAATAAATAAATAAATAAATAAATAAATACATACATACAAATAACCCCTCCCCCACCCATTGGAAATGCATGTGCGTTCCACCGAGAGCACGTAGACCAGGCCTTTTAGCCCCATCCTCCCCCTGCCCATTTAAAAACGGCCTAAGAGTTAGAATTTGTGCAGGATGTGAAGAGGGAGAGGATGGAGAGGAGTCAACGGGACTTCTTGCAAGAGCAAATGCTCACTGGGGAGTAAAGGTTGCCCAACGTCGTCTCCTGCAAAGCCTGTATAGGAGCCATTTCAGGATGGGGGGGGGGGGGGGGGGAGGAGTGTGTCCTTTTCTTCACCTTTCCTGACACCCTCACACACTGCTTTCAGCAGTGAATTAAGGGGTCCGGCGTCCATGACGTTACCACCTCAAGGCTGCGGTCAGGGTTCTGGGAAGCATCTTGCCACAAAAGTCAAGGACCGGGATTTGGAAAATAAAAATATAACGTCTGACTCCAGTGTTGCTGAAAGGATGATGGATTGGTTAGAGAAAGAGTGCGGGGGGGTAGGGAGAGAATTAAAGAGGGTGACTCAGTCTTGGCATGGCAGCAGAGACAAGCACACTTTCGGCGTCTGCACCAAGAGAATAAAATGCACCCGCTACAAGACAAAGGATCACAACTGGCAATAAAAAAAAGCAATCCTTACAGAACGGCATCATCTGCTATTAATTAAGCAGGCTTCCCTGGCAATGCAGAGCTCACCCAGACAACTCCAGCCTTTGAGGGGGAAGTGGGCAGCCTTTGACCTGCCCTGCACCACGTTAAAGCATTACAACGCTAGGAAGACACAAGTGCCAGACCCATATTCACTACGTTTTCCCCACTGGCATTACACAAGTGCCAGGATAGAAGCCAGTGGGGAAAACGTAGTGAAGATGGGTCTCTGTATACAACGCATTACAGGCCAGCACCCAAGCCTTCGGATGCCTGTCTCTTCCAAGAAGCAAGCTCAGTTTGCTAACATGATTGACCAATAAGCGACATGCTCCTTCAATATAAGGGAGCAAATTCCATCCTCGCGTAACTCTCTTATGATTCACCTTTGGGTGTATTGAAATGAGCCCTTCTCCATGCCTCTTTCTCAGCCAGGGTGCTCAAGAGAGCAAGGAGGAGAACTCATGGAAGTCTGATGAAGCAGCAGGGCAGAAGGCTGGCCCAGTGGTTTGGGCACTAGTCTGGGACTCGGGTTGCTAGGTGTTCCTTATTATTTTAATGTCTTGGCCCACTCTGGAACAAATATGGGGTTTGATTACCCACCACTGCCAAGTCCAACATGGCAGAGTGGTTAGAGAATCGGGGGTCCTGCACTGGATCTCCTACCTAGAAAGTTATTATTCAGTTAAACTGGGTTCCTCCATGTCTATTCCCTACAGGGAAATCTGCTTGGGTTTTATTTTCTCCCACAACATGGCTGAGTATCAGCCAATGAGGATAAAGAACCCAAACATTCTTCCCAGCAGAGGTGCAGTTAGCAATTTGGAAACTATGCATCCGCCAACCGACTGGTCGCTAACAATGGGTATTTTCAGACGTTACGAGATCACAGTCAACCACAGTGAACCATGGTCAATCGCGCGGCAGGGCCAAAGCGCCCTGAACGTCTGTTTCGTGGGCGCCAGATGTTCACCACAGTCAATCCCCAGCAGGGGCCAAAATTAACCACCCTTCCGGAGCTCCGGCCCGGACCATCTCCGAAAGCGTGATCAAAGCGATTCCCACCGGGAAACAAAAAAAAGTAACGTCTGAATGGCAACCACCGGCTGGAATCAATCAGAACGATTCCCAGCTGGGGACAAAGCATGCAGTGTCGCTGCCAGGCAGCGAGCAACAACACGGGCTGGGGAGGGAGATTTAAAGGGCACCCGGCAGCAGGGCAACATGGTGGGATGGAGCGAGACAGAAGGGAGAGGAGGGCGAGCGAGCAACGGAGGAGGAGGTGGTGGAGGCACAGGCGGAGGAGGTGGTGGTCGTGCTGAACATGGAGGTAGTGAGGGGACAGCAGCAGCAGCCAGGACAGGCCATCCCGGTGCCTTCTGGGTGTTTTGACCACGGCCCAGGATCGGCGTAATGTCTGTTGCGTTGCCCCAGGCCGTGGTCTGCCGGTCCAATTCCCTGCCGTGGTCCCACTCCCGTCACATCTGTTTGGGACCTTTCTTGTCCACGGGGGTTGGTTAGCCGGCTCGCCACCGCTGGGAATCCACTGTGGTGAATCGGGCGCCCGTAACGTCTGAAATCACCCAATGGCAAAATTAATGATGGCATAGGGGGGATGATGGCATAGGGGGAATGTTTGTGGGGGTAGTTATATTGTGGTTTTATGTATTTTATTATTGTTTTAGTTGTTGTGAGCCACCCCGAGATGCTGTAGGCATGAGGGGGTGGCCAATAAATGGAAATAAATAAATAGTAATGCTACAAAACAATAATTACCCAGCTTCATATTACAGTTTACTTACAATCTCCAGTTTCAGTTTCAATGCTAAAATATCTGCCCCCTTTTTTATGTTGGAGTTGGTACTCTTACGATAGTGCGTGATGTATTTTATAGGCTTTGATGCTGTAAACACTTCCCAGATGGGTCCTTATCAGCCCAAAGACCAAGGGATTTGCGGGGGTGGGGGGGAATACAATGAATTTGATTATTTCCTCTTCTGAAAGCTTTTGAGGTGCAAAGCGCATGTAGTCCTACAGCGACTGGAAGGCACATGCATTCAGCATCTGTCAAGATATGGATTAAGAAACCTTTGGGAAGTAGCTAATGGGGCTATAAAGAAGATAATTTGCAAATTCACCTGAGTCCCATAGAAACAAAGAGAGTGAGTCTAAACTGGAAGTGGTACTAAAGCCGCATAGTTCTTGGTCCTCCTGTAACTAGAGAAATCAAAGATGTTATAGGTGGAACTTTAAAAACACTGGTACATTCTTCTGTCACCAGTGCCTTCACCCACCCCAAACTCGTCTGCTTTTTCAACCATCTTCATTTCTCCCATGCTTCCCCGTATGCCTGGAGCTCTCTCCCCAAACACATATTTTCTATTCCTTCCTCCCATCTTTAAAATTCTTCTTTAATAAAAACAACATACCTCGTCCATCAGGCTTTCCCCTAGCTCCTTCTGCTGTCCTATCCTTCAGGGCCCCTCCCCCCCACTCCCTTCTGTAGCTACGCTAAACATGTGCATCTGCGACTTCTCAACTTTATGAATGTATTCCTGTCTCTCCCCAAGTTCCTCCCTCCCTTTGCCTATCATAAATTGTAAGCTCTTTGGTCAGGGACCTGTCTCTCATTCATGACTGTTCAGCACCAGACACACGGTTTTAGTTAGTTCCGTTTTTACCCCGCCCTTCCCAGATGTCTCAGGGAAACTTACAAAGCAAATAAAAACAATACATATAAAAACAGCATTAATCCCCTCCAAACCCCCAACCTTTTCCCACCTCTGCTCCAACCCCCTATCATACTCCTTCCCCAACACCCATCAACACCCCTCCCCATTCCCTAACAAATAGAAAGGTTGGCACTATATTAATTAATAGAATCGTAGAACATCAGTGTTGGAAGGGATCTCGAGAGCTGACAGATATAAATTGGCATAGTTCGACTGAAGTCAAAGATTATGGAGACTGTTTCATTAGACACACAGAGATGAAGCCAGTCATATCCATCAACATGTGTGTTGAACAAATCTATTCTGGCTTCTGTTTCAGGATACCCCACATGAGTGCAAATTTGTTGTGTTGCTTCATGTTGATGGGAGGTTCAACTTCTAGAAGGGTTACCCAAGTCAGAGTGGTTGATGGCTAGAGATCTGATTGATATCATTCATTTCTGTTTGTGGGAATCAAGAGGGTAGGAATAAATGGACATTTTTTTCAAGTTGGAGAGACGTAGAGAGTGGGGTGCCTCAGGGGTCAGTACTGGGACCAGTATAGTTTAATGTATTCATTAATGATCTGGAAAACAGGGTGTGGGAGGGCGTACCCTGACGGGGGTGCTACCCCTTTAAGAAAGAGCAAGTGTCAGCCTGAGGACTGGGTCAGCTGCCGGCACTTGCAGGTTAACTGGACAGCTGGGTAAGGGCTTGGTAAGTCCAGCCCAGTAGGAGTCTGAAAAACCAGGCCTGCAGCGACAAAGGAGAGAGTGTGGTCAGGTACTGGTCGTTTAAGGGATGGAAGACTAAGTGGCCAGCTGGACCAAGACTGGAGGGTGATGAACTGCCTCCAGATTTTCTTAATTCTCCACACCAATTGAATGGTTCAACCTTTGATCCACAAGTAACCCCCGCCAAGGTGGCTGATGTGATACAATATTTTAAACGCAATACGTCGCCTGGTATCGACTTCATTGTTGCTGAAGTCTTGCAGGCTTGCCCTGACTGGTGGTCCCCCTTGTTAGCTTCCTATTTTCCATCTATTAACTTTACGAGGAGGATACCCCGAGTCTGGGGTGTATCCATCATTGTGCCTATTTTTAAAAAGGGCGACCCTAGAGATCCGGGCTGCTATCGCCCTATTAGTCTCTTACCGGTGATAGGCAAACTCTTTTCCAAGTTACTACTCAACCATCTTGAGACCTGGGTCTATGAGCAGAAATTAATTCCCCAGGAACAGAATGCTTTTCGGAAGAATTCCTCTATTATTGACAACTGTTTCATACTTACTCATGTAATCACTAAGTATGTGAGAATTAGGGCAGGGAGGGACACTCTTCTTGGCTTTTATTGACTTCCGTAAGGCTTTTGACTCCATCTCAAGAGTGAAGTTCTGGAAAAAGCTCCACTGTTTAGGGATCGATCACCACCTATTATCCCTGCTTATCCACCTTCATGCAGAGAATTATGCGAGAGTTAGGTTGAGGGCTGATGGCTCTCTGTCGGCCCCATTCCGGATTCAGAGAGGAGTCAGTCAGGGATGTGTCTTGGCCCCCTTACTTTTTAACCTGTATTTGCGTGATCTTCCGGCTAGATTAGTATCGTGTGCCTGTCATCCTCCAAAGATTAAAGACAGATGCCTCCCCGTATTGATGTGTGCAGATGATGTCGTCCTCATGTCACAAACGCAAAAGGGACTACGTAATCTTTTAGAAACCCTGTTAGATTACTGCGCAGAGAATGATTTGGACGTCAATTTGCAGAAATCCCAAGTTATGGTTATGGGGAAGAAAAGGACCCTTAAACAAAGCTGGGTTGTTAGAGGGATGGAGTTCCATCAGGTTCCCTCTTATGTTTATTTAGGGATCTCATTTTCAGATAACGGTCTCTGGGAAAGGCACAGGAGGCTAATTGCCCTTAAGGCAAGGGCAGCGTATAAAGGGATTTTAAGGCTGGCTTCCCGCTCTACTCGGAAAAATATCTCTCCCATTTTGGATGTATTTAGAGCCAGAGTCCAATCTATTCTCACATTTGGATCAGAGATTACCCTTTCCACAGACGCTCAGGTTCTTGAGACGGTTCAAAGTGTATTCTTGAGGAAGCTACTGAAGGTTTAGCAGAGCGTTCCTGCCTCAGTGGGAAGAGATGAAACAGGCATGCTAGCTATTAATGGCCTTAGGAAGAAGCGAGCTCTTGGATATTGGCTCAAGTTAATTAATTTGGGGGAGTCCTGTTTGCCAGTGCTCTGCTTGGAGGAAGAACTGGAATATTCAGGGGTGTCATCTTATCTCTGGATCTCTCAAATTACATCGTACTTGTCCAATGCAGGCCTTTCATTCTCCTGCTTCTGGGAGAAAAATGTATCCATGGGTAAAAATTTGATCAAACTTACGATGACCGATATTTCCAGGCAGGAAGATCTGGCCGACTTGGCTTATTGGAAGGTGGCCCCCAGTTCTATTGCTTCAAACAGTTGCATAGGGCTGAGCTGTACCTTGATGTGTTAAAGGATGCCACACCGCGCAGAGCCTTTACATGCCTTCGATTTCAGCTTCTTCCGTCTGCTGATGTGGAGGGTCATTATAATAACATACCTTATGACCAGCGATTCTGCCCCTGTAAGAACTTTGCAGTTGAAGACCTGGAACATTTTCTTTTCTACTGCTCTCTGTATGAGTCTCTTCGGCAGATTTGGTCGGTTCCCCTCTGGGATGAGAGACGTTTCTCATCAAAGAGTAAATTAATTGAACTCCTGGCATCTCAGAATGAGAAATCCATACAGGCTGTAGCTACCTTTGCCCTGTTAGCCATAAGAATCCGGAACACAGTGACCTGATTTTTGTTCTGGTTGTTCAGTGGTTTCATTGTCTGAAGTTGACCTTCCCTCTTTTTTTCTGTCTCCCCATCCCTTTTGATTAATATGTACATTTGTATGTATGTTTGTATATATGTTATTTTTACTGTTAATTGTCTTTTTATTTTTGACTACGGCGAAAGCTGAAGTCTATTAAAATTATTAATTATTATTATTAAGTGGCCAGCCACACCCACTCTGGAGATAAAAGGAGAGCCAGAGCCAGAGGGAGATCAGTCTGGATTTGACTCCAGACTAAGCAGGAGCTCTGCCAAAATTAGGAGCTCAGCAGGAACCTTCTCTGTGGTCCTGATGCTACTAGGCTGGTGAGTAGCCTGGGGATAATGAAGGATGGTTGGCAGTGCTAAGAGATAACCAAGAGTGGCCAGGAGCGCTTGGCTGCCTGAGGAGGCCTGGGGACTGGGGCTATGTTGAGGCTGCATGGCTGGCTACCACAACTGTGAGCCAGCCAGTCAGAGCAGTGTTGCCAGCCTGAGGTGGAGATACATAGGGCTGGGGTTGCCAGAGGGCTGCTTCCTGGTATCAAACAAGAGGCTCAAGGAAGACTGGAGCTCTGGGGAAGTGCTGTGTCCGGCCCTGAGCCAGAGCAGACTGTCTGGCAGGATATTGTAGATTGGAAAGCTGTATATGGACTACGTGTATGTGCAATGGTGGAGAAACTATGTATCTACCAAGTAAAGATGGACGAATTCGCTAAAATGCAAGTGACTCGTAGGCTAATTCCTTAACAAGGCAGTGCACAAGTTGGAATCCCTGGGTGTGATAGAATCCCTGGGTCTCATCCAGCAGTGATTTAACCCTAGGGGCCGCACCCTGCTACACGGGGTAAAGAGTGAGGTGGCTAAATTTACAGATGACACCAAATTATTCAAGATAGTTAAGACCCAGGCAGACTGAGGAACTACAAAAGGATCTTGCATGACTAAGTGAATGGCAAATGGCAAATGAAATTCAACATTGATAAATGCAAGGTGGGGGGAATAATTCTCAGTATACATGCACAATGGTAGGTTCAAATCTGGGCATAATCACTCAGGAGAAGAATCTTGGAGACACTGTGGATAGTTCCTTGAAGCTATCCGCTTGGTGGGTGGCAGCAGTCAAAAAGGCAAACTGAATGCTATGTATTATTACAAAAGGAATAGAAAATAAAAGGGAAAGTATCCTAATGCTGCTGTATAAATCTTTGGTACGACCGAACCTTGAGTATTGTGTGCCGTTCTGGTCGCCCCATCTCAAGAAAGATATAGTAGAACTGGAAAAGGTTCAGAGAAGGGCAACAACTCAGATGATAAAAGGGAAGGATCAATTTCCATGTGAGGAGAGGTTCACCAGGTTAAGGCTGTTTACCTTGGAGAAATGGTGATTTGGGGGGGGGAATATGATCGAAGGTTATACAAACATGAGTGGCTCTGAGAAAGTAAATAGGGAAGTGTTGTTGTTTGCCGTTTCTAAGGGGACACTCTCTGAAGTTAAATGGCAGGAGATTTAAAATGAACAAAAGGAAGCACCTTTTCACTCAGCGGACAATACGGTTGTGGAATCAATGCATTACCAGAGGAAGCTGTGAAAGCCAGCAGCAGAACTAGCTTCAAACAGAAACTAGATAAATTCTTAGAGGATAGAGCGATAAATGCTTCCTAGTTGGGGCTTAAACCCCTGGCTACCGGTAGCTGGGAATGGTTAGCAGGAGATGGGTCACACCTCCATGACCTGTACATGTCCTTCTCTTGAGCTACAGGAGCTCACCACTGTCAGAGACAGGATACTGTGCTAAATAGACCGGTGTTCTGACCCGGTATGGAAATTCTTATGTTCTTATCTTAAAACCAGATGCTTCATGAGGCCAAATCCCACTTCCTGTGGTTCAAATCCTGTCTTAGCCATGAACTCACTGAGTGAGCTTGGACCAGGGTTGGACTTAGAATTTGCAAGGCCCAGGACAAAGATAAATTGCAGGGCCCTGGTGGCTCCTCCCACTTCCCTGTGGCTCCGCCCCTCCGAGGCACCCTCCATGGGGCCCTAGAAGTGGTTGTGTTTGGGACCCTGCTGGGAAGGAATGCAGCCCCCATAACCTGCCCTGGTAAATACATGGGCCACTGCAGGGCCCCCGGAAGTAGATAAAAGGGCAGGGCCCAAGTCAGTCATCCTGGTTTGGCCTGTAGTAAGGCCAGCCCTGCCTTGGGCAAGTCACTCTCGGCTTCAGTTTCCCCATCTGTAAAATGGGAATGAATGTATCTCTCTCTCTCTCTCCCTGTGTTCCCTCCCCTTGTCTATCTTAGATTGTAAGTTCCTCTGCGCAGGGTCCTGTCAACCATTATTGCTGGATAATAATACAAATATCCGGAGAGATTGCTATGAAATTTTTAAAAGGGAGTTTTATTCTTTCTCCTCCAATTGGACTGAAAAATGTACGGCCCTTGTAAAACGACTGCACAGACCTGAGAATACCCTGAAGGAGGGAAGCCAGGATTGATAACCAATTGTCCAATAGGAGAAATCTCCAGCTGGTAGTGTGACCTGGCCAGCACTATGCTTTCTAGCAAGACTCAGTGCTGTACTCTGCGGCTTGCATGTTATGTGCTTTGGCGCATCATTTAGGGATGGCGGGAGAGGCAGCGCAGCACAAAAGCACGAAGTAAACAGTTAAGTAAATTTAATTTTAACATCATGAGTGGGAGGCTCTTGCAGATGGCATCGGTAACAAATTTACTGCCAGATCCCGACTGTCTCATCGTTCCTGCTCATTCTTAAGTGATGCAAATATAGAAAACAATGCAATTGTGTTGCTAGGTTTTTCATTCTTCCGCCTTGGGGCCATTTTGATTGCCTCGGCCAGTAGCCGTGGTCTTTTCAAATGGCAGCTCTTTAGCATAGATGAATAAGCCGCTAACATGTGGAAGGTTCAGTCTGAGGAATGGGTACAAAAGGGGGCATTAATGCCATTGTGATGACACTGAGGCAGAAATGGGAGGGAGGTCCTTGTTAAAACGTCAAGCTGGGCAGGGGGGATTCTGCTGTTACCCCCATCTACTCAACTGTTCCAACCAGCAATACCAGGCATAACACTAGTCACTTGTTTGGACGTTAAACACACGTTCATCCATTATGTCTGTGAGTGCAAACACATTTTGTGCCAGATGCTTAACATGGGCTCTGATCCCAGAAAGTCTGGTTGCATAGAGAGCACATACCTGCTGCTTGCACATAGCCACTGTTCAATGTAGATAAGCTAGCTGCCCCGCTTCTGCCTGTGGACTCCCACGATACCATAAGGACCCCCTTGCATCAAGGGAACAGCTTCTAGCCAACAGCAAGTGAGAGGGAACTATCAGGCAACCCTGAAAGCACATAGCAAAGCAAGTATCTATAAAACCAGTCACGTACCCCAGATAACCCACCCCACCCCGAATGTAACGCACAATAGATTTCCATGGATTGAGCGTTACGTCAGGTTACACCCAAAAGGGACCTCAAGTTTCTGAGGAGGGAATGGGGATGAACCAAATTGCACCAGGTATCGGGCCTTCATGGGATATTTCAGAACTTAGGAAAGATGCTCCCTGTCTGGCCTGAAAGATCCTCACTCTATCATTGGAGGTTGCACTAACTTGATGTAAAAATGGGTTCAGTCGGCTGCACGGCTCTTTCCCTGAACTATAGCAACGAGACAGCGGTTGCACCCAGCGGGAGTGGAAATGAGGACATTCCACAGTGCTGAACATTCATCCTACCGGATGAACTCCCTTCAAACATGTGTTGTAAAAGTCACAATATGGTGGCTTATGGTTTCCTGGTCTCCTACTCACCTTCCATTTCAGCTGCTGCTGCTACGTTATTAGTAGCCTGGTCTCTCTTGCATCCATATTTCATACAGAGTAACTTTCTGTGTATGCAGGACATGCCTCCTGCCCTCAAGGATGGCAGCACCAGCCCATTACTTGTATGAAAGCCAGTGTAGCCGAGTGGATGAAGTGTAGGATTTGGACCAGGAAGGCCATGGCTATTTTTAGACAAGTGCTTCCCCACCTATTACCCACCACTCACCCCCACACCATGCAGGTTCCAGGGTTGCATCGGGTGTCAATGTGGCCCTGCAACATGCATGATGGGTGGGTAATATAGGTGGGAAGGCACTTGCCTAAAAACACTCCAAGATTCAAAACTCGTCTTAGCTAACTAAGCGGCCTTGGACAAGCCACTGTCCCTCAGTTCCTCAGCTGTAAAATGAGAACAATAATGACCTCTCTCACATGCTTGTAGTGAGGGTGAACTGCTGGGTCGAGGCCAACCTTGTGTCATGTTCCCATACAGGGCTCTACACTAGACTGCAAGAGCTCATTGCTTTCAATGAGGCCACAAAAGACAGACACCACCTGTTAGCCTGACTCGCACATACAACTTCAGCTGCAGTTCCTTTGCCAACTCTCCTAAAGCAATTGGCATGGTGCATCCAGCAGAGACTCTGCAGATTAGACACCATTGTTCTGCACTGCCACAAGGATTGCCTGGGGCTGTTTTATGATGGCACCATTCAAATAATCTTGTGTTTGCTTCCCGCATGACCTTTTGCAGGTGGAAACTCTCTGATGCAACCTGAGCGGTGTGCTGGGTTCCCCGAGAAGGGCGAGTCAGCAGTAATCCCCTCTGCACTCCTCCCTTTTTTCCGACATGACATCATCGTTTTATACTTAATTCAGTGCTAATAATGCAGCCCTGAGGTATAAATATTGTTCTTGAGCCTGTTCCAAGAACAGTTGGCGAGAACTTTGCAGAGCCGGGTGGTAAAGTTTACTTTCTCTCTTGTGTAAGTAACTGGGGACGTGGCAAAGCACAGTGGTTCTCAGACTTCTTTATATTGCAAAGCATTCCAAGCACAATTTGGAGAGGGGGGCTATAAAAATTATTATCCCCCTCCAACCCCCCATCCTAGGGAGCAGGAAGGGAGCATTCCTATCTAGGTTTCCCAACTGGGCAACCCAAGATAGCTGAAAATTCAGTGGGGCACGGACCTATTGCCATTCTCCTCAGCCTTGTGGGAGACATGTCCACCTCACATCCCCACAATAAATTATGCCCTTGTCACAAACCCAGACAGCAAAAGAAAGAGAGAGAGAGAGAGAGAGAGAGAGAGAGGCAAAACTTGAGTCTTGTATTTGCGGCTATTATCTGCATTTTTGGATAGCTATTCAAATAGCATCTGCATCCAGAACGGTTATTTGCATAACTTGCTATTTTGGCTACTTTGCCTTACCTGCTGTGATTGTGCAACAGTGTTATCAATATAGATTTTAGTGATTTTCTATATATATTTACAAGATTAGATAGATAGATTTTAAAGGCAGAGGAGCGCTATAGATATGTCTTAAGGCATTCACATCGCAGACAGGTACTTTGGGGGAAATCCCCTGGAAGTACACTGCCCCCTTCCTTATAACACGCTTTCTTAAAATGCAAATTTAGTTATAATGTGGTAGGAGGCATGGCTTTTGCAAAAACAAAGGGGGCAAGCTTCATTCATTGATCAAAGAGCTACTTGATTACAGGCAGCCAGATTAAAGATTTGTGATAAGATTTTCCAGACTTGCCTTGTCTAAGATAATGGCCCATTACAGCCACTCTGCAAGCTAGGAGGGATGTCCCTGCCAGCACAAGCCATTTGAGTCTTTTCTCCTGGTGAGAAAAGCCTCCAGTTTCCATGCTATTCCTATGAGAGGGCTCTGCACAGCCAAACCCTTTGATTTAAGCATCCTCATTATAACCTAGTGGGTTATAAGAGGGTGCAGCGTATCATTCCCTGGGGTAGAGCGTGGATGAAGGACTTTTTACCCACACGAAATCTCAGCGAGATCATGGTCACACAATACACTTCTGTTCAGCCCTGGAGCTATTCCCAGAATTCATGCAGTCATGTGAACCCATAGAGGCAATTTATCCCAGGGTGCTTACTGCATGATTTTTGTGAACATTATTTCAGTGGTTTTGCACTGCTCATAAGAGCAAGACACTGATTAATGTCACTGGTCAAAGCCAGGTCTCGTGCTATTAAGAATTATGGAAGATTTTTTTTTACATAACTGCCTTAATCACAATCTTCAGCAGCCTTGCTAATTCTTTCCTTAGCAATGACTAGATGTTTGTGCAACCTAAACTGGATTTCATTGTTTCGATAGCCATCACTCCAAGAATGATCCTAACTCATCCTTCTCCTCTTAATCTGATACGCTGAAAATTGCCATGTCATGCCTTCTTGGGAGGCAGTTTTAAAATTTTAGATAATTTTTGGTCTGGAACATTTTTCCATGTTGGTTGTCACCATTTGTCAGCCTTGCAGCAATTTTGCATGATCAAATTTCATTCACAGTGTCTGCCTTTGTCTCTGTATTATTCTCCCTTTTTTTACCAGCTTGTCATGAATCTGTTCTGATAACAGCTGACTGTGTTCTATGTAGTTTAGAAAATTCACATAGAAAATCAGCACTACTGATCTTGTTCTTGTCTTGTCGAGCCTGCTCTTGTTTCAACCTCTTGATGTGTTCATTGTTGCAGTGGGTAACATCTTGGAAAGCTTCCTGAAATTCAAGGGTGCTTAGAAAGAGGAGATGGTCACAGAGAAACGTTTCTAAGTGGAAATGCTTCTCAGCCCAGGTTTTAGGTATGTAAGAAAAAAATATCATGAATGTAGCTTTTGGATTGTCACTCAAATCCATTCACTCTAGTCTTGTTGCCATTACACAATGCGATCCTGCCACTGTGCTTTTCCTTTCTATGTTGTCTCCCAGCCTTTTGCTATTGCGGTCTTTTCTTTAACACAATTTTCTCTTAATTTATCAATATTTATTTGTTATGCATACTTTCTTCTATAATTTTGTGTTTATCACAATAAAATGCATTCGTTCATTCATTTAACACACAGAATAAATGCTTCCTCTTGCAAATAACGTTCTTCTCCTTAAATATCAGATTGGTAGTATTGGTGCTACAGTGAAGTATGGAATTAAATATGTTTAGAAGTTACGAAGGAATAAATCATGCCAGTAATCTGTCTGGTCTATTATCCTGTCACTGAGAGCTGCTAGGACTAATTCAAGAGGAAGGCATGAGAAATGCTAGTATGGAGAATTATTGAGTAACCTACCAATGCAGCCTTCCTTATCCCTACCAGGTAGTGGTCAATTTGTTTAAAAATTATAATTAGCTTCAACAGTGTCTTGAGTCAAAGCATTCTGCAGGTTCATTAGCATTATCTAAAATGGTATTTCCTGTTACCACTTTTAAATTTGCTTCCTTGCTCCAGCAGTATGAAATAGAAAGAATAGGTTCTCCCAGCTTAGAAGAGTTAGCCCTCTGCTAGGGGGATGTATCCCTTTTCTCTTGGGGGATGTATCATATATTTAGTTTTTACAGCATCTGTCATTAGGGCGAAGATTCTAGTCCCTGAGCCATTTTAGGAAAGGGCAGGATAAAAATTTAAATAAATAAAATGATGACCTCTTTAAGCATATGCCCCTATGTACTGTGTAGTATTTGAGTTAGAGTATACCTTGCAAACAGAAGAAGAAACACTTGAGTAAAACTACTTTAGGAATAGATTTGCAAACCATTTTGACAGTGGCCGGAGGTGAATGGGATAGCATTTTACTGATATGGAACAGGAGTGGCCAAAATTCCCAATCCCGAAAGCCTTATGCCAAAATCTTCAAATGGAAGAAAGCCACAAGATGCACTTTCCACATATTTTTGGTTTTATTTTCTCTCTCTTTTTTTATGATTCCCAACGTTCTGTTTGTCTTTTTGACTGCTGCCACACACAGAGCTGATGTTTTCGATGAACTATCCATATTGCTGCCAACATTGTTTTCCTGAGTGGTAACACCTAATTTAAAACCTGACATTTTGTATGCATAATTAGGATTATTTTTTCCTAGGTGCATCATATTGCCCTTGTCAACATTACATTTCATCTGCCATTTTATTGCCCAGTCTCCTAGGCATATGAGTTCCTCCTGTAATTCTTTGCAGTCTGCTTGGGATTTTCCTATCTTGATGCCTGGAACTCCCTCCCTGCCCACATCCGCCTTGCCCCCTCCCTCCGCACCTTCAAATCCCTCCTCAAAACCCACCTCTTCCTCGCTGCCTTTCCCGATGCCTGTTAGAACTTCCCTTTCAATATTTACTGTCTGCCCTTCCGGCAGACTCCTGCCTAACCGCAACCAAGCCAAGCACGTGCACCTGAGACTTCACATCCGCTTGAATGTTATTTATTTCTTCTCTCCCTATGTCCCCTCTCCTTGTCTCCCCCCTCTGTGTCTATTCGATTGAAAGCCATAGGCAGGGACCGCGTCTATCTTATTGTTCTGTAAAGCGCCAGGTACACAGCTGGCACTATACAAATGATTATAATAAAATAATAATAATAATAATAATAGATATTGATGTTAACACTATTGCACAAGCATAGCAGGTAAGGCAAAGTAGCCAAAATAACAAGAAATAAGAATAACCGTTCTGGATGCAGATGCTATTTGGATAGCTACCCAAAAATGCAAATAATAGCCACAAATACAAGACTCACTATTCTCTTTTTGCCTCCAATATAAGTAAGTTCCGGATGCATTCTTCACACACACAAGGCCCTGAGGCAGTTCCTGGATGCATTCTTCACACAAACACTGCCCTGAGGCAGCCTAAAGTGGCCGCAGCTGTAGATGTGAGGGGCTGCCATGGAAACCAAGTGACCACAGCTGCCTGGAGCAAAGCAGTTTACCAGGAGAACTTTTTACACACAAAAGTTCTGGGACAAGTTCTATGCAGAAGTTCAAAGAGCCAGACGTTTAAGATCTGGGTGAGTGATTTAGACAGACAAAGTTCAGGATGTAACAGCAAACATGCAGGAAAAATGTGTGTGTAAAAATAC
>QEPC01009365.1:2979043-2996952 GCA_003113815.1 Sphenodon punctatus | reverse complement strand
CCATTTTCTTTAATGAAAGTAACCCTATTCTACACACTGCCATTTTCTTTAATGAAAGTAACCCTATTCTACACACTGCCATTTTCTTTAATGAAAGTAACCCTATTCTACACACTGCCATTTTCTTTAATGAAAGTAACCCTATTCTACACACTGCCATTTTCTTTAATGAAAGTAACCCTATTCTACACACTGCCATTTTCTTTAATGAAAGTAACCCTATTCTACACACTGCCATTTTCTTTAATGAAAGAAACCCAAAATCTTGAGACTCCTCCGGATAAGATTATGATTTTTCTGATAAGAAAAACCCTCTTTTTTTCCCCTTTTTAAAAAAAAGTTTCTAGCCCTCATGACTGCCAAGAAAACGTGAAATCATAAAGGCAGTGTCTGCCCTAAGGGCTCAAAAACTAGAAGGTAACTAAAAAAGAATTCAAAATGTGTTGCTTTAAAAGAAAAGAAGAAAAGGAAAATATTTTAAAGCCAAATTCATGATTTCAAAACATACAGGGCATGATCTTCAGGCAGGATAGAGTGGTCGCAAGTTACCACCTCACAGATAACACATGCCGCACAGTGCACCACTCAAAAACCAGCTGCGCGGCATTATGGGATTGCTGGAAGTGGCTATGGTAATAATGGTGGCCAAATTTACAGCAGGGGAAGCAAATTTGAAAAATAATAAGGGAAATCGTTATTTCCCACAGGAAGTTAAAGATGTGGGAGAAGGAACTCATGTGAATGTGACCCATGGGTTAGCCAGCCAATCATCACCTTAGCTCTGCCTGGCTCTGATCTTTCGTTAATCTGTTGCTACCCAAGTCCCACGAAGGGGAGAGGAGGCAAGAAGTGGCCAGTGACACTCCTTGGCAAAGCAGCAGTGGAAACCGCAGGGATACAGTCACAAGAGACAGAAGAAGCAAAAGGTGCAGAAGATCCAGCCCATCCAGTCCTTGTTAGCATCGCTTCTTGGCCTTTTAGCTAAGATCAAGTGCAAGTCTTTGTTAGGTAGCTGGGGGTTAGGGGACAGGTTGGGCCTCCTCACCCAGAAGCCCTTCTGTGCATGGGCTATGGGGCTGCCCATCTACAAGTGTTCCTTATACCTTAGAACGCAATCACTGCCTTATCCCCTAGCTATTAGCCCAACCTAAATGTTCTCTGAAATTTGCATAAATTTGCACAAACCAATCCATGTAGGCTTATGTAAATTAGCAGAGTGATTTTTTTTTCTTCCTTGTGAATGGCAACCACCACCTCATGAGCTGGGTCTACACCAGGGTCTGGAAAGTGCTTGGAGATCTCTCCATAGAAGATTTTATAGGAGGCGAGGGCATGCGCGTTACAAACACAGATTCAAGCTCAGAGAGTTGCGGCTGTGCTCGAGAAGTTCAAAAATCCAGCTGCAAAGCAGACCGGACTGGCTGTGAGGGTGGTTTCACAGAATAAAGTGCAACCCCCCTTTTCCAAGTGGATCTATTCCTCACTCGTGTTTAATTTTTAATTCTTAAAATTTCCCCCAGCCCAAGAGGTAGAGACTTGCCTCTCTTATACAGCACATAGGGCGCTCAGTTAAGGAACGGAAGACCCAAGAGTAATGAAAGGGAATCCCCATAATGCATGAAAAATTGAACAAACGGAGGATGCAAAAGTTGTCTACTGAAGCCCTAGAGCGCCCCTTCCTACATTAGGTGGGCGTAATACACTGCCATTTTTCTTAATGAAGCTGTTGCCGTGGCAACTGTCTTGTCTCATTATGGTGATGTGCAGATACGCGCAGGCGTTTGAAGGCTGGCTAATGGCTTTGACCTGGAGGAGGAGGAGGAGGAATGACTCAACATGGATGCTTTGAGGTGTGGTGGTCCAGTATCCTTGGGTCAGGACTGACAAAAAGAGTCCTCTCTTCCTGCTCTCTTATCCTCCAGAAAGGAATGAACTGTCTTAGCCTGCCCCAGGGCTTGTCGCCTGCCTGCAGGCTTTCACCCAAAAGGGGAAGGGCTATGCCAGAAAGGGGGCGGGGCAAAGATTCTCCACCCCCTTTCTGACATCAGAGCATTGTGACATCACAATACTCTACAGGGGCCAAGACTATGTCAGAAACAGGACAGGAGAACCTTTTAGCCCGACCCTACTGCTAAATTATTATTTCTATAATGTTACAAGTCATACGCAGCGCTGTACAGATACACACAACATAAAGACAGTCCCCGCTCCATGGAGCTTACAATCTAATGAAGACACAAAGACAGACAACTACAACTTAGAGTCTTCCTATGAATAATGGACAACAGGATGCAGGGTATTTAATCAGTGAGTTTATTTAGTTCAGTTAACATGGTTGAAATCAACAAGGCTATGATAGAATATGGTTAAGACCTGGATTCATGATACCCTGCTTTCTGATGTAGCCCCATCGCCTCTTGTGCCTGAAGCCCAGATATCTCACAATTATCCAGGTGCCTTGGAGATCCTGGGTCAAATTTGGGGAGAAGTTCACCCTACATACTGGCTCTCCCCTCCACTTTTTGTCTGTGGTGGAACCCTTGGGGGGAAGGGGGGGGGGGGAGAGAAGGTTCCCCATCCCAGGTTTAAAGGGGTTTCTTGAAACCCAAAATCTCCTCCTGATAAGATTATGGAAACGTCAGCTTTTTAAAAGTTTATTTATATAAGTTTCTAGCCCTCATAATTGCAGAGAAAATGTGAAAACATAAAGGCCAATGTCTGCCGTAAGGGCTCAGAAACTAGAAGGTAACTAAAATGAATTCAAAATGTGTTGCTTTAAAAGAAAAGGGGGAAAAAAGACTTTTAACAGCCAAACTCATGATTTTGAAACATCCAGGGCATGACCTTCAGGCAGGATAGAGTGGTCGCAAGTCACAATGAAGTACATGGGATTCACATGCACATGAATGACTAGCATGCACCCTATGCTGCCACTGCCAGAGGATCGATCACACTGTTAACGCTATGGATAGACAAGAAGGGAAGCAGGCAATTGGGCCCCTCCAAGGCTCGCAGCCCCTTCCAGAATCTGACAAGCAACACAAAGCGATGGCCAGCTCCCTCTGCCATCATGGCACTTGAAAAGGGGCAGGACTCTTCTGCTGTTGCTGGCATAGTCATAACCCCTTTTCTGAGCTCCATAAAAATCACAATGTTCAGAAATGGGGCACGGCTGCGCCAGAAAGTCATGGGGCAGAAGGCCTCACCCCCTGGGCCCCATAAATTTGCCAGTGTTCTTGGCCAGACTGTCAATCACCCAGAGCTGGCACCGACCTGGGCTAGGCCAAACCCTGCCCAGTCAAACCTGGCTGCTCCAAAGGCAGCCAGTAGCCCCTCCTTGAAGAGAGCGGGCATGGCAAATAGCTGAAATGAACTGGCCATTTCCGAATTGGTGGGAATTCTCTTCATTTCAGGAGCTGGTTTGCAAGAACTGTCGCAGTTAGGAAGACGTTTGCCCTTTTGGCACTTTGGGGATTTCAGCCAGAGAATTCCCTTCACTTTCCTCAACTCTTGTCCAAAAAACAACAAAATCTAAATCCAAAAACAACAACAATAATAAAAATCTAATGAAATTAACAAGGAAAGGTCTTCCTGAATGGGAACCTGGATTAATTACTGAGAAAACCTGGTCAATTTCACCTCTCTGTGATACTTCCTTTCAACTCTAGTAGCAAGAGTTGGGGGGTGTCCGGTGGGGGTGCGTCTGGCCCCGGACCTTCCCTCCTTTCGTAAAAGTTGTAAGACCTGGCTCTTCCACCAGGAGCTTGGCAGGGGAGATGGGTAGGGGGTGGAGGAGAGGGGGGCGCCATAATATCTTTTATTGTTTTATGATTTTAATTGTGGATTTGTATTGTTGTGAGCCACCCCAAACTGCCTGTGGCAGGAGGGGCGGGATGCTAAATGCTTTTATAAATAAATTAAATAAATAAATAAAGAGGGGACTGCTGAGATGAGAGCATGAGGGGTGAGGTGGGGGCAGCGGAATTTCCAGCTAGGTTAATCAATTCTGAAACTGTGCAAAGGATGAGGGTCTCATTCCACTGGAGAAAATGCACAGGTGCCCAAGTGAAATGATAACGTAGATTTCAGTTAGATATGAGGAAAAACTTCCTAACTGTAATTATCGGGCAATAGAATTAGTTGCCCTGGGAGGTTGTGGAAACTGCCTCCTTGAATGTTTTGAAAGCCCAACTAGACAAGTGTCTGTCTACAATGCTGTAAACTGTGGATCTCTTGTTTAGAGCAGGGGGTTGGACTAGATAATCCTGAGGTCCCTTTGGATCCTACCATTTTTAGGATTCCAACAGCGCTGCCCCCAAGTTTCCTCAGAGAAATGCCTTTGAGAGTTCTTGTCCCACCATCTATCACTCATCAGTCAGAGCGGCCTCCCAGGGCATAGTTACTGTGCATGCACAGAGCAACAGTCACAGCCCTGGCCTCAAGATAGCTGTGTGGGAAGAAATCCAGAGTGAAACTGCAGAGGAGGAAGCTCATTCACTGAAGCTTGATTCATGCTGCTCTTTCCAACGAGAGGAGGCAATGAATGAGAGTATGACACCCCCTTGCTGCTTCCGCCTCAGCTTTCAAGCGTGGTAGCATTCTACCTCCAGGAGCCCTACTGGAGACCCTTTTCCAGGATCTATAGGCTTCCTTGTGCCTTTTTCAATTGAATACATCGCTGGACCCAGACAACCAAAATAACTGAGCCTTTAAAACAGGGGCAGGAGATCTCTGATCTGTGGGCAAAATCTGGCCCATAGCTGTTGGATTTTTTTTTATTATTGTTTGGCTTCTGTCCATTTCCTGGCTCTGACCCCTTCCAGTGGCAAACCCCATACCTACCTCCATCCATTTATTTATTTCCTAGCATTTCCTGGGGGCAGAGGGGAGGCTGAATGGGGGATATAATACTGAAGGCTCTTAATTCCATTGCGCCACAGTACTCCAGAACTTGAATGAAATTTATGCCCTGGTTCTGATTCTGTCAGAACTGAGAATTTCAATTGAAAATTGGAACAGAAAGAAACACTGACAAAACCTTCCACCATTTTGTGCACGCACAACAATGACCAATGCCATACAATAAAATGGTGGCCGCCGAACTGCAGTAGAACAGAAAACAAAAGCAGAATGATTTCGGTGAAAATTGAATGGCTGGTTCTAACCAGCCCTTCAGAACTCTAATGGTGACCAAGGCCTAAGTGTTAAATAGATTCAGAACCAGGTTTTTGAGAGTGCGTCCGTCCAGATTTTTCAACGTCAAAGTGGTATTTCCACTGAGGCGTCGGAATAAAGGCCACATTTTTCAAAAAGTGCTGAGCCTTGGTGTACCACAACCATATTTTTTGAGGGGTTCAGGCCCTGGGTAAGTGGCCACTGATTACATGAGAGTTGCCTTGAAGCTGGCATGCTTCAGCCTGAAGAAATGCCAAGAGCATGTTCGCCTTGATAAGGTTAGTGCCGTGGGTAGGAAGTCCTGCTGAAGGCCTTTTCATTTTTTATTAGTCCCTTCACAATAGAGCAGGGGTTGCCAATTTTCCTCTCACACTGCAAGCAGCACGACCAGTCAAACTTTGTGCACTTAATTGGGAAACTTTGAACTCACAAGCCCCCCCAAAAAGGGGGAGGGTGGGGGTGTTCCCTTTAAACAAAGCTGGCCCTCTTTCCCCTGAGGCCCGGGAGGTCATTTCTGGGTTTAATTGAAATAGGAGCTTCTCATGCTGGTTGCAGAATGCTGCGCTATATTAGGCCAGAAATGAATTGGGTAAGGGTATTGTCTTTCCAGGATCCAACACAGCCTGACCCAGGCTGGGGCATTGTTTCACAGAGTTACGGGCAATGCTGGTTTCCATGGCTCTACTTCAAGGTATTGCAATAGCAAAAGGGAGGGGAGGGAGTGGCATTGTTTCTCTTGCCCCTCCCTGCAAGTCTGAACATTTTGCTCTGCTGAAGAGGAAATGGGTCATAAGTAACCCACAGGCCTCCCTCTGCAACTAGTTGGAGTCAATACAATTAGGATTGCCACTTCCCCAAGGTTTCACCCAGGGTTTTGACGCTGCGTTTCCAGGACAAGTCCAAATTTCTCCAGGTCAGCCAGGGTTGCCCCAGTACACCAGGGAAATAAGGCTTTCCAGAGGCAGAAGGGTGGAGCTATAGGGACTTTCACACTCCCTGTCGAACCTGCCCCTGCCCCTATGGAGTCTCATGATGCTTCTAAAGGACGAGGTTACATTAGACAGGGGAGTGGTAGCCCCTTTGCTCTGCCCCTTTCAAACATGGTCCGTCCCTTAAAATCATAGAGTCGGAAGGTACCTCAGAGGTCAGCTAGTCCAGCCCCGTGCTCCAAGGCAAGAAATCCGCAGCTATAGCATCCCCACCAGTTGGCCGTCATCGTGGAGCTTTATGCTGCTTCATTGATGCTTCAGTGCTCCGTAAGGGGCAGGGTTATCTCAAAGGGGCATGACAGCCTCTAGCCCATCCCAACATGGCCCCCCCAATGTGAAAGTCCAGAACCCTGCAGAAATTTCCAGGGTTCAACATTCTCCCAATAATCCTTCCTGCCTAGAATTAATACCTCCTGGAAGGAGAAGGAAAATATCAGCAGTGGTGGAGCAAAAGGGTGGCAATCCCACTTTCTGACATACCTGTAAGGGGCGGGGTTAAGGGGGTCACTTTCTGACATACCTGTATGGGGCGGGGTTAAGGGGTAGGGTTATGTCAGAAGAGGGCATGACAACCCATTTGCCCTGCCCCTTCCAACATGTTCAGACTCCCTCTAGGTTTCCTCCCAGAGGAAGGTGGCAGCCTTTTAATTTCAACTTTAATCAAAGAGCAAGCCAGGCAGACAGAAAACTCTCCAGCTGCTCTCTTAGCTCTCTCTGTAGAGACTTTGCATAAGCAATAGCTAATGAACTCAAGAAGAGTAGAAACCTGCTTGCTAAGGATCTGGAATGCTATGTGTAACAGCACCACCTGGTAACACTTGGCAGTGGAGGAAGAAAGGAGAGTTCAAGACTGACAGCTCTTTGTATTCAGTTTCAGAGAACAAAAAGAGTTCATTTAGTTTTAAGTTAAAATTTTTCTTCTCTGATGGGAAAGAGAAGCCACAGTAGCAAAGGACAAGCGAGCAGAGAGAAGGTCCCAGCTTTTCCATCCTGCTGCGTTGTAGACAGCTGTCCCCTGAATAAATATTTCGGCCAACCTTATGAACTCCTGGAAAAGGAGACTTTAAAAATAAAAACGTTGGCTGAGCTGTCATTCTGCCGCTATGGGACTGGCTCTAGCAGGAGGGGGAGTGATGCAGTCAATGGCACCAGAGCTGCAGCAGTTTGGTCTGTTTGCATTTCCAAAGTCCAATTTCCAATGCAAATGGAGCAGGGCAGGGTATATCCCAACCAAGTATCCTGCAATACCTCATCATGACCTTTACCCAACACCATTTGCCTAGGTGTAAACACAGCTGCCTTTAGAGGCCCCTATACCATTCTCCTCACTGCTCAAAAAATAAGCTTCTCCCAGACAAGGCACCCTCCTATTTCCCTACTCAATTCATAATTTATTTATTTCAATATTCAGCCTGCTCTTCCCCAAAGACTTAGGGTAGGTATCCCATAAAGTATATATGATATAGGGATGTGCAAGGGGTGGGGTGACAAACTTAGTATTTCTGATTTCTGTTCTGGTTTCAATGCCAATTTTGTTTGGGGGGTGGGTGGGTTCTGTTTTGTGTTTCAGAATTTGAGGACCCTTTTAAGGAGAAAGATCTGGTAGCTGCTACCGCTGGCAAGCTGTGAACAGCATGCAAGCAGGGAGGGTGCAGCCTCTGTGTGCGAGCACCCACCTGCACAGGTGGTGAGCCTACAGCAAAGAGCAAAAGATGCTGTATCAGTGAACTCCAGAGCATCAGGCAAGGGAATCTCACCCCATCACCCTACCCCATCCAGGTTCCTGGGCGCAGAACCACCTCGCGCTGCCTGTGCAAGCGGGCCAAACCACAAAGCACTCAAACCCCAAAAGTAAACCTAAATCAAAACACAGTCCACTCCTCTAAGCTCTCCGTCGTTGGGGCCAAACTCCCCCCTGACCAGCACTACATACCATGAAACGTGAAAGAGGCTCAAACTGCTAGGCCACCCAGGAGTAGTGGAAATTGAGAGTCACAAACCGTACCTGAAAACGGCAGGGCAGTTTTGTGTTTCAAATACAGAAACCCAAAAGAGCTAGCCTTAACGTTATACAAAATTCCCTTTAAAATGTCCTGACTATCTATGCCTCAAACACCTGGCCAAATAAATAGGTCTTACATTGCCTTGGGGAAATGCTCAGAATTTGGCAAACCTCCAAAGGAAGGGGGTTCCAGAGTTGTGAAGCAGCCACGGAGAACCTCTCTCCTCTGTTTGCCTGTAGCAGGGTGCACTCCTATGCTTGGAACTTCCTCCTAGAAACCTACTTCTTTGTCAGGCTTCCCTAGCCGCCCCTCCCCTCCCCCGACTGCTCACTGATGCTCCTTTTCATCCAGGGTCTCCTTTTCCCCTGTAACTAAGCTAAGCACGTGCACTTGTGATTTCTCAACTTCATTAATGTATCCTGTCTCCCTCTTCCTTGTCTGTCCTACACTGTAAGCTTCCTGGCTCAGGGACCCATTTCTAATTAATGATTGTTCCGTGCCAGATGCATTGCTGATGCATCTATATACAGTTGATGAACAATAAATGTGTGGCTTCACACCACTACTAAAGGGAGACAAATCACAGACTTCATCACCCAGTCATCATGTGGGTTCCATTAGCACAACTATATCAGCAAACGTGGAGAGAAGGCAAACTCTTCCCAAGCCAAGCTTTGAGGGCTAGCTCAGTGATACTGTGCAATACCCTGGAAATTAGATGTTTGGGTAAAGTGACCAGATGTCAGAGTTAGGTAGAACTGTCCTGCTTTAGTCACTGTGTACACACTGCCCCCAAGAATGTTAGACCAGATGTTTTAAAGAACTGGGCTGACAGACTGTAGAGAATCCACACAAAACTGGGCTATCAGGGAATCCACACAAGACACAAACTCTGCAGGTACCCAGTGTGTAGAAAGACACAGCAGTCGCTCCTGTAAATCAAGTGGAAAAGCTTTGAAAAGGAAATATGAAGCACAATTATTCATGTCTGGCTTACGTAAGTGGTTAATGTGCAAAGTTTGACCTCACTTCAAGCTCGATTTATATTTGGCTTTTTAATACAAGTAGCAGTATGGTGTAGTGCTCAGGGGCATCCCACTTTGAGGTTTTCAAAATCTGGTCACCAGTAGCTTGAGGTGGGCTCAGCTACCTAAAGGAAATTTTCAGAAGAAGAAAATTAACAGCATGATCCTCTGAGCTGAAAGCACCAACACCAACTCTTAGAACCAGCACAAACCCCATTTTCTTGCGTTCAGCTTGCATGTGGGTAAATACTCAAGAATTAGGCTATAAATAGGATACCCGCAGAAAGGGATGAGATCAGCACCTAAGTCAGTCTCCCCCTCCCTACACAAGGCTATGCTGCTTGCTTTAATGCGGTACAATGTTTCAGACTCCTGGCAATATACGTCATGCAAATTTCTAGATTTGCAAAGCACTTTGGGACATTTGCCTTTTAAATTGAACAAAGTGCTATGGAAATGGGGCCCCTGTCAAGCACCACAAGGCAACAGCTTCCTTAGCAAAACTGTGCAAGCTGACACCAATGTTGATAGGCCCATCACAGAAGGGAAGGATTAGGAAAACACACCGTGAGGTTGAAAGATTATTTGAGTTTAAAGTGATCAGGGGAGACTAATGGGATGCTGCTGGATTTAAGACAAACTTTGCACCAAGCACTCAGGGTAACTTGCAGGGTCTGGGGCTCTTTGTCCTACTAATTCCATCCTTAGATTTGCATATGGAAAAGAGCAACAAAACAGAGCCACATAGGCAAATAATTAACTGCAGTAGTCCAAGCAGAAGAGACTTGCCTAGGTTTTCACATGGATTTGCACAATGATCAGAAACTCCTGTGTAAAAGTGTCTTATACAAAGTATCTTTATTTAACAGAAGAAATGAGATGGATATAGAAAGCTGGGGGGGGGGAGGGGAGAAGATAGCCTCCACCACCAATCAGAACCGTCACACCCCAAATTCTGGTAACCAGGCCCCAAATAAAGTGGTGGGACAGAGAAATGAATAGGTACACTTTACTAGGACCTGGTAGTCCAATGGACCCACAAGCCCCACACCTTAGGGATGTGCGAACTCGGTTCGGGAGTTCGGACCGAACTTGAATAGTTCGGTCAACCGAACCGAACTCGAAATCAACCAAACTGTTCGGTCAAATCCGAACCAGTTCGGAAGGCAAAAAACCCCGGTTTTGAATGTATAAACTCAGTTCGGAAGTCGACCGAACTCGAATAGTTCAGTCGACCAAACCAAACTTTTGAACCGAACTCAATTTTTGAACTGAACCGAATTTCCGAACTTGGTTCTGTTCACACATCCCTACCACACCTTGACAAAAATGTCAGGCTAAGCTGTGGATGCTCAAGTCTTGTGAGATCTTGCAAGATTTACCTGACCCAATCAGAAGCAGCACGAGATCTGAATAATGTTCTGAAGAGCCAGCTTGCCCTCCAGGGTGTCTAGAGAAGCCAAGATCTAATATTCTGGAGACAGAAGAACAATTAAGCTGGTCCTTCAATGTGTGGGTAATGGGATGGGGGGGTCCGATTTGTCCTGGATCAATTAAATGCTACTTGAGGACCTCTGGTTACCTTACCCCACCTTTAACCTTCCATATTTTCATTTCCTCTGCACCCCTAAGGTCGGGTTGCTATGTGTCCATGAGAGTAACTTTGGGCTAAAATTTGTGGTGGATGCTAACCCATGAAATCTCAGCCCCCAAAAGCCTGGGATTGCTGGGGGAGGAAACTTGCAATGTGTCCCTTATTTTTATTTATTTATTTCAGTACTTCTAACCTGGCCCCTCCTGCCACACGGCAGCTTGGGGCAGCATACAACAAATAGAAATAGAAAGCAATAAAACAATATAAAATAGAGATCATTAAAATGCATTAAAAAGGAACTCCCAGAGCCAAACTAAAAAACCTCCAACCCCCCCCCCCCAAAACATCCCCACACTCAAGGGGAGCATCCCATATTTCAGAGCCCCACAGATGTATAGAGCATAAGTAATCCCTTATTTATGTAGCTCCAGAGGGTTGGCACTTTGACCCCCCCTCTAGTGGTGAGGTCGTGGCAGAGTCACAGTCCCGTGGGTGGTTAGCTACTCTACAAAGCCAACAGACCCATGCTTTTTAGCTTAGAGGGTAGAGGCTCATGCAGATAGAGCAAGAGGTTCCCAGTTTAATTCCCACTGCTGATAACCCTGCCCGGGCTGTCGGGTTACATTTTATTTACTTTTAAAGTTTATACACCACCCTTATCTGACAACCTTACCCTGAGATCAAGCACAGACCAAATACACTGACATTGGGGCTGTTCCTGTAGTAATATCCAACAAAACCAGCAGTAGGGAGTACCTTAAAAGCCTGTTCTGAACAGACTCCCACCCTGTTTATACAGACCTTATTTGTTTTGGAGAAGCATCTGACTTCACGTAGGGTCATGCTTTGCACAAATCAAGTCACTATCTTGACTGATGTTTAATATCCTTGGCTGCCTGGGGTCACAGAACTCAACACAACTCTCAAAATGGCAGACAGTATGGAAACCACTGCCGCTGGGGGAAGCTGAAGGAAGGCCCCCTTCTTCTGTAGGTTAGTGTTAGTAGCACGAAGGTGCCCATTTCAAAAGTTCTACTGCGACGCATATTTTTCAAACTCCAGGGCCACCTAAACAACCATCAATCAATCAGCCTAGGTCTTTCCACAGGAACTGGGCAGACCCGGCTGGCGGCGCGTGCTTTATTTTCAGCAATCCCAATGAACAATGCAGCATTGTTTGATGTGGGCCGGGCAAAACAAGTGCGTGTGGCGGCTGCAAAGTGCAGACTGATGTTTTCTCAAGGAAATCCCTGTGAACAGGAAGCCTCAAGCCACTGATAACACTCTTGAAAGCTTTCCTCAAGAGTGGGCCCAGAGGCAGCTACGGCCTTGGTGCTAGTCACAACACGCTTGTTTGTGCATGCTCAGAAGAGCAGTTACCTGGATCTTTTAAACGATTCTAATGCCCTCACCGGCCAACTGGCAGAGTTTCACTAGGGTTGTCCCCACAGCCCAAACTTGACTTCTCAGTCTCCTCAGAACCAGGAGGCATATATTTATGCAGGAACTCCGACATTTAAAAAGACAGAACAGAGCTACCCTCAAGGTGCTAGTGTTGCACCTGTCCAGTTTTCACCCAGATAGTCCAGGGATGGGGGCGTGCTGAGGGAGCCTTTGTCTAGTGTCTAGGTGGAACACAAGGCCTTGTAATAGGAGGACAGGGGCTCACAATAGCTGACATCCCTCTGTACTTCCAAACACAGCGGTGACTCAGTTATTGTCACGGACATCAGTTCTGACATCTCAGAATCTCTCCACACATATTCACAAGAATGCCTGCCATGTACCCATGCTAAGTCATTGCAGAAGCAGGCCCACAACCACCTCACAGCAAGTCTCCTTCACCATTGTTCGTTTATTACTACATAAGCCAGCATATCATCATAATATTACGTCAACGTGAAATCCTTTTGCAACGGACTTTTCTTAGACTGTCAGCCTTTTCCCCGTGCTGGGATTCTGTCAAGATCCCAGTCTCAAGGCAGTGGTGCCAAGGACTACTGCTAGGGTCCAATACAGGGGCAAACACCCTTAGTATTCATGTTAACAAGCATCAAGTCCAGAGGGGCAATCCAGGAATGAAGTCAGTGTGCAAGTGACAATCTATAACCAGGAAGATCAGTAATTGGAATTGCCAGGTGTTAAGCCCAGAAGCAGGGTCTGGTCTGTAGCTGGGGTCTGTGGCCATTTTTAGACAAGCGCACGGTGCCAAAATCCCGCAAGACGGGACTAGACAAGACGCTGCTGCGAGTTACGCGCACGGGAGGGGAACGCGCATTCTTTTCCGGCCGCGATCGGACCACCTCAATCGCCGACCCGGTCAGATTGTGGCCGGAAAAGAATGAGCGCCCCACTCCTGTGTGCGTGACTCACGGCAGCGTCTCATCTAATCCTGTCTCGCGGGATTTTGGCAACAACACGCGAGCGCACCGCACGCTCGTCTAAAAACAGCCTGTGACAAAACAATCAGTCCAGGAGGACAAGGAAAGGCAGCTCTAGCTCTGAGCAGGCTGAGTCTCTGCTTGGATGTTCAGGAATGAAGGCTGACCCTGATGCAGGAGATAGATAGATAGCCTTCAGTCAATCAGGACCAGGGCCCTGCTAGCCAGTCAGGACCCTGGGCGAGGTAGTTTAAGGGATGGTGGGTCTTCGGTTGCTCCAGAGCACCTATGCTTGGAAATTCCCATGTAGCCCTTAGGCAATCAATCCAGGAGGATACATGGTATATATGGTGAACATGGTCACCAGCAGCTTCTGTACAAGCACCTGCAGGTTGAGGTTCAAACCCAAGTCATCAGGGCTGCCAGACAGAGTGGTCTGGCAGCCCTGATGACTTGGGTTCGAACCTCAACCTGCAGGTGCTTGTACAGAAGCTGCTGGTGACCATGTTCACCATATATACCATGTATTTTTCATAAGTGTTCTCTTTTAAAGGGGAGGTATGGTAACCCTATGCTTAGCCAGTACTAATGGGTGGGTGCGGAGCCTTCCTGCAGGGGCAGAGCCCCCCTCCACCATCTTGGCTAAGCACTCATGCTCAGCGCTGGCTGGCAAAAGCAGAAGGGAAGGGAGCCTGGGGCAAGCAACCACAGCATGACATACACAGCTGATGATTCAGCTATCCTGGGGCATGGTTGGTTTACGCCCCTCATGTAGATGCATCAGTGGCCACCACTATGTTGGCCATAGGGTAGTTACGGCTGCATCTATGCATATTGGAATTACAGAAATATTGTTCTTTATAGAAATACATAACATATTTCTGATAACCATGAATTCTAGCATGCTATCACAGACCCAGACACCAAATGTGCACAAACCAGTCCCTATGGAGTGTCTGTTCAGTGGCCAGGGGCATAGCTACCATGGGGTAAGGGGGTTCAGTGAAGCCCAGGCCCTGGACTCTAGGAAGGGCCCTTACTCTGCCATCACCCACTCTGAAAGCTTTCTAGAGGTGCTCAAACCACTTGCAAAGGGTCCCACCAGCAAGAAGGGAGATTTCAGTGTGGGCAGGGGTAGAGTTACTGCTGCTCTGAGGGCCTTACTGGGAGCCAGGACAGCACCACAATCATTTGGGGGTTGGGGAGGGGGAAGAGAATAAAGGCAGCAGGAGCCTTAAGGGGAGGGAGGAACACAACTGCTTTTGAAGACCCCACCCCCTTGCCCTTATGGGGGCAGTAACTGGGACATGAGCCAAGGCCTGCCCCAGTCTTGCTTCCCCACTGTCTGTGGTGTGCAATAAGGTTGTGGGGGTGCCGCTGTTGTGATATGAATTTTGGCCCAACAAAGATGCCAATTTCCTTGCTACAATGTAACCAAAGCAAAGTGGATCTTTAGACACAAAGATGCCAGAACAGACATTGAATGCTATTGTAACTCATTCTTTGTTGAAATGTAACCAAAATAATATTGTACACATCTGTAACTACTGAAAGGATGTTATGAGTTTTTTATATGCTTTTATTTGCTTGCTATATGCTTCATAGTAATGTTTAGCTTAGGAATTATTAAAAATACATATTATAAGAAACAGGCTGGCAGGAGGAGAGAGAAATATGCTGACAGGGATATATTCTTGTCATCAGCAAAAGGAAAGGCCCCAGTAAGAACAGAACTAGTAAGAACTGTCCGTTCCCAGAACAAGGTTGCAGATAAGAACCAAGCAATGCATAAGGGAAAGTGACTTGATCAGACAGAGAGACGCCTCAGAGAAGGGGTGTGCGGGATCTATGGCCTAAGGTCATGTCTTTCTTCCGGAAGGAGGACAGGCAGGACCTAATCTGGTTATGCCAAACCCCAAACAGTGACGAACAGGGAAGGACCCCCAAACCTGAATAGCAAAGGGGAGGAACTTTCTTGACGTGGAACTGTTAGCCCCGTGCTCTGGATAACTCATAAGGGAAACAGCATAAAAGGCCAGTCCCTAGACAGAGAAGTTGCCTTTCATGATGCTTGTCCACTAGCCCTTATCAGGGCGCTGGCTAGCTTGATGATTGGCCCATTCTGGGACTTCTCTTTAGGAAGTCCTACAACTGCTTCTCCTGGGCCCCCGCTGTGCCTCTCCTCTCGAGACCAGACCTGAGACCTCTGATCACGTAAGAATACATGCTTTCTGTGTGTTTGAAGTAGTTAAGAGTAGGTGACGGAGTATATGTTAAGGGTGCAAATGCTTCATTAGAATTGGTATGTTAAATTGTCTTGCTCATTGAATAAAAGATTAATTTGATTGAACAAAGAGTCATTATTAGAAATAACAGAGGAGTAATTCCCCACCCTCTCAAAACAGTAGTATTTTCACTCGATCTCGATAGAAGTAAAGGGGAATCTGCCTCACCCGGGTTGCAGAAAAGCAGCTGAAGCCCTTTTAGAAAAGGGCCTGCTTCACTAGGATGCAGAAAGGCAGTAGAACCCCTTTTATTTCTTTTCACCACCATGCACCTCGGGATTTTCTGTGGAGTGCGATGGAACTGCACAACGTCAGTGTTAGATATTGGGCCCATTTAAATTTGCATCAGTTTACATAACCTAGCACCTGTAAATCAGCAGCCATTTTTCTTCCCGGGAATAGCGGGCAGTCTGTGTGTGTCCTGAATGTAGCAACCCTCTTAGGGCTCTTTTAGATGAGCGGGTCGCCGTCGCGCGATATTTCAAAATCCTGCAAGGCGGGATTACACGAGACGGAAGGGGAATCGTGTGCATGGAAGGTGGTCGCGCATTATTTTCCAACCACGAATTAAATATCTCACACATTGAGGTATTTAATTAGCGGTCGGCGAACAGTGTACGACTGCCTCCCAAAATTTGTAGTCCTATGGAGGTGAAATAAAGCAACCTCACCAGAGCCATGTAAAACAATTATTCTTATTACAATAGGACCTAGAGGCCCAGCTAGGAGTGGCCCTAAAGAGCCTACAATCTTAACAGCCAAACCAGAAGGAAGGGAGCACTGAGAGGTTTGGAGTCCATCCATCAATCCCTCCTGCTGCCACTGTAACAAAGGACGTCTTTAGACATAGCAAAGATCGGGTGTCAAAACCCCTAAGCACGTGTTTGGCTGTTGTGTGTAAGCACCATAACAATCCCAACACCAATTTGGCCACCTGTTTAATACGCGATGTGAACATCATTGCATTGCAAGGACAATTTGCGTGTTCCGGCTGAATGTGTGGCCAACGTTGTGTCTAATGATATTGTGTGGCGTGTTAGCAGGTACAACACGGGGAATGAGGTGGCAGTGCTTGTGTGCTGAGAGTGGGGGGTGAGCAAAACATTGATTTGCCCCAAGATGGATTGTGTGCCTAAGCAGCTCCACATGGTGAACACCGGGCCAAAATAGTGTTCATATCATGGTCAAAACACACATTCAGACACCCATTGACGTTATGTCTAAAGACACCAGACATTTGTCAGCCCAGGAGAGCGAAAAAGCATTCCTTACTCATAGGTCAACACCACCAGCTAGTCCCCCCTCCATGCGCCATTAGTTCTCTATGAATTGTGTACGTTCACTTCCTTGTAACATGCGTGCGCGAGAGCTAAGTGAGTCCTTAATGACAGCATCACCTGAAAATAAACCACTGAGGCTTCACCTTGCTAAAAATAATAAAAGGCAGGAGTACCAGGATAATTTGCTTGGGCCCAGCAGGAGAGACCAGAAACTGAGTCACAGTCAGGGGGCGGCAGCGGATGCCACTCAGTCAGTCCCTGCCAGCAATCTCACATCATTACAATCTACTCTCTGACCAGTTTTTCCCACTGGTGCGATTTACAGGAAAGCAGCAGCCAAGGACTCTGATTTCATCTGTGCCACGATACAGGGCAAAGGTAACGTGGGGCTCCACACTCTCCCTCAGCCCCTCGAGAGACATGTTTGGAACCCTACTGGGAGGGAGTGGGGTCCCTGTATCCTGCCCTGGTGAAAGCAGAGGCCACTGCAGGGGTCCTGGAAGCAGGGAAAATAGTGGGACCTGACCCTGCCCTGGGACCTGACCCTGCCCAGATCCCCTGGAGTGGAGAAGTGTTTAGGAGAGTTGTTCACCTCTAGAGATAAAGACAAAGTAGTTCAGACTCTCCTTTGTTTGGCAACTTGTGTTAATGAGAATATGCAAGTTTTTGGTGCTGAACAGGGCCCTTCATCAGGCATGGAAGAAGTTAGAACTATATAGCCTGAGGAAGGTCCAAGCTTGCGTATCCTCACCAGAAGACATTGGTCCAATAAAAGAGATGTGGAGTACTTTGTCTTCATCCCTTCCACTTGGGACCAACATGGCAACCACCCTCTCTCTTTAGATTTCACTTCTATGCAACAGCCAAGATAGGGATGGGCGAACGCGGTTCGGAAGTTCGGAGTTCGGCCCGAACTCGTCCTGTTCGGATGACCGAACGCGAACATACCGAACAAACCGAACACCAAACGGCAAAATGGCCTAACAGTTCGGTCAGTTCAGATTGCGTTCGGGTGACAAAAAAAGGTTAACTGGAAGGTCAAACATGACAGGGAGGTGTAGTCAGTCACTGAGGAGCAGACTTCCAGGCACCAGGGGTGGAGAGGCTTGCAAGAAACAAAACTAATTATCTGCCTCCCCCCTTCCCAACACCTTCTGAGCTAGTCACTGTTCCTGAA
>QEPC01009365.1:2958767-2976849 GCA_003113815.1 Sphenodon punctatus | reverse complement strand
GAGATGTCAGGAGGTTCCTGGCTTCAGACGGGTTTTTTTACTCACCGTAAATTAAACATCATGCTTTGTGTTCCTTCATCAATCACTCATTTTTTCACTCTTGATAGCAACCCAGATCCTGTGAGTTTTTGCTTTGGTCAGTGTTTATTTCCAGAGCCAATCAATCTCCTCCCTGAGAGAAGTCATTATCCACTTACTCATTTTCCCTTTTCCCCCTCTTTTTAAAAAAAAAACCTTATTTCCAAAAAAACAAAACAGCAAAAGGTGGCTTTTTCAACAAAATATACTCACTTGGAAAGGAATATCCCCCTCATTCGCAGACTGAGGGTGTGGCCTCTATAATTAAAGTCAGTGGGAAATAAGCCACTGGCTTCAAAGGATGGAAGTTGCACCTGGAAAAATGCCAGAGGCAAGGGTATTTTCAGCACCATGCCAATGTCTAAATTCAGAAGAAATCTGTAAATCAGACACTACGAAGTTCAGTCACACACAATATCCTTCAGTCTTGCTAATTCACTAACCATTCCTTAATCTGCGAAGCGCCATTTGCCTTGTCCAGTAACAAAGCATTCAAACAGTTGCTGATTTCCCTGCATTTCAGTAGCCCATCTTGCATCAAGTAGCAGCAAATATACCCATGCAGAGTAAACATGGGAGGAACCAAAAGAGGCTCTCATGGCTGCACAAAGATCTTTTGAATGACTTGAAAACCAAGAGACATATAGACAAGAAAGAGAAGGAAGGATGTGCCACTAAGGGCAAGTATTGAGTAAAACCATAAAGGTTGGGAGAAAATTCAGAAGGCAATGGCTCATAATGAGCTCCAACTAGCAAAGGATGTTAGAATCACTAAGAAGGGGTTCTTCTGATATGTTAAAAGGAAGAGGAAAACTCAAGGCGGCGTGGGTCCTCTGCTCAATGGGGAAAGTGTGGTGTCAACAGAGGATACACAGAAGGCCAAACTGCTCAATAGTTACTCTACCTCAGTTGCCTCAAAAAAGATAAACTGTGAACCAGATGCTTAACAAAGAGGACACAGACAATGCAAGGGAGGGAATGTAGGTCAGGATTTCAGCTGAAACGGAAATTGTGGCACTTGATTACTAGTGCTCAACGGGCTATACCCGACGTACCAATTTACTGGTCTTATATCCTTATTTTCTGACTTCTTGTTGGTACCAATTTTCTGACTTTCCATTCCTGTGCCAATTTACTGATGGGTAAAATGGTGAATCAGTAACTCAGTAACAGTTACACCCAGTATTTTAGGGTACTCGGATAGCTCTTCAGACACCCAACATGGCACTCGAAACTGTGGGCATTACCTGTGAGTAGCAAATGAGTCCCCCATTTCAGTTCTAGGATAACTAAAGAGAATGTCGAAGAGTAGATGGCTTAAACCATTAGGGCCTGATGAACTGCACCCTAGGATCCTGAAGGAATTGTCTTAAAAAAATCATGGAGACCAGGGGAGGTTCCAGAGGATGGAAGACAGACAAAGATGCTGCTTATTTTTAAGAAAGGGGGAAAAGAAAGACGCAGGAAATTGTAGGTCGGTCAGTCGGACGTCAGTACCTGGAAAGATTTTCAAACAAATTATAAAACAATCAATTTGTGAGTGAGAAGGACCTATAACTAATAACCAACAGGGTCTGTTAAAGAACAAATCATGCCAGACCAATCTAGTTTCCTTCTTTGACAAAGTAACTAGCTTGGTTGACAAGGGGAATGCACTAGAGGTAACACATCTCAACTTCAACAATTCTTTTAACACAGTCCCATATGAGAGTCTCGTAAGAAAGATGGCAACTGTGGGCTGGATGGAATTAGCACTAGGTGGGTTCACACCTGGCCCAAAATCTGAACCCAACCAGTAATAATTAATGGAACAGTATCAAATTGGGAGGAAGTAGTAAGTGGCATTCCACGGGGTCTGTCCGGGATCCACTGCTCTTAAACATTTTTATTATTGATTTGGAAGAGGGAGTGGAGCAGGCAGAAGGAGGAGACAACATAAACCTGATGCAGAAATTTATTCCCAGAGAGATTTTTATGATGGAATTCTTTCAGGTAACTGGACATTTTTAGCTGTGACTAATTCTTAAATCAGACATGCAGTATTAACAAGTAGCCTATAATAGAAATGTTACAGAAAAAAATATTTGATAAAAGATAACGTACGCTATACTTCTTAGATTCCTGTGTTCACATTTTTTATCATTCTAAGATTTTAAATAAATCTTTATGCATCAATTCATCTGTCCCTTCCCAACGTGCTCACACACTTTTCCAAAGTATCATGAGGTCATCGTGCTCGGAAAGTGGGTGTGCCCACAGCAGAAAGGGTTGGGGAAGCCCCATTTCAAATGTGCCCCCAGCCCACCCCCCCCAGGACTCAGAAGGAATGGAGCCAGGACAACCACCCTTTCCCCCCGCCCTCCTTTTGAGTTCTGTTCCCACCAGTGAAAATTCCTTTAAAAATTCACAACACTAACAGCTGAGCTGCAGTCTGTCCCCAGCTAGAATACTGGCTTTATGACGGCCCTGCCGTAAGCTGAGCATCCCTCCCGGGGTCAGGACATCTCTCTGTCGTCATTTCTCACTGCATTTCCACTTGGGAATTTCATTCCTCCTCTGCCAACCCCCTTGCCTGCCCCAATCTTTCCTGCCCCCGTCAATTATCTACGTCCCTTCTCCTGTGCTGTTTCCCCTGTGCCTGGAACTCTGTCCCTGAGCACACACACTGTACTCCTCAACCCTTCAAAGATACCTCTTCTGTCCCATGCTTTGAACCTCAGGCCCAGGGGCCAAACATGGCCTGTGGTTAGGGTTGCCATCATATGCAGATTTTTCCAGGACACTTATGAAAAATCCATGTTGCAGGGCCTGCACTGGCACATCTATAGCAACCCTACCTGCAGTTAGTTTTTATTTGGTAGATTCCCAGTTCCTGGATCAGGCCCTAGATCCAGTTGTTACTCACAAGCTTTGAAAGTCTGAGCTCAGGGTAAAGAGGAGGACGTATCCCTGGGATAGACCCATGATCTGGACTGAGCTCACCCCTTAAGCATTCCTGCCTCCAACTTCTATGTGGCTTTTGGAGCTTGTACTAATTTTCAAATGGATCTTTGAGGGGTGGAGAGAGTCCTCGCCTCTGCCCTAGCTCCTAGTCCATTATACTGTCCTAACTAGGGTGACCAGACCTCCCCTTTAAAAGAGAACACTTATGAAAAATACATGGTGCAGGGCTGCACTAGAACCAATGCAGCCCTGCACCATGTATTTTTCATAAGCGTCCTCTTTTAAAGAGGAGGTATGACCACCCTACCCTTAACCTCCAGGATTTCCCTTCTCCCTAAGTTAAACACATGTCTGGCAATGTCTCAACTCCCTGAATGGCTCCCTGTTTCTCCCAACGTTCTCCTCCCCCTTCCATTAGACTGTAAGCCCCTCAGGGCAGAGACCTGTTTCCGATCACGACAGTTCATTGTCAGGCACACTGCTGGTGCCGGTGCTATATATACATAAATAAATAATAATAATGATGATGATAGTAATAATAAGGTGTTTTAAGAAATCTCCAGCGAAGAAACTTAGGAAGTGTATGTTCCTGAACAGAATGATTAGTGTGTTCCTTTCCACACAGGTGGCGAATGCTTTATTTGCTGAGTGGGAGATCGATGCAGCAGGAACGGGGCCAAGTGTAGGAGTTCCTTGCTGCTGCATTGCTGTACAAATCATGACAAATGCTGTCCTTGCCTTTCGGCAGTTCTGGTAACTTGCTTGCCCGAAGCCCCCTCCCCCCACTCTCCCTAATTCAATCGACTGGAATCTGCAGAAACAGCAAGGCTGTAAACAGGACGCTGGACAAAGAGAGAGTGCGCACAGGAGGAGAAGGCTGGCTCTGCTGTCCTGACTGCATGGTTGCCATCTCTGACCTCAGCGATCTGGGTATGGAGAGGTCCTGTTTAGCCTAGGCTAACACAGTGGTTCTCTACCTTTTTAGGAGAAAGATCTGCTGAAATATTCTTTTAAAAATCCAGGACTGACACGAATAAATCTAGGGGCACGCATTCACGGCAGCAATCAAGGGCCTGGGGGGTTTGGTGCTGTGGGAACAGCTGGTGCTCAGCCGAGATGCAGCAAGAGGGACACTGGGAGCAGCCTCCTCCCCTCCTAGAGCCCCAGATGGAGCTCAGGTTCCTCCCACTGGCTGGGAGGGCAGGAGGAGATGATGGCCCCGCACAAACTGCTCCATGTGCGCTGGCAGGAGAGGAGGAGTTGGGTGGAAGTTGGCAGTTGCTGGGGTCACCAGGAGGGCAGGGCTTGGCTGAGTGGGTGCCGGGTGCCTATCCTGTCTGGTAGGCCCTCTTGATCTCTCCGCAGATGGACAGGTTCTGATGTGCCCAGTAGCGCCCCGCCCCCCCCAAGTGCTCATTCAGGCCGCTTTTATACAAGGTGCTGGAAAGCATCTCCTGAGTCTTTTTCTCTCAACGCGGGAATTGGGAGGCGCTTTTCAGTGCCTCGTTTAAAACCAGCCTGAGGCTTGCCAGCTCCTGTCCCTTGCATCCTGCTGTCCTTCACCCAAGCCCACTGCCGCATCCCACTGTTCCCACAACCTTGGTCTCCCAGCCACGGAGTGCCTCTGTGGTGGGGATTTTTAAATGCTCAGCAGCGTACTCTTGGCCATAGCAACCAAGGGCCGCCATCCAGCCCTGCTGTGTCACTGCAGTGCTGTGGCTTCATCCTCCTCCACCCTTGGCTCTTTGCTATCCGTGGCTCCACACCCACACCAGCTCCAGACTGGCCCTGGGTGGGTTATGTTTCTGCTGGAGCAATTTGCTTCTCTTCCCATTTCCTGTTCCTGGCCCTTGCTCTGATTTGTCCCTAGACTTGTTGTGCTCAAGTTCCTCGTTCCCCGCTCTGCCTCTGGCCACTTGCACACGAGTTGGGAAGTGGGAGGGACTTCAGGGAGTGGAGATTGTGGCAGGGGCCATCACAGGAAGCCATTGCACCCACTTAGCCTATTTCTGGCGCAATGTCCCTCATGCATGACAGGACTTCAAAGCCGCTTGCAAACAAGTCGGGAGGAACTTCCGGGAACCAAGATCGCGGCAGGGGCCATTGCGGGAAGCCATTTCTGGCACGATGTCCCTCACAGAAGACAGGGCTTCGAAATCCAGCCCTGTCATCTGCAGGGGACATCGTGCCAGAAATGGGCTAAATCCCCCCCACACACACACACAAGCAGAGCTTCCCGCGAGGTCCCCCGTCGCAATCTCGGCTCACAGAAGTTCCCCCCACATCCCGACTCGTGTGCAAGCGGCCTCAAAATCCAGCCCTGGCATCTGCAAGGGACATTGCACCAGCAATAGGCAAAAACCCCTCTCGCACACGAGCGGAGATTCCTGTGATACCCCCTGCCACGATCTCACCCCCAGCCCCCGCCTCATGTGCAAGCGGCCTTTGTTCTGTATTCCCAGCCCTGTCTCCTGCCCTTTGCTCCAACCCCACTGTCTATCCATGCCCCAGATGCCCCTTCGCTGTGCAACCCTTACAACATCTGAGGAAGACTCAAGACCTCCTTTGCCTAATAAGGGGGGAAACGGGAGGAATAAACTTCTCCTTAAGGAAGGGTTGTGTAACTACTACTCCTAGTGTAATGAAGGCAATCCTGCTAAAACATCAGAAATTCAAGATGGAGGGTTACTTTATAACATGTAGAGATATTTTATACATGGCAAACAAAGAGAAGCATTAAAATCTCAGCCAAGAAAACAAGTGGATTATCTCAGCTAAAGACCAAGGAAACAGGAAAAAAAGCACGGAGAGAACGGGTGGGAGTTGACATGAGTCACCATTTTCTACACAATTCTGAAAGAACACCGCTGCCAAAGCTTGGTGGGAGAGAAGCAGGTCATTAGAAGAGCTCTCACTCACCTCGCCAGCCTTGACTCAGACACCTCAGCATCTGTCAGAGTGTCCTCTTGTAGATGTACCACGCACCACATTAAACATCCGGCAACTCATCCAGCAAAATGAGACGCAGGCAAAACCTCCAAGATGAGCGGCAGCCACGCAGACGTAACTGGGGGAAGGGGATGGAGAGAAGTGTATAACCTAGAAGAGCCATTCAATTTTGTATTTATTTATGAGGTTGGTTCAGATAGCCATTCAAACAATGGACAATCCAAGTAAATCTTTGTTGATGATGCAATATTTGCATATTCATTTGCTTTGCTTTGGCATTTGGTTGCTTTGTTTCAGTATTTTGGTTACTTTGGTAGCATCAGGAACTTTTGTCTCTCTGGTAACTTTGGTTTGTTCTTCCGGTTGTTTCAGTGGTGCTATTTATCACCGCTGCATGCCGTACTGTTGGGCAACAGCATAAAATATTACTGTCACGGTAACCAATATAAAGTTTCTGTCTCTGTCCTTCTCTTCCTGCTTTTAAGAGGCACCTCCAGTCCTCGATGCTTTTATTGGAGAAATGCTGTAAGGACTGGACCTTGAATTAGCACCCTTTGGGGCAGGGACCAGCTCCATAGTGAAACCACTGCAATCTGTCCAGTCCTTGGAATTTCCCTGTAGGGCTCTCCTGATAGATAAGGCTGCCTGTCTCCAGCATATAAGGCTGGCTGGCAGCAGCAGGAAGCTGGGTGGAATGTCTGGTCACTTCCTGTTCCTGAGCCTGATCCCCAACTCCAGCCTGCCCTGAACCCTGTGCCCTAAACCCGACTCCCTACTCTGGCCCCCCAATCCTGACTTCACATTCCGACCCAGATACCTGTGTGCGAATGAGTCGACCAAACACCGAATGGGCAGAAGCATCTGTCCTGCCAGTCATACACAAAGCAATGGGAAGGAAGAGGAGAAGAAACAAAAGATGCAGCAGCAGGGAAGGGGGTGGGGGTGAGAAATACTTTTAAAAAGACACTAAGGGAAGAAGATAAAGAAAGTCAGGTGTTGGCAAAAAAAAAACAACCACCACCTGCAAACCCTGTAGGAACATCCATAAGCATAGGCCCCTCTGAAAAATACATTGGAAGCCAACATGAAATCTGAGATTATACATCATTTTTATAAGTGCAAATTCCGCTCTCTTGGAGGGGTGGGGGAGAAGAAAACAGCCTTTAGGAAGGGCATCCAGCTGCAGCATGTTATTTCCTTTACAGTAGTTCTAGGGATATTTCCCAGAAGGCAGTGAGCACCTCTAGAAAATTTTCAGAGCAGGTGGTGGCAGAGTGTTGCCCCCTTCTCTGCCCACTCTGAACAAATTCCTAGTCGCACTTGCAGAGGACCTCCTCCATCTCCCTAGAATCTAGGGTCAGACTTCCCTGAGCCCCCTCACTCCATTGGAGCTATGCCCCTGCGGGAGGGAGACTGATCCCACTTGCTTTAAGAAGCAAGCTTCTGTGGGCGGCAGCTGAATGAACTGCAGCGACTGGAGCTTGTCAGCAGAGGAGCTGGACGCGGAGGCTGGTGCGAGCTCCTGCCTCTAGAGTTTCTGCAGTTGCCACAGCGATGAACAAGACTGACAGCAGAACCTCGCCAAGGAGAAAACACTCCAGAAAAGAAAGGCGTTCATCTTCCCGAGTCAAGCCCTGCGTGGTGGGCATGTCATTAGAGGGCACCTGCCTCCCACGCAGCCTCTGCCAGCCAGTGACATTTCGGGCTCCGAGATTAGCAGGAACGTGAGGGGACGTCCGCAGCGAGTGTCATCATCCTGACACGAAGCAGCCAGTGTCGGCAGGGCCCGGCAAGGAACAGAATCACGACATGGGTGTGGGAACAGCTATTTCCCTTCCCTTGTCGGCTGTCGCATGCACAGTAAAGATCTTATCGCAAGGATAGCCAAACATATGGTTCATGTGATCCGCTTGATCGACCTACGGTGATCCACCAGCCAGAACTCCTCCTGTTGGCTCTGGTGCTTCAGCTTGGGACTCCTCCTGCTGGCCTCTAGCTCTAGGCAACCTCAGCAACTGGTCTCAGGCGTAGGGAGCCCTCCCCTCTGAGAGCTGCCAAACCGGAGGAGTCCCTCTGCTCCCTGAACCACTCCCCGAGGCACTGGTCCTGCTCTCCTCCCCAGAGACAAATCTGTGAAAGGCTGGCCCCCCCTTCCCCACATCATGATCTAACGGAGACTAGCTTGTGATCCACGTTTAGATCACAGTCTACTTCTTGGCCGCCTCTGGCTTATTTATTTATTTTTCATAACTTCTCTCCCACCCCTCCCGCCAAAGCCGCTCGGGGCGGCTAACAATCACAAAATAAATTAAATATAAATATAAAATACAACAGCAAAACAAACAAGCAAATAAGACCGTCCATATGGGAAAGGGAGAACAAAAAGCAACAAACCCTGCCCTAACCCCACCCTTTACCCATCTCCCTCACCAAAAGCCTGGTGGAACAGCCAGGTCTTACACATTCATCAAAAGGAGGAGAGGTCCGGGACCAGCTGCGCCTCAGTGTGGCCACCAAGAACACCCTCTCCATAGTTGCCCTTGCCCCAACCCCCCAGCAACTCAGGGGACTTCGAGAAGGGCACTCCCGGCAGACCACAGGGGCCAATCCAGCGCATGGGGAGTGAGGCAATCCTGCAGGTGGGTAGGGCCAAGACCGTGTAGGGCTTTATAGGTGAGCGCCAACACCTTGAAGCGGGCCAGGAAGACTGTAGGCAGCCAGTGCAGAGAACGGAGCACCGGTGTAACGTGCTCTCGGTGACTCATCCCCGTAAGGAGATGGGCCGCTGCATTCTGCACTAGCTGCAGAGTACTCAGCTGCCAAATGGAAATGGAACAACTTACTTGATGCGGCCAACCAGAAGGATTCACGTCGCTTCTGGCAGTTGGTTAACGATTCCCTGGCTGGGGAGCTAAGAGTTCAGCTATTTTCCATTTCTCCTTCGATTTGGGTGGAATATTTTACCCATTTGTATTCTCCCATGGGGGTCTGCCCTCGATCCCCTGGCTTGGGAGTTGTCATTGGGTATACTCCCAGCTCGCCCCTGGTGCCAGAGGCGGAAGCTGTCTTCCCTCATTGACTTGTGTAAAAACAATAAAGCACCTGGTGTTCATCTTTTCCAAACTGAGTTTATTAAAGCTCACTTGGACTGGTGGGTCCCTATCTTCGCTGCACTGTTTACAGCAATCGATAGAACTGGAATATTTCCTGCTAACTGGGGCAAGGCCCTCGTTATTTCTATTTATAAGAAGGGTTCCCGTGCTGACCCAGCCAATTATAGGCCAATTAGCCTTCTGAGTATTGTCAGCAAGCTCTACGATAAGCAGCTACTGGCCAGATTAACTGTATGGATGACCCAATCAAAAATACTTCATCAGAAACAAGCGGGTTTCCAGCAAGGGAGGTCTACTTGGGAACTACTTATCCTTTACCACCTTATAGGCAAATATATGGCCTTGAATGGCCAACCTCACTCGCCGCAAAATCTTCCGGCTGCTCATCAAGGATTTCCTGGGTAGACTCTGCAAGCCGCAAATCGGCTATCCCTATATCCCTAACTGCAAACAGCTCACCAAAGAAAGATTCCATCCCACTGAAATAGGGGAATCAGCTGACTTCTGGTTTTGACCCTTGGATTGATGATTGAATTGAGGGCAAGCCAAAAATCCACTGCTATTGCCCGAGTTCAAATCTGTACTCATTTTTTGCCCATTGCTTATTATAATATTCATGTTGTTTTTCCCTTAATAATTTATGATAATCCAACCTGGCCCTGGAAAAAATGTTCCTATAAGACCAAGGTAGGATTCTTGACCCATCTCCTTCTCAACGCAGTAAGAGAAGCTTTGCACCTTCTGCATTTACCATCATACCAGGGATTACTACAACCTGGTTTGCACTGTTCTTTGCAATATAGGAGGGCGGCCTGAAACACCCCTAGTATCTTGTCGTAAAGGCCAAAGACTGCCTGAGGCTCCGAAGACCAGTACAACCCCTGAGCATACTGAATCATTTCTTCTGATTAGCAAATTGTCTGGATCTCTCCTTTTAAAGCCGCAGGGGGAAAGTTTCCTCATTGCCATAGGAAGGTTAATATTCCTTGAAGGCAGTTGCTGTCTTTCGCCCAACTGAGGTGCGTTCAATAATAGGGTCAAAACCACATTGGTTGCTCTCTGGTCTTACAAAGCGCCGCTTTGTCAAAGCGGTCCTGAAACCCAGTTTCAGCTATAAGCAAATCAATCCTGCTATGGCCCTGGGGACCTAGAAAGGTACAGCCCCCTGTGGCATCATCTGGGAGATCATCATTCAGCAACATCAGATCAAACCTGAGGAGTAGCTTGCCCAAAATCTCCCCTGTGGCTTTGGACCCATAGGAACCTCCCTGCTCCAAATGCGTGTTCAAATCCCCTACCCAAAGCATGGGAATCCTAGGGAATTCATCCAGTGTTTTTATAGTCAACTCCTCCAAGGCTGCCCATACCTCTGGGTCATAATAACAGGATGAGATAGGGGGGATATAAATATTGTATAACAAAAGATAATCCTCAGGTCGCGGGCCCCATTGAAGAAGCCCCACCTGCAATTCGGGTCTATCGCTAGGGAGAGGTGAAAACAATAGCCGTGAGGCAAGGGAGATAAGAGCTCCCAGTCCCCCTGAAACCCTCCTTCTGTCCTCCATGCAAATAGAGAACAAAACCCTCCAAATCCAATGCCTCATCCTTAAACAACCAAGTCTCTTGGATACAAGCTGTTGTCAGGAGGGGCGGGGTACAAATGCAATAAATAAATAAATAATAAATAATACAGGCCACATCAAAACGCCCCCCTTACACAGTCCCTGCAAGATCCATTTCTCCACAGCCCCCAACCTCATCCACATTCCCTGCCTTCCCCTGCTCCCTCTGGAACTGCCGCTCTTCCATTAACAAAGCCCTCTTCATACACAACCTCTTCCTTTCTCGCCGCTTTCAACTCCTTACACTTACTGAAACCTGGATCTCTCCCTCTGACTCTGTCACCCCTGCCACCCTCTCCTCTGGAGGCCTTTCGTTCTCTCACCGGTTCCGCACTGAAGGCCAGGGTGGTGGCTTGGGCCTTCTCTTTGCCAACTCCTGTCGATTCCAGCCCCTCTCCCCTCCCCGGCTCACTCTGTGCGTCTCTACTACCCCCTTCACCTTCGTGTCTCTGTCATCTATTGCCCCCCTGGCCTCCATTCCTCTTTTCTACCAGACTTTGAACCTGGCTAACCTTCCTCCTCTCCGATGATACCCCCACTCTCTTTCTTGGTGACTTCAACATCCATGTTGATGCACCTTCCCAGCCCTCTATCTCCCTAGAGGCTTTCTCTCCCTAGCCACCTCCTTTGGTCTCCGCCTCTGGACTGATTCCCCCACCCGCACCGGTGGCCACTCTCTCGACCTCATCTTCTCCAGAAACTGTCCTGTTGCTGACCTCTCCTTTGATCTTTGTCCCATGTCTGACCATCACCTCGCTTCCTTCAACCTCTCCCACCAACCCCCATCTTCTTCCCCAGCTCCAGGCCCCTTCCGTGATCTGCAGGCTATTAACCCTTTAGACTTTGCTTTCTCCCTCTCCCCCCTTCTGTCTTCTCCTCCTCTTCTCCCGACACCGCCATCTCTTCTCTCAATGCCTCTCTCGCCATGACCCTCGACTCTCTTGCCCCCCTCTCCTCCTGCCCCGTTCGACCCCAAAACCCCCGTCCTTGGCTCACCCCTACTATCCGCTACCTCCGCTCCTGCACCCGAGCTGCTGAACGCCTCTAGCGCAAATCCCGTTCCCACCCTGACTTCCTCCACTATAAATTCTTCCCTCTCTTCCGTTATCTCCCTGGCGAGGAGACAGCTGAGAGGGCATATCGTAGAAACGTACAAAATCAGTATGGTGTGGAGCAATGGGGAACTCTTATTTACCCTCTCTAGGGGATGCTAGGGTGCCGTAGGGGGAAGGGCAGGGTATAAGTTTTAAAAAATAATATCAGAACTAGGAGACACTATAAAATTAATTGGCAGCAGATATAAAACAAATAAAAGGAAGTACTTTTTAACTCAGCATACAACTTAACCTGTGGACCTGGTTGCCAGAGGATGTTGTTCACGCCAAGAGCATAATGGGGTTTTTAAAAGGATTGGGTACATTCTTAGAGATAGAGCCATACATTGCTACTAGTCGAATCAAGATGGTCGGGAATGGGGAGGGATATAACCTTTGAGTATCAGGAGCCGGGAGCAAATAGCACGTAACGACCTAGTGCACACTTCTCTGAAGTGATGAAAGTTGGCCATTGCCGGTGACAGGATGCTGGGCTGGGTTCATTGGTGGTTGGCCAGGCACTTAGCAGGTGGGGATAGGGTCTGAGATGCTGTTTTAATCTGGGAATTTTAATATTTTTATAAAGGCTGGGTTTTTAAATCAGTGTTACCTTATGTACTGTTAAGTAAATATGCTTTGTTATCCATTTGAATCCTCTGGGAAAGGTGGCCAACAAATCTCACTAATTAAAGCCAATCCCATGCCTTTGGAGAGTCCTGGGACTCATGTTTTTTGAGTGGCTCTGTCAGCGTTAGCAGTGGTCTCTTTCGCCACTCTAGGAAACATCGTCTCAAATGCAGAGCAGTTGCAAGCAGGTGGGTTTGATTTCCAGACTTATTTTATTGCCGCTGGCAGTCTCTAAAACGATTACATTTTTATGTAGTATTTGACAAATTACTACTTAATAAGACACTCCAGGGCATACATTATGGGGAATTAGCACTTACCTTGTGGTGGGGCTGGGCGGGAGGCCGAGCAATGCATGTGGGGCCCAAGGACCTTAGTTGGCCCCAAGAGCGTGTCCTCCTGGGAATGTTTCATGGAGATTTTTGAGTGTTATTTTTATATGTGGTGATATTGTTCAGATTAAATACATAATCTAGTTTCAGCATGTTAAATGTTCAGGAACGAGCCCAAGGCTGTAAATACAGACGGAATTCACATTAAATCACCCATTCCTGCTGGGAATTTTATGGTGCTGATTTTTAACAGACACACACACACACACAGAGCTCATCTTCCCTGGGGATTGAACCAGGGAACACCCCCCCGCGCTAAAGACATGTCTCTCTACCGTCTGAGCTAAAGATCCAAGCTCCTTAGCTTGCCTGTGAAAGGCTCATCACATGACACATACTCTGTGGATTGGGTTGCCACCTCTCACAGTGAAGAAACTTGGCAAGGGCAGAACAAAATGGTTGCAACGCCCCTTTCTGACACACACCCACAGAGTGTCGCAACATCACGACACTCCACAGGGGAGAGGGCCACGTCGGTAAGTGGAACTGTCCTGCCCCTTTCCAATGAGGCTCCACCCCCAGCGAAGCATTGTGATGTCACAGTCTCCCATAAGAGGTTACATCAGAAAAGGAGAGACATCCCCTTTGCCCCCCATCCCTGCCGACATATCCCTCCCTCCCAGGTGAAAACTTGGAGGGAGGCAGTAATTTGGGAGGGACCCCCAGCAGCACCTACTTCTCAGCTGGGCTCCTCCTGTATTTCCTCATCTTAAACTGACGACTACCAACTGCTACCCATGTGGCAGGGCCGGGCCCTGTTGCTGGGCGTGGAACCCCAGCAATCTATAGCCTTCTCCAGAAGCCGAGTCCAAAGAGATGCTCCTGCATCTTTTTTAATTGCTCTATGGCTGGAGAAGCAGTGTCACACAGAGGCTAAGCTTCCCAGGCCAACTCTCCCAACAGAGCAACACAAGCCTATGACCCAGGTCCTGCACTGGTGCAGCAGTCCTTGCCGAAGCTTCATGGGAGGATGAAATTGAAAGAGGGCATTTGCAAGCACTCGCTGATGTGTCCCGAGGCAGCCTCTGCTGCTCCCATCTCCCTAAGCCTCCAGCCACTCTGAGTTCCCCATTAGGGAGTGAGGCTTCCAGGATCAAGGAGGAGGATTTCAACTGTTCTTCACTACATTTGTCCCATTGCTTCCAAAAGAGCAAATGCAGTGAGCGAACATGGGTCTCTGCAACAGTCTTCCCAGAAGATAGTGCTTCCCTGAAGGAAAAAAATCATAGGGGACAGATGGGACGCAACTCACCCAGGGTGAACATAATGCTGCTAGAATCCCATGTCTGTGGGGCCCCAGCCCAGAAGCTGTATAATGAGCCCCAAATCACTGTTGCATGTGAGTGAGGCAATCCAAGTTCCAGCCCTCCTTTTTAAACAATATTTGACCAATTTAGTGGAAACTCTTCTCCTTCCTTCATTTCTACTTTCTGTGGCAACTGACAACTCCAGTCCAATCTCCTAGGATTCCAAAATGGCTGCTCAGCCACCCATTTTTGGGGGGAGTGGTCTCCCTGACGGGGAGACAATGCAAGTTTGTGTGTGTGTGTAAGTGTGTAAGAGAGAGAAAGGTGGGGCGGGGGAGAGAGGAAGGAAACACCACCTTTAACTTAGGCAGGTGGTTTTTTTATTTACCTTGGGCATTTGATGGCAAGGGCTAAGGTCCTGTGGGAAGAAACGATTTCCCCTCTCAATTTGGGCTGTTATTACTCTGCTCTGCCTGTGGCGGCATTTCAATATATACTCCAGCAGAGACAGTAGGGAGACACATTAAGAGAAACCCTGGACTATTTTTACAACATTTTCCCATGTGGATTTTAACGAGGAAGAAATAAACCCCTTTGCTAAACACCGACCAGGCCAATCCTACACAAGTTCTTTTAGCAGCAGCTGAGAGGGTTTACAGCTTCAGGGCCACATCGCTGTACTCCCTGAACAGCTGTAAGCCCAAGTAAACAAGAAAACCAACTGGGAATTTCTTCCCATGCATAAACAGCTGCGTGTGCAGCCCCACCCTGGGCTTCCAGCGCACACTGGACTAGCTGTGTCTTTATGAGCTCAGGGTGGCACTTGGTTTGCTTTGTATATGAAAGGAACAAGGAATGGAGGAAAGAAAACTCTGGGTTTATTGTCATTTAAGATTTGGTATTAGGTTCCATTTATAGCTCTGCCCCATAGGAGGCCAGGCAAGACTATTTAAATCTCCTACCTCCCAGCAGCGTGTGGGAAGAAGCCATCAGGCTCCCTTGTCTGCTGCCTCCTCTGGTGAATGCGTGTGGGCGTCTGTGTGGGGTGGAAGTGTAGGAGGGGCACGGTGGGGTGTCTGGGAGAGGATGCGTGTGTGTCCACAGTGTTTCTTAGGGTTTTCTTTTCTTTTTTTCTTAAAAGCTCCAGCCTAGCCTCGCCTCTAAACGAACACAATTTATAGAAATCATTTTAGCGGATGTTAATTTATACATATCTATGCAAATCAAGGTATGGATGGAGCAGCGGGCATCTCCCTTTGAAGATTTCAAAGTTCATTTGCCTTACTCATCGACCTTGTGCAGGGCGCCTCCCCACTCTGACCCAGTTTCCCCACCTGCAAAGCCAGTAGAGCAAGATTTACCTTCCTGTGCTGTGAGGGATGTGATGACCAGTGCAGCCTAGTGGATAAGGACGCTGGACTTGGACCTGACAGACCAAGGTTCAGATCCTGGCTTAGCTATGAACTCACTGGATGGCCTTGGACAACTCACTGTCTTCCAGCCTCAGTTTTCCAATCTGTCAACCGGGAATGTATGTATCCCTGTTTCTCCCCCTTGTCTATCCTAGATTGTAGGCCCCTTGGAGAAGGGACGGACGGAGGTGATGCTAGTGGGTAAGGCAATGGGTGAGACATCCCCTGTCATTGATTGGGTTCATCACCCATTGGTTCCCCAGGTTTGAAGTCTGGGAGTGCTCCTCAATGCCCGGCTCCGCCTGGATGTCCAGGTGGATGCTGTGGTGAGGAGCACATTTTTCCAACTACATTTGGTGCGACAGCTTTGGCCGTATATCTTAGACGCCTACCTGGCCACTATCATCCATACTTTCATTACCTCGAGACTGGACTATTGTAACGCGCTCTACATGGGGCGACCATGGTGACGGTCCGGAGACTGCAGCTAGTGCAGAATGGGACAACCCGCCTCCTTATGGGCACGGGTCGCCGCGAGCACATTACACCAGTGCTCCACTCTCTGCACTGGCTGTGTATGATTTTCCGGGCCCAATTCAGGGTGTTGGTTTTGACTTATAACGCCCTAAATGGCCTGGGTCCCGCTTACCTGTGGGACCACCTCACTCCCCAGGTCCTAGAACGGCTCCTGCGGTCATCCAAGGCCACCTTCCTGGAGGTCCCTTGGTTATCCCGGGGGGCAACTCTGGAGAGGGCGTTCTCGGTGGCCGCACCTAGGCTGTGAAACTCCCTCCTGGCAGAGGTCCGGTTGGCTCCGGACCACCCTTCCTTTTGATGAAAATGCACAACCTGGCTGTTCCGCCAGGCATTTGGTGAGGGAGATGGGTCAGGGTGAGTTAGGGTGGTAGGGGGTTGATTATTCCCCCCAGTTTCAAATCGCACGAGGTGCATTGTTTGATTTATATTTTATTAATGTTTTTAGTCTAATTAATTATGGTTGCATGTTGTATGATTTTATTGATTGTTAGTCGTCTCGAACTGCTGTGAGCAGAAGAAGCGGGGTATAAATATTTGATAAAATAAAAAAAATTATAACAGTTTGGCACCAGATACATCGCTGACGCTATGTACATAGTAATAATGTGTCAGGGGACTAGACGAGACAGGCTGAGCTCTCTCTGACTTGGCCGGTAGGACTGGGTACGATTAAGCAAGGCAGGGAAGGAGCTCGGGGGTTTGGGTGAGAAAGTAACACCCCGGTGGGTGTCTGTCTGGGGTGGAAGTGGTGACCCACACGTGGAGCAGGCAACAGTGTAAGAGGCCATCTCACTGAACAATGCCCTTAGAGCCAGAAGGGCAGGGAGGATTTTTTTTAAAAGAAGGGAACAATCTCATGAAAACGTAGAAACAATTTTAAAACAACAACAACAAAAACCACAGAGAAATCTGACGGAAAGCAAACGTGTCTGTCTGGGTGCAGCGGCAGCCGTAGCACGTGGATAGTAGATTCCAACAACAGGCTGCCTGGGGGATTTTGTGTACGAGGAAGGAACCTATTTGATTGGGACACTTCCTCCATGCAAACAGGAGCCGGCAGAGGCTGCCATGTGGTTTCATTCAACAAGCCCTACTTCGCAGACGGGAAGTAAAGTTTGGCATATACTGGGTGGCTGAGAGAGGATTGCTGCTAGTATCTCTGGGGAATAAAGTTCTGGGCTCTCCACATTCCCCAATTTTTCTCAACAGGCTCCCCTCCTGCCCCACCCGCAAGCAGCAGGGGGAGCCAGACCTACGGTGTTTGTGATGCACTAGATCCCGGTGTCAACCTTGGATGATTTACCAGACAACCCCCTCCTGCCGCTGGCCCCAGCACTCCAGACTGGGACCCCTCGCACTGGCTCTCAGCTCTAGGGGCACCAGGCTCAGCAACTGGTCTCAGACGTGGAGAGGAGCGCTGCCCTTTGAGAGAGCCTTCCCTGCCACACTGGAGGAGCTCTCCTAGCCCATCTCTCCTCCCCAGAGACAATCCATAGGGTGCTCTTCTCCCCAGAAACAATCACCAAGGAGTAGGTCCTCATCCGACTCCTTCCCCACACTGTGATCAGCCAGAGACTGGCTCATGATAAGGGCTGTGCATTCGCGTTCTGGCAAAACAAACACAAAATATGGTGGGGTTCAATATCTGCAACACAAATACTAAGGGCTGTGTATTTGGGTTCCAAATGAACCCATTTAAAAGGTGGTATGATACCACGGCCATTGAACCCACCCAGGCCCCACTTGTGGGGGCGGATTGGCCATTGAACCCACTGGGAGGATTCCCAGTGGGCCGGGCCGGCTGGAGGGCCGGTCCCGCTGTCTTTTTAAAATTATTTTTTTTAAAAATAATTGTTGGTCCTGACCCTTTTTGAGTTGGGTCGCTTCCCCGCCCGGTCTCATAGGAGCACTGCTGCAGCAGCAGCAGGGACTCGATTGGGCTGGGAGATAAGGCTGTTTGTTTACAAACACAGCTTCTCCCACATGCTGATCAAAAAGTTGCTACCTTGTAAAGAAGGTTCTTCGAGATGGCTCCAGCCTCTGGAGAGCACAGCGGAGCAGCAGAGCA
>QEPC01009365.1:2917989-2958143 GCA_003113815.1 Sphenodon punctatus | reverse complement strand
CTTTGCTAAGCTAATCCTGAGTGGTAGGAATGTTGTGTGAGAAGGCAGCTGTGCGTTAGCAGAAAGGGAGCATTCCTTCAAGGCTGTTCCTTAATTGTGTTCCAGTGCAGCATTACTACAGGTGCAAGGAATGACACCTTAATATACAATAATGTAGATATTGAAGTCTGGTATCAATTCTCACCTTAGTCTTCCCTTTGCTACGCTAAACACAGGGCATGTGGAATACTAGTGCAGCTGGTGTAGGAATGAAGACGCCTTACTGTAGGATATAGCAAGGGACAGAATGATTTTTTGGTTGGGGGCCACTAAGCACTGAAACGGAGTTATTTGGGGAGCTAGAGCACTGAAATGAGGGCCAGTACCCCCCCCCCAGTGGCATATCTCCTCCCTGCCAGCCCCCCATAACCTCCCACTCACTCCTGCCAGGCTGCTGAGGATCTGAGTCCTCAGCTCTGATAGGCCCAAAATCTGGTGCACTCTGCCTGACCCAAGCCACGCCCCCTTGGCCTGTTTCCAGCGCGCTGGCGGCTTTGCCGCCGGCACAGGGCCGCTAAGGCTATATTTTCCCAGGCCACTTTGTTTTCCCAATCTGCCCCTCCCAAAACCAGCATATATCCAGCTGAGAGCTAGGTTGCTCTGTGACTTTTCGCTCAGTTGCCCCTGCTTAGGGAACCTGTAGCAAGCCCTCCCCACTTACAGGGGCCACTGCTGTCTCAGAACAGCAGTTTCCAGCACTGCTGCCAGGCCCAGCCCAGTGGAGACCAGCTGAGCCAGGGAGAAATGGTGAATCCCCAAGTGAGAGACCATCACCCCCATGAAGTAAAATGCCTAAGCCAGCCGCAAGATCCATTCCCCTTCCCCGAGCCAGCAACCTCCCCAGAACCTAGTCCCATGCCCCATTACCCTTTCCCCAAACCAGCGCTCCCTTCCCTAAGCCACTGGCCCCCTTCAAGCCAGATCCATCAACAACCTCCACACCAAGCCAGCTGTATCCTCCACCCTCTCCCAAATCAGTGTCTCCCCTTTTAAAACGGGTAGTAGACTTAGCAGCAGTTATAACCACATTTTTCTTTCCTTATAGGCCTACCAAACAGCATTTCTGTGCCAAAATAACCCACCCAGAGGGACCGGCATTCATTGTGTTTTCTACATTGGTGACAATGGGGAAATCCACTGAACACAGGTAAAGATAAAAATGCAAACGCAAATGTTTAAAAACAGATACAAATACTTGCCCCCTGTGCAAAGCTCTTCTCATGCTACATCAGTAGATGGCAATCTACCTGTTGGCCATCTCTGCATTAATGTGAACCAAGTATCCTACCCCCCAAACCCCTCTTGGCTTCGGATACCTCTGACCTGCTTCATGGCTTTGACAAATTCCCCCACCCAATTCCAGTTTTTACATTTACTTTCCCACTCTTGTCAATTAGGACAGTGCACTCTTTTGGAGAGGGACTGCCGGCTTTTTGCTGTTTCTAGGACAGCAGAGACCTGAACTAGGTTGTCAGTGGAAGGGGGAGGAGGGAATCACTAGATGCTTCTGTGAGGCAAATTATTCTCACCCTCCAGCAGGACATTGCCAATAGAGCCAACATGACTCATTGGGGCCGCGTCTACCCAGGCATGCTGCGTTTTTAAAGGCTTCCTGCAGGGGGCTGGCAGCTGCCCAAGCCAAATAATTAGCAGCATTCAGGTCAAATAGATAACTCACAGCATGGCAGGGTCTCTCGCTGAAGGCCTGAGGCAGCCCGCTCTGCATGAGGGACATTCTGCTTTGCGAAGAGGAGGAAAGAAACAAGCTGCTGAGGTTTGGCTCACCAGGGCAAATCGAACACCTCTCTCTGTCGACAGCAGCACGGCTCTCCCCTCCTCCCTGAGCCAGGTCTCATAGGAAACACCTGGCAGCAAAGAGGCCTTAGAACAAGTGAATTTGTTGTAGCATCCTGTGTGGGAAAGAACAACTGGGAATGAGACGCTTGTAACTTTCTGAAGCTGGGTGTTACCAATAGCAGCTAGGTGTAAACACAATTCAATCTCCCGGTTACGTTTGTAAGCACCAGCTGTACGGCTAAGGTTTCCTCCTCTCTGAGCTTCACCTGGAGACACCAGGTTTTGTCCCAGAGACTCTGGGCTCCTGGGAAGCTCCAGTTTCTTCAAGTCAGTCAGGGTGCCCTCGATAACCTGAGCAATGAGAACTTGTGGGGTGGTCACGTCAGAAAGGGGGGCAGGGTGTGTGTAGGGACTTCCTCCGCTCTCTCGGATGTGGTGCGGCCCTCTTCAGTGTTGTGGTGTCACAACGTTCCCAAAGGATGGGGTTACATCCGAAAGGAAACGCCCTGCCCCCTTTCTACCATGGCCCTGATCCCTGTGGAGCATTGCAACATCACAGTGTTCTATAAGGTGTAGGGCTACATGAGAAAGGGGTGCAACTGCCCCTTCACCCTTCTGGATATGATCCCACTCCTTCAGCAATTTCTCCAGAGAGAGGAGTCAAGCCTACATGCAACTGGCCCACTGCAGTTGGAGTTGCAGTGAGATGCTACCAAAACGGAGTTGCTACGTCCAGTGGCATAACTCCCCACCCCACCCAACTTTGTTGGGAACACTGAGCAATGGTAGGGGAATACTAAGGGAATAGGGGGGAAGCCTCCCTGATTCACCAAGTCTGGCAGAGGTGGGAAATGGTGGCTGAGGCCGGAAGTGTCTGCGAAGCTGTAGCTGAGTGGCGGTGGCTCCCCCCGCCCTGCATGAGTTATGCCAAATCTCTCACTTTCGCTCCTGTCTCAGGGAAGGAACAGCTTCAACTGGGCAGCCCAAGCTAACTGACATTTTAGTGGCTCATTGCTCCCCCCCCCTAACTTTGGGGGGGACCAGTCCACAACAACAATTACACCCATGGGTATATCACAACCTAATTCAGTCACAGTAGTTACTTCCGTTTCTCCCTGTTCATGGGAACGAGTCCAGTGTCGCTTCCCAGACTTGAGGCCGTACAGATTTGCTCTGGAGCCAAGTGATTCTTTGGCCAGAACCCCCACAGACACACTAAAAAGGGCGGGAATCTTGCTATTTGAATCAGTGAAATTTCTCTAGCTCACAGCAATGTAGCTAAGAACAGAATACCGCCCTAGGAACATGAACCAAGAGTTGCTATAGGTGGGGCTAAGACAAATGCGCTCTCTTCCCCTCAAATAGATCTAGGGCCAGCAAACATTCAATTTAAACCCTTGCTGGAGATTACAACCCAGTGTATGAATAATGGAATACACTCCTCACAAACTGGGTTGGAGCTCCCAATTATCTCCCTGTGACTTGTCGGGGACTTAGCAAAAGACAAGGTTGTAATTAAAGTCATAGATCAGGGCTGACAATTGTGTGACTCCACACACGTAATCTCATTACTGCCCAGCAACTTCAAGGAGCCTTGGGTAAGAGGATAGGAGACTTCCCAGGCATCTTTGCTAGCACCAGGCACCTGTTTGAGCCAAGACATTATTGAAGCTAAGGAAGAACTGCAGCCGGCTTATGGGAGTGGAGCAGGTAGTCGCGGAGCTGCCTGGTATCAAGCGGAAGGAGTTTAGATGAGCAGCGGCCAGCGAGCTGTTCATATCAACTTTAAAAGATGTTTGTTTAATGGCTGTTTGTGCCAACATGTTTACCACAGTTACAATATAGGGCTGGTCCTTCGGGGGAAATTACGGAGAGAATTCCTTTGTGGTTTGTATCTGTAGAGTTACGGATTTAAACATGGATCTGTGTTATGGATCTGTATTTAAATCAACTCATAATTAAAAACTAATTTTAAAAAAATAACTGCACATGTGTAAAATAACCCCCGGGTCATTCTTTGCACGCACGCACTTACCACCGCCATTTTGGAAAAGGGCAGCCAGTCTGTGCATGCACAACAGCCACTTTGAATATGTACAGCCCGGCGGCCCCTTTCCAAAATGGTGGCCACGCCGCTACCCCTGATATTTTGGAAAAGGGCACGCATGCGCAGAATGGTCTGGTGGGCATTTCTGCACATGCGGTCAGTTTTTTAATAGATTTTAAATTGAACCGCAATGCCACAGTTGTGGTCCAGTACAGATTAATCGGTAACTGTCAATTACAGGCAGTTACAGATTAATCATCATCATTTTATTACGTGATCTATGATCATTGTTCCACATTGTCATACAAACACTTAAAACAAAAGGTAAATATCATCACATTTCATTACAGTCAGTAACTAAACAATTATATCCCTCAATATAAGCCAGAATAGAATTAATCCAAATCTGAACTTCCCACCCCTGAATTCAGTTAGCTTGAGTTGTGGCGGTGAACCCGTCCCGCAACAAAGTTAGAGAGATGGGGGGGTAGCAATGAGCCACTAAAATTTCAGTCAGCTTGGGCTGCCCAGTTGGAGCTGTTCCTTCCCTGGGATGGGAGGGAAAGTGAGAGGCTTGATGTCATCACGCACAACAGGGCAGGGTGTGTGCGTGTGGGGAGGAGCTGCTGCCGCTTAGCTACGGCTTCCCAACCTTAGCAAAACAAAACAAAAAAATATCTTTGGTTAATAGCTGGCATTCTGGAGAGAGTGGCGGTTATTTGGTAATGATCTTGTAACCGCAGAGGTTAATACTGGACATTATTGAATCATCGTTTACCATTTACCACATTAACACATAACTGAACCAGTCCTGAAAATTGAAAACCTCAAAACAGTGAAAAGGTCATTAACTGGTAATCCAGCCAATCAGCTATCCGACAGACACAAAATGGATGCCACTCGGTGTCCAACCAGATGCCAGTTTCAGCTACAAGCACGGCTTGGGATCAAAAAAAGAACGTTCACAGACAGCAAACCTGCTGTAACATGTAGAAATGTGTGCTGCCCTGTTACCGGGAGAGGGATCATAAAGACATGGCGCTTTGGAAAGCTCCTGAGCATCTCCGTGGTGTTCTGGCAAGTGGTGGGTGGCAGGGGGCAAGAACGAACAAAAAGCAGGCAGGAGGAAAGAACTTACTAGTTGGGTAGAAGAGGTGTTAATAGAGGAGTCTCTGCACCTCTCATGGGCTTGTCAAGATTTGGCCCACACTCAAGGGTTGTTCCCTCTCACAGGAAAGAAAACTGGACTGTTGTAGTTTGCAAAAATGTGCATGACAGCACACGGCCTCTTCCTCCCACCACGCGGCACTCCCCAGACATGGAGCCACATGACAATAATAAACCTTCCTGTACCAAAGTGGAAAAATCGCCTGCCTCAGAACACTGGTGTCAACACACGGTGGGGAGCTGGGCCCAGACAGCAGATTTGTGAGTGGGAAGCTTCACTGTTCTACCCATAGGCCTTATGTCACACTCACTGGAGTCCGCGACAGGTGTTCCCTGTCTTCACAGCAGGACACGCTGTTCTTGCCTAGCAAATTGTGTGGCGTTCTCAGGGGCTGGGAGGTAGAGACACTAGCGCGCTTTGTCTCGTCAATGCTGCACAGAGCAAGAGTGGGTCATCATGCTCCTAACAGTGACAGGGTCCAGGCTTACTCCCGCGACAGGGCCAGACCAAGGCATGTGCAAACTGTGCAGCTGTACAGGGACTCAGCTGTGACAGGGACCCCACATGAACCCCTGCAAAACATGCAGTCTATGAATAAGCCTGAAATGACATTTCAGGTGTGTGTGAGACACTTTCATGAAAAATACAAACCCACAACTACAAGGAGCCCTGGCCTGCAGAGATTTGGGAGGGGGGGGGGGGGGCATGCCACCATTTTGCATGGGACAGGAACTCCAACTTGCCTGGATCTGACACTGCTGAGGGACTGACCCACACCAATGTTTCCTGAGCTTCTAAGCCAACAGAGTTAACTTATTACTATTTCAGTTTATTATCCCACCTTATCCCAAGGGCTCAGAGCATAATAAATAAACCTAAATACAGCCTGTTAAAATCTCCCACCCCAAACCCAATTTCCAGGTGCCAAATGCCTGGCCAATAAAAGTCTTACATAGCCTCTGGAAGATGAGCAGGCTCAGACTCAGGGGAACCTCCAGGGGACGGAGTTCCATAATTGTGGTGGGCCAGCCACTGTGAACTCCTCTCTGAGCACCATTGCTTGCAAACTTGACAGGAAGATGGTACATGCACAAGTGTGGGTCTGGCTGACCTCGAAGGCTGCAAAGGGACAGGAGAGGAGGCAGTCTTTCAGATTTGGGTATTTCCTTTTGGGCTTGGTTTACCCTAATGGAGTTAATCCAAATTAACCCCTTTTACTCCTGTTTCCAATCAGGAGTGTATACACTGATTTCCAAATCAGATTTAATTCAGACTAACTTCCCAGTTACTTCAGGAATACATGACCCACCCCAGGCCCAATAGTTGGCTCCTGATAAGCTTGGACTGCAGGCCTGTCATCTTCTGAGGGGTCTGATCCAGCAAAGAGAAGGGAACATCCACACAATGGGTGTTTTTACCTGCATGTTTGCTGCTGCAATCCCACTTTCTGTGTGTCTATATCACTCACTTGAATCTTAAACACCCAGCTCTTTGAACGTACAGGTATTCTCATGGATTTAAGGGCCTTTTTAAAACAAGCAGGATTTCTCCCACAGTTTAAACCTGGGGCTCTGGGGAAACCCTGTAGGGGGGAGGGAACCGAAAGTCACCCGACACCATTAGAAACAGCAGCGGCACGCAACTGCTGGATTTTTTGAGACACGGCATAGATAACACCCTGTAATCGAGGTTTTATCTATGATGCGTCTCAAAACGCCTGGGAGTTGCGCGGCGCTGCTGTTTCTAATGGCACCTGGGTAACTTCTGGTTCACAGAGGAGTGTCTAAAGCCCCCCCCCAAGTTCTTGATCTCTGTGGTTTTACAAATCTGGATCCTGTAACGCTGGGTGTCTCCCAGAACTTGTGTGTGTAAAAAGTTCACCTGGTAAACTGCTTTGCTCCTGGCAGGCATGGTCACGTCGTTTCCATGACAAACCCTCTTCTCTACAACGGAGTTCTCTAGCACCACTACTGCAGGCTGCCTCAGGGCAGCACGTGTGTGTGAAGAACGCATCCAGGAGCGGACTTGTAAACCCAGAGGATTGAAAGACCAGCACTTTAAGGTGTGTAAAAACAACCAGTGTTGCTTTGTCTCCCTCTAGTGGTGGGTCCAAGTATACACAATTGGGAATCTTCTCCAATTAGAGTTATGGAACCTGAACTCCTAACTCAAGCAGCAGAAATCCATGTTGAAAGAGTGTCTGCTGTTATTAGCGTCAGTTTTTAAAACAGGGCAAATGTGTGCTTAGTTTTGTTACTGAGGGCTGTATGCCGAGGCATGGGCTGGGCACCAGGGGGCAGTGGAAGGGTTCCATCAATGGATGATCAAGGCTGCAAAAATCCACTTGCTTCTGGTGAGTAAAATTTTATAGCAGGAAAGCGGTGTCTGGGTAGGAGAGAAAGAATAGGGAAGGGCCTCTGTGATTTGCATTCCCGGCAGATGCAGTATTATGCCCCAGGTCACAGGATGAGCTCTGACCAATAAGAGGTCAGGAGTGGATGCATGTGGACTACTACCAGAAGAACCTAGACCAGCTGTAAAGTGCAGCTGAGGGGCTCTGGGGTGGGACTAGAGCGGGGCAGGGTCTGGATAAGGCAAGGAAATTAACATCTACTTATTCTTTTATTTAAATGCATATTTATATGCTGTCCTTCCCAAAAGGCTCAGGGCGGCTCACCACAGTAAAATTAAAATATATAAAATTCATACCATAAACACTTCCACCTTCTCCTGCAACCCTGTCCCCAAACCCAACCAACCTCTACCCGCCAAGTGCTCTTCCTAATAACATTTTTTACATCGGCTCTGGAAAATGCTTAGGCTCAAGTTCAAGCAAATCTCCTGGAGAAGGGAGTTTCACAAAACTGGGGCAGCAACCGAGAACGCTCTCCCACGGACAAGGGTAAGAGATGGAACCCGCAAGAAGGTGCTCCCGGCCAACCACAGGGGCCGCGGTCGGTCGGTCGGTCGGTCTCTCAGCTACCAGACCATTTAGGGCTTTAAAAGGTCAAAACCAGCACCTTGAATGGTGCAATATACATTCCTTTAGGATGTAGCACGTGTGTAAAAAACCACCAGCGGTTTGACTTGCAGTATAATAATTTTAAACACAAAAAAAGCCTGCAAAGTTTTCTATTCATGCCATTTCCCATAGTAGAGGCGCACCCAATCCTTAAAGCCCCCCCTGCGAGGGCACCGTAGAGACTATCTCCCCTCGTCTTGCATTCATCATTTCCTGTCTGAAGCTCCTCTAGTACTTTGTTAGTGCCCGACAATCTCCACAGCATGAAGCATGGAAAAGGAAAGCAGACAAGGATGTTCTGGAGTGCAGAGAAGTACCGTCTGGATGCTGAGGATACCCAACTCTCTCTCTCTCCTTCTATCCAGTCTCGCCTCACTAACTGCCTCTCTGACATTTCTGCCTGGATGTCTCATCGTCAGCTCAAACTTAATATGGCTGAAACCAAACTCCTCATCTTCCCCGCTAATCCTTCCTCTCTCTCTTCCTTCTCCATCTTCCTTGATGGGGTCAACATCCAGTCTGTCCCTCAGTGAAGCCTCCCTCTCCTTTAAACCTCAGACTGATTCTGTTGCCAAATCCTGTTACTTCTCTCTGCACAACATTGCTAATCCATCCTTTCCTCACTGTTTCCTCTGCTGAAACCTTTGCCCATGCCCTGGTCATCTCTTGTCTCGACTATTGCAACTTTCTTCTCGCTGCCCTTCCTCACTCTCACCTTGCTCCTCTCATTTCTGTTCATAACTCTGCTGCCAAGGTCATCCACCTTTACCGCTGCTTTAATCACGTACAGACCCTTGTCTCCTCTCTCCACTGGCTCCTTCTTCCTGAACGCATTCTGCACAAACTCCTGGTTTTTAAGGGTCTTCATGGCCTTGCTCCCCCCTCTCTCTCAGCACTCATTTCACACTACACTCCTGTTCGGGAGCTCCGCTCCTCCTCTGTCATCATCCTCGCCTGCTCACGGCTCCCCTGCTCCTCAAAACACACCTGCCCCTTTTCCCTGGCAGCCCCATATGCCAGGAACTCCCTCCCTGAACACATTTGCTCAACTTCCTCCCTCTTCAAAACCCACCTCTTCCGACAAGCTTTCCCTGGCTCCTCATTCCCCGCGCCCCCTTGCTAACGTATCCTGAATCATCGTAGCTTGTGTAACATTAAATGAATAACTACACCTTGTAATTAAGTCAAGCACGTGCACCTGAGACCTCACATTTTCATGTATGTATCCTTGTCTCTTCCTCTGTTTCCCCCACCCTTTGTCTCCACCCCCTCTTGTCTCTCTAAGATTGTAAGCCCGCTGGGACAGGGACTCTTTCTTACAATTGTAAAGTGCCAGGTACATTGCTGGTGCTATATAAATGCTTAACAGCAGCAACAACGATGTTCTGGAACTATAGGGTGAAAACAGACATGATGCCAATGGCACTTCAACACCGTTTTAACATTTCTGTTACAGGGCTGTATTGGTGCCCTATGCAGCCCTGCAATATGCATCAGAAATGTTAAAGTGGCGTTGGCGTCATGTCTGTTTTCACCCATAGACAACTGGGAGACCCGAGAGCACTAATGGATGGGAGCAGGTTCCTTGACAGAGCTCTTTTAAGGGCTGGCTAATGCCCATTATGCCCCCAACATGTTCAGGATTGCTAGCATGGGCAAAGGGGCTGCCACACCCCTTCCTGACGGAGTTCGACCCTTTGCAGAGCACCATAATACCAGGAGACTCTGGAAAGGAGACAAGCAAGTCTCTATGGCCTACCGCCTATCTAACATGGCTGTCCTGTCATCCCTGGAGCCACCAGGTTCTTTGGGTTATCCGGGGTGCCCCGGCTGGCCTGGAGAAAGTGATGCTTCCCCCAGAGACAATGAGTCAAAGCCTAGAGTCTCCAGGTGAAACCCAGAGAGGCCAGCTCCCTCCCATGCCTCAGCTGGGGTCACTTGTTGACAGACGTGGCTCTGAGGATGGAACTCTTGCCCACTGCTGCTCCTCAGGATCTAGGATTTAACTGGGACTCCACCTCTGCAGCTCCCCGCCCCCCGGCCTACCTTTTGGTGTGGACTCCTCAACTGGAAGGCAGCCCGACTAAATCCTGGGGCATGATGCAGCCACCTCCTCCCGTGCTAATCCAGGAGTCCACAGAATCAGGCAGGCCGCAGCCATTTTGAAATTGCTCTGAGGAGCAGAGATGTGGCAGTTGCCTCTGCCACACGGATTGCACGGCGCAGCAGCATTCAGGTGGGGGACTGCCCCCACACCCCACCTCAAACTAGGGAGGCGTGACTCCTCCATTCCCATGAGACGTGAAGTTCCCTACTGGGTCAGACTAATTGTCTGTCTGGACCAACATGCTGTTCTCTCTGAAAGGTGCCAGCTTTGGCTACTTGAGAGACGTGTAGAACAGATCACACAGGAGCTATTCATCCCCAGCCCTCAGCAGTGAGAGGCCTCATTCCCTGACCACCTTCATTTAAATTTCTCTCTCACCCTTTGCCAAAGACTAATAGCTGTTTATAGACCTATCTTCTATGAACTTAACCGGTCTTTTTTTAATTTTTAAACCCAATTATGCTATTGGTCTTCACAACATACCCTGGCAATGGGTTCCACAGGTTAATTGTGTGTTGAATAAGAAAAATCACTTCCTTTTGTTTGGTTTAAACCTGTTGCCAGATCATTTTTCACTGGATGTCCCCTAGTTAGTGTTTTGAAAAGGGGCAAACAACAGCTCCCTAATTACTTGCCCAGTACCACTCATGCATTTGTAAACGGCTATCATCTCTTTCCTCGTTGGCCACCTCTTCTCTAAGCTGAAGAGCTCTGATCTATTGAGGCCAACACCATGTTTATGCCTGCGTATGTAATGGAAGATAGAGAGGTGGTAGCCCTTAGAGGCACTCTCTCTGGGTTTTGCCTGGAAGGGGTGGGGCCAAGTTGGTGGGGGAGGGGCAAGGGGTTGCCACACCCCTTTTGGACAAAGCCCTGCGACTTACCGAGTATCTTGGCGCTCCACAGGACCGGCCAGATTGGGAAGGGGTGGGAAAGTCCCGAATATGGTCCACTCCCTTTCCGCTATGGCCAGCCCCTGCCACCCCAATTCCTCTAGCTAGTCACAGCCTAGATGCCCCCTCATTGGCCCAGAGAAAGCAGAGATTATGCCAGAAACTCTAGGTCAGAGCTTGGGGTCTTCACGCAAAATCCAGAGAGGTGGCAACCCTAGACCACTCACCTGCAGTCTTCCCTCTTTTGCCCAGTGAAAATTAACTAGGCTGTGTCAAGCCCTGCTTCATGCAACAAACGGATCGTGTGAACCTGTCTGTAAATACAGTGGGATCCCACTTGTGAGAACCTCATTACAGGGGAGCTCTCAAGCTGTTCCCAGCCTACTCTGACTTGGTACAGATTTCTGCTCAGGATAAGCTTCCATGGAAACAGGTAGGGTTGCTATATATGCAATTTTTTTTAGAGGATACTTATGGGAAACACAAGTTGCATTGGCTTCAATGCAGCCCTGCAACCTGTTTCTCATGTGTCCCCTACAAATGTGCATATACGGCCACCCTAGCAATAGATGAGCAAACTTTAGGAGGGAATCCACCGTGCAGACATTACACCAGGGATGGGGAACCTCAAGCTCAGGAGCCAAATGTGGCCCTCGGCAAATTTTTATATGGCCCTTTTCCAGTGCCTGGATCAGGCTCTACCCCCAAGCGCTGAAAAACTGCACTCATGATAAGGGAGCAGAGAGGAGGGCGTGCACACAAGGATAGGGGACAGGTCCATGGCACAGAACCATGATCTGGACCCTCCTTTTCTTGAATACACCCATTAAGCACCCTCACCCACTATGTGGCCCACGGAACTTGTACTAATTTTCAATGTGGCCCCCGGGACAGAAGAGGTTCCCCCACCCCTGCATTACATCCTACTATGAAATATTAAGCTGCCCTTTAGCAGGCTGGTTGCCAGTACAGAAGCGACCACTAATCAATATTTTCAGATGCTTCTGTCGCAGTCTCTTCCAGTTTACAAACAGTTCATGCACAATGCAGAATTTAAACCAAATACCGCTACTGGCATTTTTTTGAAAAAGGATGGCAAACAATCAAGGATGGGTGGTGACGGAAAGCAAAAGAGAAAAGTCAGAGAGGGATAGAAAAAGAAATGTCCAGGTCTCATTAACACCCAACCAGACTTCAGTTCCCAAATCGTTTTGAAAATATAGCTTGGGTGCTTTCAAAATGTATCCCTAAATGGTAAAAACACACTGCAAAGCTATTTAAAGACTCAGGCAAGTGTAAAACACTTTAAAAAAAGAAAAAAAGGTTTGTTAATCGGAAAGCATGAGTCCTCTGCAGTAATAACTTGGATTGAAAGAGTTCTGTTCACCTTAAAGTGGGTTAAAAGAAACTTGCACACTTAAAATACACACAGCCATAGCAATCATTTCACTACCCTTTAGAAACGTAGCCACTTCTGGAAGTGTAGTTTATAGCTGCAGTGCTCTCCATTGCCCTCAAAACTAGCCAGCCAAGTAGAAAAGCCCCAGATTTGATCTGGGCAGGGGAACAACTCAAATGGCCCAAGAAGAATCTCAAAACAGATCTGATTAAATGCACACATACCAGCTCATTCCTTCCATCTCTGTTATTTCCTTAACCTCCTATTACAAGCCCCCCCGTTCCTAGCAATCCCCAGTCCTTTTGTTCACAATCGAGTAATTATTTATTTGGTTTAAATTCTTACAGGATCTGAGCTGCAGGGCATCTGAAGCAGCTGAGAGCTCGGGACATAGCCTAAGCAGCCCTTTTGCGGTCAGAATGACAGTTGGACATATCCACCTGTTGGATCTCACACTTGATCCTCCCAATAGCAACTTGTGCACGTGAACTTGGAAAATTCCCTTGAAACATTCTTTATCAAATGGATCTTTAAATGATGACTCATACATGAAAACAAGGCTTTGGTGCTTAAGATAGAGTTTCCCAAACCTTTGATCTGTATGACCCTGGTTTGAGACATGGGGTGTTAACGAACAAGATGATAGCCCACAATAGCTCACACCTGCCCGTTTATTAGGTGTTCACCCCTATCAACCATGTGGCCTCCGCTCACTGGCCACCCATCCACCACCCATGGCAGAGCTCCAGAGCATGTGAAGCCCCCCATGTGGGCAAATGCAGGTGAATGTGTGCCCACATGTCCACACTCCATCAATTAGGTTGTGCGCAGCCTCACGCATGCATACAGGTCCACCGACACTATAGAATCGCGAGGAAGAGCCTAGAGTGTTCTGAACCATTTCCAACCCCTCTCCACTCTCACGGGTGCACACGTAACATCTGCCTTAGAAGTCCACCATGCCAATTTCAAACACGCATTCTCACAGCTCATCCTGGTTTGCAGCACATGCCTGATGCTTGCTCTTTCTGAGCCATTCCATTCTGAGGAATGACTTGCAGAGAGACTTCCCATTGCCAGGGCTATGGCTAATGCCGATAACTAGGGAACAACCATTTGCTGCCTCCATCATCACCTAATTGCAGTAGTTTTCCACCTACCGATCCGCTGGAGGTTGGAAGGGTCCTCTGCACTGCAGAACGTACAGTGGCTCCTCAGACAAGGGCTGGCTCTTGAGCTTGAGGGTCAAGTGTCTGTGTCCACATCGACCCATGCTGGCTCTGGGGAAGGGACGGCTATGGGGGGGCACGGGAGCGGTTTCAGTGGAAGTGGTTGCTGCAGGAGTGGGCAGGTTGGAAGGAAAGGGGGTGGCGAGTGCATCGAGAACAGGAGGTGGGGAGTCCTCTGGTCATGCTCTTGCACACGAGGGCAGGAAGGGGGCACATGGGGGAACGTATGACTGTGGCATAGCGATAAGCACTTTGCAGACTTGGGGTTGGAAGCACTTGCACGGGAGGGTGGGGAGGGACATTCTTTCTGGCTATGCACTGGCTCCACTCTATTCAGCTGGTCTCAGAACAGGGGCACTATGCTTTTCTCCTTGACCCAGACCAGCCTCTCAGTGGGTACAGCCCTGAGAACGGTGTCTGTGACTGAAGCCGCGTCTTCAGCACACATCAGCTCCTCTTCTTTGGTTTCGATCGTCCCCAACGCTGATGTTGCTGGAGGTAGGCAAGAGCATGACGCCGAAAAATGCACCCCGCTATCCCAGCCACAGATTGAGCAAGATCCTGTCTGTGCCTTGAAATCACATCACGCCAATGGCAGCAGCTTCCGATTTGTTGGGATTGCTCGCAGGTTCTGATCAGCAGTGGTAATGAAGCCCTGGAGTGCAATAATGAGCACAAGGAAGTTCTCAGCATGCATCTCCACGGCTGCAATACTGGCGTCTTAACTCCGCAGACAATGCGGCAAATGTTTTGAGGACAGCTTGAAAGAGATCAGCGGCTGCTTAGCTGGAACTGGCTGCGCGCCACATGCAAGCAACTATTGGCCGCTATTGGTCATGTGTCCTCACAGAACGTCTTGTGTTCTGAGCGTGCAAGAGCTGGTATTGCCTGAAATTGGTTGAAAACGCTTTTTCAAAGCTTATGCTGGGTGTGCGCGCGCATTGTACCGGCACTACCAATCCAGGTGACTATTAAACTGCATAGACATTTCTGTCACAGGCATGTCTGTGTGAACATACCAATTCATCTAAAAAAGTTACAGATATTAGCCGCATGGAAGCACTGAATTTTTAATGGGGGTCGAGGGAGTGAACCACTGAATGTTAACAAATAAGGCAGGTATGGGGATCTGCAAGGCAGTGAAGGTCACTGTGTTCGTAACATATGTGGGAGCAGAGCTGCACATTGGTTGAAAGTAACTCTTCTTTTGAACATAACAGGTTTTGCTTACAATGACCATGAGGGGTCATAACATCATAGAAAGCCATTGCTGCTGGTTGTTCATCCGGGAAAGCCAAATGCCTTCGGCTTTTAACTGTGGGTGCTGCAGCTGCCTGGGGTACAGAGAAGCTTGGCAATGATAGATACCCTGGCTTTTGCCGACATTTGGATGCGGCCTGGTGCACAGAGAACAGTCAGACCCATCCTCCAAGGCAGCCTATGCTCTCATAGGGTAGCACATGCACACAGTGAGGTTCTACATATGCATGACCAATTGCAGATATCATGTAACCCTGCTACAGTTCGAAGTTCAGCAGAATGGAAGAGTGGGAACCCTGGATGAGAGTGTGGGTTGCAAACGACATCACGAGTTTTCTGGATATTTGTGCACTGCCAGAAGTAGGGGAGTCACTAATGGAGGCTGGACCTTCTCTGCTGATTTTTTTTCTTCCAATCACTGCCTTGATGACAGCCAGAAGATACCCACCAGGAGTGCCTTGACTGGATGATGGAGAGGAATTTCTTTGGGGATAGAAATGACTCAGGGTACTGGGAACGTGAATGTACTGATGGAGAGCTTGTTGCCCTATACAAGGTTTGAACAAACAGAGAAGCGTAGAGCACCCTGGTGAGAGAATATGTTTTTGTCCTCCATTGTATGGTAATACAGAAAGTGACAAAGAGGTACAAGAGAGGTAGAAGAGGTGCATGTTTGACTGAGGGTTTTATATGAACAGAGGGATTTCCAATACCATGGCAGATGAGACCCCAATAAAACTATGTGCTGCTACCTGCCCGTACATTGCTGTGCTAACCTGGGTTGACAGCATGCAAAGACTGATTACTTTCGATTTCAATTTTTACTATGGATGCTCAATAATGTATGCAATTTGTTCAATGAGTGAGCAAATCACTCAATGAGTGAACAAAAGGTTATTTCCAGCCACCAAGCGCTGGCAGGTATAACCCAGATATGAACCTGCATGGGTGGGTGGGGATAGCAGGTGCTGAACCACCTCTGCGAGTCGTAATTGTCAAGAAGAAACAGCTGGTGGGGCTCTTTGTTCCCATGGTTTGCCGCAGCTGAGAATCATTGAAGGGGGAAGGATACCAGGGAGGGAGGCAAACTCAGTGGGGAAGAATGCCTGCCTGTGTATAAGGTTTGTCACTCTAAACATGTGAGTGGGGGGCTGTATGGACTGAACCTGAACTCCAGGAGGCTATTGTCTCATTTTTTAACACCCTTCAATATAATCTGGTGACCTCCTCTGCACCAAAGACATGGGAATGGCATCAGGTGGGGTTGCAACCCCATCTACAGATGGCATCAACCCACCTGAGCTCATGTAGGAGCTTCTCCATACTTGGTACCTGCCCATGAAGCTGAAGAGACGGATCTTAACCTGCAAGATATTTCTATGGTGTCACTTTAGCTAGACAACCCAATCAGATTTACATGAAAATGAAGACAGTGTAACCAATACAAAGAGAAAAGGAGAGAAAATAGAAGAATACTGGACTTGATGCTTCCCCAGCTTTGATATAATTCTAGATCCAATTTAAACACAGACATAACTGGTGTTAATCAAGAGCAGGACAAATCAGCCTTGTCTAACACAACAACATTGTGCAAGTTTTCCATTTGTTGAATAAAGCAGGGATGGCCAAGAGGTAGATGACTATCTACTGGTAGATCACAAGCTATTCTCCAGTTCCCAGCTTGGAGCACCAGAGCGAGTGAGAGAAGTCCTGGTAGATCATCTGAGGTTGACACCTAGATCAAATGCACCATAAGTTTGGCCACCCCTGGGAGGCCATTTTTAAAAACAGCTATAAAAACACTACTATATTTATACAACGTCCACCACCTAAGAAGCTCAAAGTACTGCATAAACCAAACCCACATCTCCTTGGAGCTAGATGAATATTGTCCCCATTCTGCCAAGGGAGAAACCAGAACGACCAAGCGATAAAGTACTAGACTTTTACGGTGACTTGACGTAAGGGATTGTGACACAGAGGCAACAGTGAAATTACACACCAATAGGTCTCGGATGCATGGAGCGAAGTGACTTACGCACAGTTCTAATCTTCAGTTTTGTTCTAGCCACTGTCCAACACTTTCATCATTGAGGTGGAAACACTTTTCCTTCCCATAGGCAACAGCGTATGTAGCGGGAACGGATCACTCCATTACAGACAACATGAACAGCAGGGATGAATCACTCCATCACAACCTGTTGTGCACTTCTCTAAAGCGACTGAAGGTGCCGGCTGTCAGAGACAAGTTGCTGGACTCGGTGCACCATTATTGGGGCGGATGGCATTTTATTTGCGTCTTTCTTGGTTTTTATTAAAATGATTCAAGCTGTCCAGAGCTGCATGGATTGGGCAGTCTATAAATCAAAAAGATATTTATGTACAGCAGGGGTGGGGAACCTCTAGTCTGTGAGACAAATCTATCCTGCAACCATTTTGTTTCTAAAATTTGACCCTGTTTCCAGTTTCAGGATCTGACCCATAGATCCAGTCCCTAACCCCCAAGCACTTGAAAGAGTGAGGTCCGTGGAAGTGAGTAGAGATGAGGGTATGCACTCAAGGACAGGGGATGGGTCCATGAGTTCATCCCTTAAACCTACTGACCCAATTCCTATCCACCCCATGGAGCCATTACTCATTTTCAAAGTGACCCCTGAGAGGGAAAAGGTTCCCAGCCCTTGGATTTAAAAGCAATTGATGAATTTGCAGCCTCTGAAAATTCACTTGTATGGAAAAGCAGATACCTGTGAGTTTAAAGAAAACCCCCTGATCTCGCTGCACATTCAACCTTCAGTGTTCACCTGGGTGGCAATAAAATAAACACACACATTTTGTTGTACTGTTGTTTTTATAGAATTTTTACAATATATTTCTCTTAATTTGCATATTTCATCCACTTCTATAACTTTTTTTTTTTTTTTTAAACAGTTTAAACTGAATGGGAATAAATCTAAAGGTTTGTTGGTTTGTTTTTTAAATTTTAAACAACCCCCAAAAATATGATAAAAATTTGCAAAGTAGCAAACCCGTAAGAACAGAAATTAAAACCCCGCTTTCTAAAAAGTGTTTAAGGAAAGCGAGTCACCATGTGTCATTAGGAACAATGGGTCAGTTCATTTAAATACATCATTGTACACGAATCAGAACACACACAATTGACTTATAATTAGGCACATTTTCCCACCCCCCAGCTAGTTTTGGTACTATTCAAACAGTATCATTTGCCTCCACTTGGAAATGCTGCAGGACTCCAAAGGCCTGTTGGTCAGAAACTCTAAATTCGTTCTGCACACCCCTCCATTCAAGCTGTAGGAACAATGCCATTTCTCTCACTCGCTCAAAAGGCCAAAAAGAACAATCAAGTCGTAAGGCAACGAAAGTCAACTTGAGTTACAGAGTACTTTTGTTCCACCCAGCGGGTGGAAATGCAAATTTAGTGGCCGATATTTGACAGACCGCCTACAAGGGTAGGACAGCTGGTACACCTACCAGTTGGGATGGGAAGAGATTATGCCTTCTAGATGATATTGGCCAACACCATGTAATTCTTACAGCCTTTATGCACATTGATATATGAGAAAGCAAACAGATTGTCACACCAAAATAGGAGGAGAATGGAGAAATACCATGATAGGTTAAATGGTAGGTTTATTTTCAGGCTATATCCCTGATGTGTATAAAAAGAGGAAAACCCTAATGGAGATTTCAGCAGGACAACCACCTCATGCCTTACATGCTGTGCGAACAGCCGACTGTAGAAAGTCTGCAGGTTAGTCAGTGTCTCACTTGCCCCTAATCCACTGTCCAAGGGCAGGAGCTTTAAAATGATTCTCTGCCCTTTTGATTTAACATGATTATTAAGTTAGACTTTGGACAATGTCCAGTTTTGAGAACTAATCCTGTCCCACAAGACCCTGCGCAGAGGGTTCTAAGGTGGAATGCACCTTATGAGGGAAACTTTTAACCTTCCAGTAGAGAGACATTACAAAAAAGGTATGGCGAGACTGCAGATTCTTCCCCTATTGGTTTGCACACACTAATCGTTCTGATGTTACTTCCTTGATAGGAGAGAAACTAGCCTTGAGTTAAGCTTCAGGAAGGTTATTTAAAGCTATCTTGCCAACTCTTTTCAATCCCCCATAGACGCTTCAAAGGCAAGTTCTTCCACGACTTTGGGATTCGGACCATGAACCACTGAAACCAGTAACTTCATCTTAGATCTTTCTGGCTCCAGTCACACTCTTAGAAGCCTTTAATCCACTTTCACTCCCATCATCCCATCTTACATCAGCATCGCTGCTCCCCTGCATTTGAAAGCCTCATCCATTTTCTTGGAAGTCCAGCAGCCTCTTTCCAAGGCTGTGGTACCAATGACCACCTGAAAAGGGGACATATAAACACACTGACCCTTTCCCTCCCAGAGGGAGATAGCATCACCTTGAAGATACTCCCAGTATCTGGCTGGAAGATCACCATTCCAGAGGCGGTCCCCAAGGGAACAGCTGTTGTGTACATTGCAATAGCCACTGGCGCAGCAAACAAGACCAATGACCACAGCAATCTACCCCCAACTCAGTCACTGTCTATAAACTACATGATCAGCTATCCAGCTGCTGTTCTTTACATATCCAACTGCTTTCTTCATAAATTCCACACTAGAAAACATTAAACACAGAAGTTTAGCCAACCTTACATTCAGCGAATCTAAGCATGAATGTCACCATAGCCTCCTCTCTCTAAATCTCTTGCAGGTGTCTTTGGGAAAGGGAATAACCAGCATCTTGGGACAAGATTAAAGTCAATTTATTTCAACACAAGAGGACTGATATTTTTTCCACATTCAGCAGGTGTAATGTAGTTATTGCTATAAGAGATCAATCAGGTTAATCACTAATCCTGTGGCCCTGGATGATGGCAGCTCTTGAGCTACCAGCATCGAAGAGCTAAGGAAAAAAAAAAAAAGGTGTCATGAATAATTTCTTCTTAAGATGTGATCCTGGAGAAATGTCCACAGCTTCTGGATGTCACCTTTGCCCTCTTTGGGGCAAATAATTTTGTTTCCATTCTAAGCCAGGAAGATGAGCTTTTATTTTATATTTAAGACAAATCAGGGGAAGACCCAATGACAGAATCTAGGACAACAGTAGACACGTTCACCTCTTTCAAGGGCACAATGCCCTTGGAATCCTTTCACTTGTTTTTGATTTCCTCCCAATGTATTTTCCATATCAAAACCTAAAGTTTAGGAATGAGCAAAAATTTTCCCCATAGACAGTGGCTTTCAAAGGAAAAACGAAACTTGGCAAGATTCAAGCCTGGGCCATTTCTACTCTTGCACAGCCCACCGAAATCTCACTTGCTCCAAAAAAGTGGATGTTGCTGGCAGCACCCAGCTAAAGTTAAAAAAGGATCTTTAAAGCTGTGAATTTCCCGATGATCGCTCAAGTTTTCCTTGGAAGCAAATGATACCAGGAGAGGGCCTTCTGTTCTCATCTTTCAGCAGTCTTCTCGCATTTGCTTCCTTCGAATAAAAAAATACGGTTCCATTTATTCTAACATGCTACAATATGTGCATACGTAACTGCAGGTGACACGGGTGTTACTCCAAAAATATGCTTTGTTTTTGTTTTTTGAAGTGCGCTTGTACAGATTTCTACATCAACGTGGAAGGAAGGAAGGAAAGCTGGCTGCAGAGTGCTCGTACACTGGAGCAGAAGGAACCTTTCCTTGAGTGAGTTAAGATGTTTGCTCCACGGTTCCTATGGTCACACTATTCTAGCCCATGCACTGCGGCTCCTAGCCGATTACACATTCCAGAGACTAGTTGATTTGTTTGGATAGTTAATGGCAAGGCTGATAGCAGCAATGTTTTTCAGGGCCTGTACAGGAAGAGGACAAGAAAGTGATGGTGAGGTTAGTAATGTCAGATCATTCAGGATGCTGTTATCTTTATAAAACGTCTCTTATACCCGTGGGCAAATTCTTGGTATTTTTATTTTATTTTATTTTTTTACAAGGCCACTGCATTTTCAATTGATCAGATGATATTGATCAATTATTTTTTTCCAAGGATTTTCAGCATCCAAAGTCTTTACAATCCTTACCTAATTGATCCTTGCAATAACTGCGTGATCATTATCACCCCCATTTTACAGAGAGATAGATGGTGATTCGTCCAAGGCCACCCAGTGAGTTCATGGCCAAGTAAGAATTGATCCCTGATCTCCCAAGTACAAGTCCAACTTCTAGGCTATATTGGTTCTCCAATACCTCCCTCATATTTTGTATGTCTGTACAGAACAAATCATTCCAGATGGATACGCCAAGCAAAGCCAATTGCAACAGTCTCACCCAATGTCATTTCTATATGGATGCGGCATTTTACAAATGAGGGAAGCCTTGAATCAAACAAGGAGACTCTGTAGTCACAGAGCCGCTGAGATCGCAAAATTAGATTCCGGAAAAGATACCGGCCTGTGGAGCAGGGCTCTTACTCTTATGAAGTCAAATGTTCTTTAGGGCCTCAATTTGGGGGGGGAGAAGGGGGATGCAACTTTTCTACAGCTGCTCCCAAGAAGTGAAACTCACTAATTTTGGAAGTTGGCACTGCATCAAGTTTGATCCCGGTTAAGGAAATGCTGCAAAACCAGTTTCAGAAACTTTAGAGATTTTTTACGCTTCTGTTTGATAGAGCCTGTACGTTAGCTTCAAGAATTATATTTTTATGGCAACGTTTGGAAGCTTTTTTTGTTGGGGCAAAACCCTTTTAAATTAAAGAATAAATACAAGAAGCCCTATGGCCCAGGATGGGGCCATGGATAACTTTAATGTTAGACGGAACGCTGATATGGGAAGGTAATTCTGAACTTGATAGATGGGGCCCTCTGCAATATTTCCCTTACATTCCCTGAGTGTCTAGCAATAAAAGAACACAGGGGTGACTGGTTTCATTCACTAGGTGCCCAGAAGTAACCAGCACCCCCAGGGAGGAAGGAAAAGAGAGACAATCTTGATAGACTGCATATACAACATCCTTACAAAATTACTCATTAAGGGTCTATGGAAGGAATGTTTCAACAGGGGAGTTTCCCTATCAGGGAAGAAGGGTGGTTTGGTGGAACCTGAGGCTCTTGCCCAAATCTAGCCTGTGGCTGCTGCTGTTTTATTATTTTTTTTATTTTTGGTCCCTTCCAATTCCTGAATCTGGCCCATGAATCCAATCCCTATAGTAAAGCACCGAAAAAGTGAGCTCAGAAGAAGGGAGCAACGATGAGGCCATGTGCTCAAGGATAGGGGGTGGATCCATGGTCTGGACCGTCCCATTTCTTAGCATATCTATTAAGCAGCCCCCAGGCCCAGAGAGCTTGTGCTAATTTTCACAGTGTCCCCTAGGAGATTAAAAGGTTTCCCAACTCGGGTTCTGTGTACTAGACTTTGGCTTAAGAGACACGAGTTCAGTTCCTGCCTGTCTTACTAAAATACTCTGGATCTGCCGAATGGTAAATTAAGTGACTGAGACAGACACTTTGTGACTGCAATGCTGCCCTGCCCTTCACTTTCTACTCATGCGGTAGAGGTGGATTTCGATACTTGTAACCTCTTTTATAATGAAGCATTTCAATAGAAAGCGGTGGGGGTGTTATTTTTTGGCCTTGAGGAAGCAGACGGCACTTTGATTGGTCAGCTAGCCTGAGGACATCTGGACAATTGTCATTCCAACCTCAGAAGTTAAACTGGGTTTCTGAAGCTCGTGCAAATGAATAGTCGCTACATGACATCAGTTGTAAACTCTTAATGGCATGTTTGTACGGTACTAAGCCCAGTGGGTTCCCCAGTCAATAACTGTAGCTTCTAAGTGCTGTAATAATATCCATCTATTTCAAACAAAACCCCTACTTTGCGGTCAGGTACAAAATGGCAGTGGAAAGACCAGATGCTTCCAGAAGGGATTCTTAGTTAACTGTGCAGTACAACGGTGAAGATGATCTTCAGTATTTAAGGCAAGCAAGTAGTCTTGCAGAGATCCGAGCTCCTGCAGCCAGAAACAATGTGCAGTGAGACTGAATCATAACCCACCAATTATGTTCAAATTTGGTCCTGTCTATATTACTTATTTCAATTTCTAGCCCACCCTTCCTTGTAGTCTAAGGGCAGGTAATAGAATACATATAAATACATACATAAAATAAAATCCATAAAAATACAAACTGAAAAACAAAAACAAAAAAGCTCCTGGAACCTATCCCCACCTGCCAAATAAGCAGGTCTCACACTGCCTCTGGAAAATGCTCAGGCTTTGCAGAACCTCCAAGGGAAGGGCGCTCCAGAGCCGTAGAGCAGCCACTTAGAATACCTTTCTGCATGCCCCTGCCATGGGATGAAACTTGCAAGAGGGTGCGCCCCTCGCTGACCTTGAGAGCTCATAACCAGCTTGAGTGTAGTGTTTAGAACGCATTTTCAAATGGTTATTTAACACCATTCTCTCCTAAGCAAAGGCAAAGCCTTTAAGCAGGGCCCCATGTTCGCAGCCTTTAAGCATGCACTGGTTATTACAAAAGGAAGAGCTACCCACCCACCCCTTTTTTTGGAAGGGTGCATGATTAATGAGGAAGTAGTATGGATCTTCGTATGCGATCATTCAATCATCTAAGGTTGTCTTCTAAAAGGTTAGCCAGTTTATAGCATCTGAGACTCTCTGGTCAGATTTCTTCTCTAAGAGCTTGCAAAACACAGACAAAAGGACTTCTGACAAGCCGTGTGTCGAAGTTTGTGCTCAGGAGCACAAGACTCCATCACAAGTGAGCGTGTCAGGGAAAAAGGCAATCTGCCCAGTTAATTTACGGTCTCCCCAACTGTTATTCTAAAAGTAGAGTGTAACAGTGGTAACAATTCAGGACCTCAGCTTTTCTGCTCTTCAGAAAACAGCTTATCAGAATCACGTCTTTACTGCCACTAGAGACAAAGTCACAATTTTTATGTTGTAAAAAAAATAGGGGTTCCTTTACAGCAGCAACCTGCCTTCCGCTAAGGACAATCCCAGCTAGCAGGGTAAACACGTTGGAGGCTGGCACTGCATTTCACTCAGGGGGAGAAACTCTCAAGCTGTCTGGCACTCAGGAAACCGTCTCATCTACTTGTGCTGAGAAGCAAGAAAGGAACGCTGCCTAAGACTGCGTTCTGCAAGCTGTTCTCAGTGCTGGAGTGAAGGAAGCATATGGGCGAACGAACAAACTGCTTACATTGACTCTGTTCTCTGTAACAAAGAAGAGCTCTGTGAGCGCACGATGAAGTGGGAGGAGGATACTAGGCTTGGTCACGTCGTGGGACAGATTATTCTCCATGTGCGTGAACAGTTGCCAGAGGGGCTTCAGCAAAGTGAGGTCACAGTCCCTAAAGGAAAAACAAACGGAATCATAAAAAGCTAAGAAGTGCCATACTGGGTCAGATCGACCACCTATCCAGCCCAGCATCCAGTCTCCAACCGTGGCCACATTGGGTCACTTCAGATCAGTGCGCAACAGGCCACAATGGAGTGATCCATTCTCTGCTCCTGACTGTCAGAGGTTACGTTCCCCCGACCAGCGTGACTAAGAGCTGTTTATGGATCGATTCTCCAAGAACTTATCCAAGCCTTGTTTAAACCCAGTCAACATAGCGGCCTTCCCAACATCCTCTGGCAACAAGTTCCACAAGTTAACTGTATAGTACTTTTTACACACTACCCAGGACTCTGTAAATCACAATTTGACCCTGTATTGTATGGAGCCCATACCATCCTGCTGGTCAATGACCTAGCCTTAGTTATTTGTGCTTCCACCACCGCCTGCCTTGATTACAGCAGTATTGCTACACCCAGCTAGGAAGCCCTCCGCCTTGAGGAAACGTCAGCTAGTTGACAATACGTCAGCATGTTTCCTCAGCCATACGCTATCACAATCAGATTAAATCTGTCCTACGATCCCTACATTATTATTATTATAAACATTTATATAGCGCCAGTCGTGTGACCTGGTGCTGTACAGAATATAGAATTAGATGCGGTCCCTGCCGATGGCTTACAATTCACTTCCCATGCAATGGAGTCAAATTCAGGATACTGGAAAGGTCACCTAGGACAGTGATTCTTCATCTGGAAGACCAGCCCACCAAGTGTGGCACGGAAGGTACCTGGGGGTGGGGTGGGGTGTGAAAAGAAGCACAGCTACCAAACCCTTAGCTCCACTCTGACTGAGCTAGCTGGAATTTCCCAAAAAACACAGGGTAACAAGGGGGTGAAAGGGAGAGCGGAGGCAACAGGGAGGTGGAAAAGGGGTGAGGGAGCAATGTGTATGTATACCTATGGTATGAAGGCTTCAAGTGCCACACTCAAGCAGAAACATGGGTGAGAACCACTAACCTAGGAGACTTTGGACAGGGGACTGAGTGAAAACCCCACTCCTCAAACACACTAGAAATGACCACAACAAGGACAACACTTGTGCAAAGAGTAGACAGAGTCTCTTCAGTGTCTTATTTGAAATTAGGAATGGGATTTTTGGTTTCACAAAGAACCAAAAGTACCCAATAATGGCTATACTGGATTATTCTGATATTTCAGTTCTCTCTCACAGATCTTTTGCATTGGTTTTTTTAATCGCATTTTTAACATTGCAGTTTTCCCCATTTAAGTTTGGGAAAAACCACAATGTTAAAAATCCGATACTGCAAGAACCGATAGGAGAACCGATAGACAGAGAACCGAAACTGATCAAAACCGACAACTGAACTGTTGCCCAAGTCTCACCCCTATCTGAAATAATGGCACACACTCCTACAGGATCCAAGAGTTTTCATGAACCTTCACCACTTTCCACCCCAAGTGCAGGGCACACTTCTTCGACCTTGTCTTTGTTAAGGTAAACTTGTAGCAGACCCCCCCCTCCCCACCCCCAAAATGCCAAATTCAAAATCCTACAATATTTGTCTTCAGAGGGAGATTGTGATGTGATAGAGACTCCATTTTATCATATTTTTGGTGTTAACCTGAGTCAACAAACGTACAATTTAATTAAACGTTTGAAAAAGTATTTCCTTTCATCAGTTTTAAATCTGTCATCTATTATTTTCATTAACATCCTCCTGTTCCTATGTTTTGGGACAGGGAGAACAGCAGCTCCCAATCTATGTTCCACTGACTTACCCCATCTTTTTTCTCACTTCCCCGCTTTTTTGGGTAAGTAACCTCAATCGCATGGGAATTTCTCCATGCCCTTCAATCACTCTTACTGCCCATCTCTGAACTCTCTCGAGTCTGATACCCACCTTTTTGGAATGAAGTGATCAGCGCACAGTATTCCAGATAAGGGCCAACTACTCATTTGTATAATGGCATTCTAAGATTTTCCATACTGTTTCCCCTTCCATTCTTTATGCAGCCTAACTTCCTGTTTGCTTTTGTGACTGCGGCTGTAGACTAAGAACAGGATTGGTCACACCTCGTCAAGATCATTGTATTTTCAGGGGAGCTGAGACCTCATTGAGGCCAACCTTCTGGCAGACAAAGGTATAAAGCAGGTAACAGGGGCTGGGCATTTTCAGTTGGTTAGATGTAGCAACTGAGCTCTCCCCTAGCCATTTTTAGTCCAAATTTGGCATCTGTCCCTGTTTTTCAGGGTGCTTCACACATGCCTAACTTTAACCAACTGCTTAAATCTATGGGTTTAGAGAACAGGAGCCTCTTTCCTCCTGTGGGCAACTTTGAAAATTAGAGTAATATCTATGGACCAGACAGGAGAGATGACAGGGGTGCTTAAAAGGGTGTGCTGAGGATGGGAAGAGGAATGGGAAGCTCCAGATCATAGATCTATTCTGTGGATCCATCCACAATCCTTGAGTGCATGGTCTCATCTCTCCCTTCTGCCCCTGAGCTCCTTCTTTAATTGCTTGTGCATAGGAACTGGATCCAAGGGCGAGATCCAGGAATCGAAAAGAGGCCAAATAAACAGCTGTGGATTGGATTTGGCCCACACACTGGATGTTCCTCACCTCTCATTTAAAATCAACTCTCTCTAGCTCTACCCATGTAGTTGACACTCCCAACCCCAACTCCAAAGATGTTTAGGCTCCGCTGTGCAGGGGCAGGCAGGTAGACAGACATACCTCTGGCGGCTGCACTGCACTATCTTCAGGAGCAAGTGGATAGCCTTCAGTCGCTGGTGACCTGTCTGGCGGCAGGCGATCCCTACCTGCCACTCCCAAACTTTGGCCAGCGGAAGATGCGGAACTACCCTTTCTTCCGACAGCATCTGCTTCAAAATCTCAAACCCTGGGATTGAACAAGCACAGGGTTATTTTAGCAGGCGCGCATGTCGCTTCCCTACAAACGGTCTTTCCCGCCCCAACATTGTGTTAAATAAAATCAATATCTTTCGGCATAGGAACGGAAAATAGGCATCTAGGACTAAATCCATTCCTAAGCAATACCCCTTGGATTAGATTTTCAGAGCAGATTGTGGGACGACAGCCATGCATCTCCTAGACTCTACTTTAAACCATCATCAATGTAATGAGAATTTGGTCCAAGTTAAGGTCTAAACCATGTTGCCCGTGTCCATTATCATCATGGTCACAATCCCATGAGGTGTATCATCTATTATCTCTATAGTGCTTTCAGCATCCAGAGTACTTTACAATCCTTGTCTAGGTTCAGCCTCACAACCACCCTGTGAGGTAGGTCATCTGACAGAGAGAAAAGCGAGGCTGAGACATTGTAACTTGTTCAAGGGCATCCAGGGAGTTCTTGGCTAAGAGAGGATTTGAACCCTGGTTTTCCAGGCTCAAGTCCAACACCTTAACCGCTAGGTTACACTGGCTTGTTTGTATCTGAGATATAGTAGACTTAGAACTGTCACTCACAATCCCATGAGGTATATTTCAAAGCAGCACAATAAAAATGAGTAAGCTGTTAAGTCAACTGCTGAAGTCTTTTAACGGATGTGCTAATGAAATCCAGACACAGTCTGTCATAACAGTCAGAATAATTATTCTATAAACACAACTTAAATTAACTCCCTTTGATACTATTAACGTTAACAGTTGTGAGCTGCCTGCAAAACTCAGGCCATAAATACGGCAGGATCCTCAAGCAAGTAGCTGCTCTGCAGACCTAGAAAGCTTGAATATTGGAGCGCTGGTGACAGGGCCAAGACATAGCTCATCAAAACTTAAGTGGCCTGGCTGCGCTGTGTTGTCCTGTTTTAATGCTTGTTGCTCAACATGCACATTTTTCATCCATGCTCGTACAAAGATGTGCATAAAGAATGGAGAAAAGGAACACCATTCAATCCCTGTAATTACACTCTGAACTGGTCTCACCTGTTTGGAACCTTCCCAGATGACCTGCTGTCACTGTAAACTTGTAACCCCACTCAGTGTTACTCATGTCAGAGGTAAATCGGTAATAGAGGGTGTCTCCTGCAGAACAGAGAGGAACACACACTGGGATCAGAACAGTAACTTAACATGCAACAGAAAATAAAAATGAAAACTAATAGCCATTTTCACTTATTTCAAATATCTGAATGACCGCTTCCTTGCTATGTTCCTTTTGGTCTCTGGCAAGTTCCACCAGTGCATCACATCTGGGTGCGCAAGGATGCGCAGAGACGTGTTCCACACCTATGGAACTCTCTTCCCCTGGGAGGTTCACCAAAGCTTGGGCCTGAGCATTTCCCAGAGGTGCTGTAAGACTTTAATTGGGCAGGCATTTGGCAGGTAGGGATAGGATTTGGGAGAGTTGGAATTTATGCTTTTTATTGATTATTGTTCCCATTTTACAGATGGGGAACTTAATCAAGAGGCAGGACCTACTAGAGGATTTGAACCTGGGTCTCCATGCCCTTTACCCAGTAGACCACAATGGTGCTGATTTAGAATGTTAGACTCTTTAAATTACACAATCAGTTTTAATAATTAAATCAGCTTTGTTTCCAGATGGCCGTTGCATGAACAAGTCTCCTTTTACTCTTTTGGTTATCCCAAAACGAATAGAACAACATAAGCCAAACCGGAGACTCGTCCAGAAGGCAGAACAGCTGCCATCATTAAATATAAATCCATAAAATGTACAATGATTTCTGTATCCTTTTTGCCAGCGTGCTTAGAACAAGTGGGGATTATTAAGGACACCCTATATGGAACCATTAATAAGCCTCTCCACTATGATTTTAGTCAAGGACGGACTCATGATTAATGAAGTGCAACCTAGGGACAAAGGATGGTAGCTGTGCTGGTCCCAAATACAAGAGAAGGAGACAAGATTTTGAGGTGATCTTTTTTTAAAATAATATTTGTATTATTTTTTGATCCAATATTGACTACCTTCACAATATCTTTTACATTGTTATTTTGTGACCTATGTTACAGAATCGGTCCATATTTTATAAGTGAGGTATTTGTCTCACCGTTTACTGAGGTGATCTTTTATTGGCAAACCTGGTGAGAAGAACATACAAAGCTTTCAGACCACATAGGGACCTTGCTTGGGCATCTGAAAATGGTTACATGCCTGAGGGGGAAGCCCTGCGTGGCCCGAAAGCTTGCATAATCTTACCAACAGCAGCTGGACCAATAAAAAGATATCACCTGAACTACTTTGCCTCCATCTCTAACGAAGTGCAAGGCATGTGGCACTCTTGCACTTTGCATTGCAAAGGATCAAAAGGCAGAAGAGACTGACCTGTAGAAAAAGAAGATAAGCAGGTCAACATTTATTTCTAATAGTGAGCACCTGCTTTAACTGAGATGGCAAAACAAGAAAGGCCAGAACTCAATAGTACCATGAAGCAGATGAATATACAATTGCAGGAGAAACCTATTCCAATTTACGGAATGGAAAATGCTAAATGAACATAATCTGTCTTATTATCCGAGATTTAGATAAATGGATAAACCACAGAGTCAAGAGAGAAAGCCATCAGGAGCTCCGCATATTTACACTAACTAATATGATGTGTCTATGCTGTCCTTTTACCTGGAAGCTCAAAGTCTGTCCATTTGTGTAGAAGGCCGCTGAAACTGTGCCGATCGTGCTGAAAATCATTGCTACTAGACATGAGCAATTCATCGCAGCCCTCTTCGGTATTACACTGAGGGTCAAATTTGATTGAGAGGTAGATAGCACCAGGGATGTGGACTTTATCCTGTGGAAGACAGACCATGCTAATATCACCCAGACTGAATTAATATTTATTTATTTTATTTAAAGACATGTATAACCTGTCCATCCTGCCACAGGCAGCTATGGGTGGCGAACAGTTCCAAATTATAACAATAAAACAATTTTAAAACAGTACCAAAACAGGAGACATAAAAATATCTGCAACCACCCACCCACCTCCCTAACCTATTCCCGCCCCCTCCCAGTCTCCCCCCCCCCCCACCCCCAAGCTANCCACCCCCAAGCTAGGCGGAACTGTCATGTCTTGCAATGGCGTTGAAATGAGGGGAGATCCAGGGCCAAACGGGCCTCCACTGGCAGGGAGTTCCACAGCCACAGAGCGGCCACCGAGAAGGCCCTCCGCATTGTGGCCCCCCGGCAGACTCAGGGGACCTCAAGGAGAGGACTCCCTGATGACCGCAGGGGTCAATCCAGGACCCAGGGGTGTGTGTGAGGTGATCCTGCAAGTAGGTCAGGCCGAGGCCGTTTAGGGCTTTATAGATCAGCACCAACACCTTGAATCGGGCCCGGAAGACTACAGGCAGTCAGTGCAGAGATCGAAGAACTGGTGTAATATGTTCACGGCAGCCCAGTCCCACCAGGAGACAGGCCGCTGGATTCTGCACCAGCTGCAGTCTCTGAACCGTCACCAGGGGTAGCGCCATGTAGAGCGCGTTGTAGTAGTCAAACCTAGAGGTGATGAAGGCATGGATGATGGTGGCCAGGTCAGAGTCCGAAACATACGGCCAAAGCCGACGCACCAGATGCAGTTTGGCAAAAGGCACTCCTTGCCATAGACTCCACCTGAGCATCCAAGCAGAGCTGCGAGTCAAGGAGCACCCCCAGACTCCGCACCTGGGGAACCAGCGGGGGGCAGACCCCATCAATGATAGGGGCTGTCACCCCTGCCACCCTCCCCACCAGCATCACCTCCGTCTTGGCGGGATTCAGCTTTAATCAGTTCGCCCTCATCCAATCCCCCACAGCCGCCAAGCACCGAAACTGCCGGTCCTGGGTCTGATGAAAGAAAGAGGTAAAGCTGGGTGTCCTCAGCGTATTGATGACACCTCACGCCAAATCTTCTGATCACCTCACCAAGCGGTTGCATATACACGCTGAACAGGAGAGGGAACAAAACAGAACCCTGAGGAACTCCACACGAGAGGTCTCGGTACGATAAAAATAATCCCCGAGTACCACTCGCTGAGTTCTTCTGGCCAGGAAGGAGCGGAATCAGTCAATAACTGTACCACCCACCCCTGCACGGTCCCGCAGGTGCGTCACCAACATCTTGTGGTCAACGGTATTGAACGCCACCGACAGATCTAATAGAATCAACAGGGCCCAGTGGCCCTGATCTAATTGTCAGCGAGGATTGTCAACCAACACCACAAGCGCAGTCTCGGTGCCATAATGCGGGTGAAATCCTGACTGCGAGGGATCAAGAAAACCGACACGATCCAGATGCTCCTGCAACTGCCGGGCCACCACCCGTTCAATAACCTTCCCTAGAGAGGGAAGGTTAGAGATTGGCCGATAACTGGCAAGAGAGTCAATGTCAAGAGATGGTTTCTTGAGCTGGGGACGCACTACCGCCTCTTTAACGTAGCTCGACACCCTGCCCTCCCAAAGGGAGGCACTGATCACCTCCACCAGCAGCGGCCCCAACGTCTCTCGGCAGGCCTTAACCAGCCAGAACGGGCAAGGGTCCAGTTCACAACAGGTGGCCCTGACAGCCCCCAGAACAACCTCTGCATCGGCAGGGGTCACCGACCGAAACTGATCCCACAAACAAAGACAAGGCAGTGCCTCCATAATTTCCACTTGCCCCACTGCAGAAAATGTGGCATCAAAACCATGGTGAATCCAAGAGATTTTAACCGCAAAATAATCCACGAAAATGTCACAGCGGGTACTAGATGACTCCACTCCAAGGTGGAGAGAGGCCAGACTGACCGGTTCCCACACCACCCGGAACAGCTCCGCTGGACGGGATTTAGCGGATGCTATGAAGGCAGCAAAGAACTCTTTCTTTGCTGTCCACAGAGCAATGGCATAGGCTCATAAACTTGCTCTATGCTGCAACTTGTCAGCTTCAGCACGAGAACTACGCCACCTTCACTCCAACCGCCTTCCCTCCTGCTTCAGCCCCCGCAGCCCCTCTGAAAACCAGGAAGGCCTACTGTGCTGCCACCTGGGAAGCAGATGCCTCGGAGCTATTTGATCAATGGCCTCTGTCAGCACGATGTTCCACAACTCGACGAGGCCATTGATGGAACAGTCATCCAGATCAGAGGGTATATCCCCCCAAACCTCCCGGAACTGCTTCGGTTCCATCAGTCTACGGGGGCAGACCATTTGAATTGGTTCCACACCCATCCGGGGGCAGACATGCGCCAGGAAGGAGGCTTGCAGGAGGTAACGGTCCGTCCATGACAAGGGCATAGCTGATATCTCCCCCACCAACAGACCCCCTACCTCAAGGCCAGTGCAAAACGTAATGTCCAAGGTATGTCCCCCCCTTGTGTGTTGGGCCGCTGACTCTCTGGGACAGGCCTATGGTTACCATGGCGGCAATGAACTCACGCTCCGCACCCCCAAGATCAGCGTTGGCGTGGATGTTAAAATCCCCCAAGACTATAGTCTTCAGGGATCGCAACATCACCCATGACACCAGATCCGCTAGAGCATGTAGGGAGACCGCTATACAGGTGGGCGCCTGGTATACAAGCAGCGCTCCCGAACTGTCCCCTGCCACATCAAACACCAGATGGAGACCCTCAATACCCACTATGGATTGCGCCAGATACCTCCGAACAGCCCAGGCCTCCTTAAAAATCATGGCTACACAGTCCCCCACCCCCTCTGACCAAAGTTGATGCTGCATGGAATACCCGGCCGGATCAAGGTCAGTCAAGATAGGTCCCGACTCGTTGTCCAGCCAGGCTTCCGTGATGCATACAAGGTCGGCCGCCTGGTCCAGGATTAATTCCTGGACTGTTGTTGCTTTATTTGCTACCGACCTTGCATTCACCAGCATCAAAACATGGTTAGGGGACCTCTGATCCAGAACCACCTGCCCTATTGCTAGAGGGGTGGTGCGGGGGACACCAAGCACCTATCCCGTTGCCCAGCTTGAATATACCCCCCATATCTCCCACGCCCCATCATGACCCCAATGGCTGTGTCCCTCCTCCTCCCTACATCCAGCCCCAGCTCCCCTCTGGTTGCCCCGCCCCAATCGAGGGAAGCATTTCCACCCATCCCACAGTCCCCAAATTGAACCCTCACCCCCTCCCTAACCCAGTTCCTTTCCACAATCCCCATTCCCCAACCACCCAACTATTCACCCTCCCCACTATGTAACACCCCCCCCAAATACCTCCTACAAAACACCCACTAACAATAAAAACCACCCAAAAAATCTCACACCTCAGTCCCCCACCAACGGCCGCTGTTTGGCGCAGCCCTTAGGCACACACCTACAGCGCTGCTGGCAGACACGCCACTGATAAACCCCTGCCGGGGCCGGGATCAAAGTCAAAGTCAAAGTTGTTATTAAGGATATCGGCTTTCGCCACAATCCATCAATACATTTTTTTTTGTTAAAAACAATAAGTAGATAAATTATACAGACAGGGTAGACAATAGGCTAATGTCAACAACCGAGTTAAAGAATCCACATCCTTTTGTTTAAAGAGCCAGATTATTTTTTTTCATAATTTGAACAAACATTTAACTTAAATTACAATGGGAATAGAAACTTTCTCCGCATGTCAATATACAAAGGACATAATAGAACATAATGAATCATATCCACCACCAGGACATCTTGGGCAACATCTCTCATCCCTCAAAATACCTGACCTACGCCCAAACAGAACAGTGGTAGACATCTGTTCAGACCTAAGGCCGTCCACAGTTTCCATTTAATGGTCCATCTGCAAATACTTTTCCATTCCCCAGTCCTGCTTCCACTGAATGTATAAAGGCAATTTGGACCCATGCAAATAATTTTGTCTAGAAATATCACAAAATCTTTGGAATAAGAGAAATTTGTCAGCATGTGAAAAAAACCCTTAAATTATGCGAGATATAATCCCCCAAACCCACCAACATAAGGGTATAAGAAACAAAAAAGACAGCCACGAGGACTGCCGAGATGGAACAAAGCTATTATTCTCGATGAGGCACGTTTTAGGCAATCAAACTGGTGAATAGGTAAAAAATTTGAACCAATACCCCAATAGGCAGGCAACAATATTAGTTGAGATAGATTCTGTCCCAGTTTCCAACCACAAAAAAGTCATGGGGAAAGAGAGAGGTAATCCCAATAAGGCTTGAATGAAATTTTGGGGAATGTCAATTTCAGAGCCTGCATCATAACCCCATACTTCGGCACCATAAATCAATTGGGAATTAAGTTTAGCCTCATAAGCTTGTATGGGCACTTGCACAGACCTCCTTGCAAAAGTGTCATGAAATCTCTTAATAGCCCGAACAGATTGTAATGCAATAGAATACAATATCTCCATGCCAAGGCAGAGGAGGAGGACACACCCAAATACCTATACGTCTTAACTATCTCAACCTTACATTTCCCCATACACCATGAGAATACTCAAAAGGCAGCTTTCAAACAACTAAAGTAAAAACAAGATTTGAATACTTCGGCAACCACACTCTCTTTGGAATACTTCAATGGGAAAGCGTTTATTAGATTGCTCATGGGAAGAATTCGCTGAGGATGAAGAGTTTCCCTCAAGCACCAGTGATATACAAGTTACAAGCTAACTCATAGCAGCACCTCTTATTTTCAAATAGCAAGCACGGTTTCATTCTATCCCTCAATAAAAAAGGAGGCCAGTTTCCAAGATGTTGACCTGAAAGACAGATCTTGAAGGATGGTTTCCATGCATTTTAAGCTCTCACTTCATAAAGCTCAGTTAGAGTTTCTGGGTTCAGGAAATGCTAGTAAAGACTGGCGGCATTATCTTGGCCGTATGTCTGCTTTCCATAACTAAGTTTTTTCTCCTTGCCCAAACAGGGAAGAAGAGGGGGGGAAATACATTTCATGAAGCTGCTAAGTCCTCTCCAAGGAGAGATGTCTGTCTTTCATACTCTGCTTCAGTATAAAACAAGTGAAATGCAGTTAAACAGTGTCGAGGAAAGAAATTAATTAAGGATGCATGAATAACACCACCACACAACTGCAACACTGGAAGAAAACACATTCAACATAATTTTCCAGAGATGCCTCAGGAAGATCATAGGTGTTTAAAAGGTGCGTGTTGGAATGAGGTGTTCCAAATTAATGCCTTGATCCAACAAAATATTTGAACACGTTAAGCTTTAATTCAATTCACAACCTCAGTGAAGTCGAGGACTATTAAGATTTAAAATTAGGCACAGGATCAAGTACCTTATGGAGCTGGGGCCTAATTTACTGGCATTGGTCTATCCAGCACTGACTACCTGAAATTCCTACCATCTCCTTACAGTGAAAACTGTCAGTTATCCAAAATCCAAGCAAAGGCCCTCAGGAGAGCTGGTGAGCTTACACTGGGGAACGTTAAATTACCTCAAAGTTAGTATTGTTGTTATACGGATGCTTGGATTCTCGCATTTGGACTGCCATCCCAGGTTCCTCCATGAACTGGCAGGCTGTCAGGGCCATTGTTCCCAGCATGTTCTCACTGCATCCGCGCAACACTTTCTGCAAAATCTAATGAAGACATAGACATCAGAGAAAGCCTGTTTGCCATCAAAATAGCATTTGCACAGAGAGCTGACAGAGAAAGAAAAAGGCTGCAGTACACCAAACACAAGGGTAAAATGGATACATTTTGTAGTGTGGATCCGAAATACTGCGGGTGTTAACGAACAAGAGTCCCCTAGAGTCCTGGTCTGGTCCATGCAGCCCCCACTCACATTTAGTGTGGAGTCTAATAAATGAGCAGCCCTCGGTGTGTATTTCTTGTGCGTTCGGGCAGGCCCACTCACAGGTTTAGCGGGACAAACCTAATACACAAGGGGCAGACGTTCTTCCCTGCCACGCTCCGCCCACGAACACCGACCCATCTCAGTATCCCGCTCCGGCATGACTCTCGGCCACAGCAAACCACGGGAAGAAGCAGCTGCACCAGCTGTTTGTTTCTTCTGGGCAGTCTAGCGCCTGGTATCCCTGCCCACCCATGGAGCTTCATACCTGGGTTTATACCTGCCAGCACTTTGTGGCTGAAAATAACCTTTTGCTATGCGCATTTGAGAGAGTTTACTGAGCAAATCACATACTTTATTGAGTGCCTATAGTGAAAATTGAAAGTGAAAGTAAAACACTGAACTCGAAAGCAATTGGTCTTTGCAATATTGTCGCCAGCCGGTTTTTCGCATTCATGGCTCCCAGCGATGCACTGACAGGTGGCAGTCCAGAGTTTTATTGGGGTTGCACCCGCTTTGGTATGGGAAATCTCTTGGTTCTCATAAAACATCCAGTCAAACATGCGCCTCTTGTATCCCCTCTCTATCATCTTCTCCATCATCATACAGTTGGGCCGGAAAACATCCCAGCTCGCGAAGGTGCAATGCACTTCTCTGAGTGTCCACCCCTTGCTTTCAGTGTAGCTGCCACCCTCCCATTTCCTTCCCTTTTAACCCCCATCACCTGAAGCAGTTATCGCTATGCCATACTGCCGTTCTCCAAGCCTCCCTCTGTTCCCTGAATTTCCCTCCTTTCCCAGAAGAAGCACGGAAACCATGAATTATGAAAAATTAAAGAACTTTATTTAAAAAGTAAATTAAAAACATTAAAGAACTTTATTTTTTAAAAATGAAACTTTCTTCTTGGGTCTATTCCTTTTGGAGGCAGTTGGACGCACTCGCTTCGGTGGCAGGATTGGCGGGGGGTGGGGTGGGTCATTTTCCTGATATCTCTCCCACAGATCCAGCTGTGGAGGTGTGCCTGGCCCAGGAACTGTGCCCTGGCACGAGTGCAGTATGGAGAGGGCTCAGGTGCTTTCCCTGGGGGGTGGATTACTGGGGGAAACCAGTAATCCAGGGCAGGCAGCCAGGTTCCACATAGGGGTGTGAACTGCTGATGGGGGTTAGGAAATAACACCTGTCCCTGTACAACAAAGTTGGCAGTCATGGGAACACCACAATCGAGCAAGGAGTTCTGGAGCTGAAAGTACTGTGGTAGTATGCTTTGCGTTTGTGCCCACATCTCACTCATCTCCTTGCTCGCCTTCTCAGTCACACTGTCTGACTGCTCAAACTGCTGCAAGAGGCAGGGCCCCAATGCCTGTCCTCCCCCCAGCGGTTCAGGGGGGCCTCTGCAGCAAAGGCCTTATGTTCTGCAGTGCTCTGCCGCACCAGCTGCCTATGCTTCCTGGCTATGCCATTAAATGATCTTTCTTGGCCGCTGCGTGGTTTCCCCAAGCAGCTCCCTCGCCAAATCCTCCCTGCACTGCCGGTTGTGAAACCACAGGTCCCAGTTCTGCTGGGCACTTGCGATGGGAGTTTCTGTTTGTGCCTGTTGCACTGGCAGACCTGTAGCAAGGCAACAAGGAAAGCCATTAATTCAGACTGACCCCATACCTTCCCAACCCATTGTTTCAGGCCCCCATCTGCCCAATTTTCAGCCCTCTGCCTGCTCGAAGGGAAGCGAGAATGAGTACCTGTCCTATGCTGTTGCTGGGGTGGTTGTTGCAGCAGGATTCCAGTGCCACACAGTTCTCCTCCCATGATCACTGTAGAGGAGCAAAGAACGTACAGAATCACGTCCTCCCACCTGCCGCCATTTTGCCTCATCTCACCCCTGCCCCCGTAGCCCACATGATGCCTTTCCGTTCACTTCCTGCATCTACCATTCCCAACCTGCGAAGCTGCTTCGTGCTGCTTCTTTGCATTCTCCTGGCCACCTGTCAACATAGTAAATAATAAAAAACATAATTAGATAACAATAAACGGAAGCTTTTACCATGCAGCTGTGTAAACACAGACACCCCCCACCCAGGTGTATTAGCTTACCGTTCTCCTCTGCCTCCAATGCCTCCTCTACAAAGGTGGCTTCTGGGTCCTCTCTGGCCTCGACCAGAACCTCGGATGGCTCCTCAAAACAAGGGCTGGTTCTTGAGCTCGGGGGGGTACACCATGAAAGTTCAGAATTCAATGTTGGTGTCGACCTGTGCTGGCTCTGGGGCAGGAACAGCAGTGGAGGGATGCCTGCCAGCAGTCACGGCTTCTGTGGTGGGACTGGGAGTGGTTGCAGTGGAAGTGACCAGTGGGGGAGCCTCACGAAGGCACAGCTATACAGGCAGGATGCAACAATGGCTCCATCCACTCAGAGGATGGAGTCAGGCAGCTCGTAATAGGGCAATTTAACAGGCTAGAGGTGAAGTTGTTGTCCCAGATCTTGTACACACACTTCAGTTCTTTGTTCCATTGCTGGCACTGGTTCATATCTCAGTTATAGCCCATTTGTGCCAAGATATTCTCATTCCTGTAGCACTTCACCAGGGCATATTGGACCTGCTGCTCTCCCCTCTACCCAACCACCCAATAGAGTGATGAAGTCCTTGGTCTCTTTCTCTGTCCAGGGAACGCAGCGTTGGCAGGTGGATGCGTAAGCAGTGAGTGGCTGGCGACTGAACAGTGGACGCAGCGGTGCTGGTTGTTGCCTGGCTATCGGTATTAACCATGGTCCCAGTGAGGGTAATCCTCTGCAAGTCATTCCTGAGAATGCCAAGGTTGAGGAACAGCAAGCATCAGGAACTTACTGTCAGTCAGAACAATCTGGGAGAACGCATGTTTGGAAATGGTGCAGTGGGCTTTTAAGGCTGACATTACATGTATGCCAATGAGAGCGTGTGGGGAGAGAGGAGCCACAAGTGGTTGCTCCTCAGAACGCTCTAGGCTCTCCACCCACAACTCTATGGTACTGGCAGTCCCGTATGTTCAGAGGTGCTGCACGCAACCGGACAGATCGCAGACACATGGGTGCACATTAGCTCTACCATGAGTGGAAGCTACGTGGCTAGTGGCCATGTGGCTGGTGGGGGCTAACACCTAATAAACAGGCAGGTGGACACCCACAAGGTGTGAGCTACCGTCTTGTTTGTTAACACCTTACATCATTGGTTTTCAAAAGGGCAGCTCCCTACAAATCCTTAAAGATGAAGTACGATGACGTACCTTACGCAGCAAGCCTGTCTCTCCCTATAGTGCCCTCTCCCTTGTCCATCCTAGAATGTAAGCCAACGGGGCAGGGACCTCTCTCTGATTTAATGATTGTTCAGTGCCCTTCCAGTCTGTCAGACCACAAATGTTGCAATGTACCAACGCAAGCCAATTACCTTCTCCCACAGTTGCTTTTCCTCCAGCTGTATAAGCATGTCCACGATGTAGGTCATATGAGCCGGGCCACTGAGCTCCAGGATCTCCTCACTGACTGGCACACTGTCAGGCCACTCAGACAGCAGCAAGGCGAGTACATGCCTGGCATATAGAACAGCTGTAGCCTCATTCACACGGTACAGATAATCCCGCACAGCTTTTTTGCTCCTGGAATCTAGCTCCTTGTGGAGAAGGATGGAGCTCTTGGTGCGGCGCTGTTTGGCATAGCTAAGCTGGAGATCACTCTCAGTGTTAGTGATCAGTTTCTGGGTGATGGGGTTGGATTCTTCAGTCGCTTTGTCACAGGGTGCCGCCTTTGACTGTAAAAGAGGATTCATAGATAACGTTTAGTTTAAAGATAGATCCCTCCATTTGTCAACAGCTAGCATCATAGACAAGCAGCAGTGCATTACATAGAACTTGATGAAGATTCAACTTAAGATATTGTTCAGGTGTTTTTGTTTATTGGTTTTTTAGTATTATTATTATTAACAACAAACATTTATATAGCGCCAGCAGTGTACCTGGCACTTTACAAAGTAATAAAATAGACACGGTCCCTGCCCCTAGGGCTTACAATCTGAGAGACAGGAGCTGGGGGAGA
>QEPC01009365.1:2872639-2917601 GCA_003113815.1 Sphenodon punctatus | reverse complement strand
AGCTACCCGGTCCCTCAGTCTTATCATCTGCCTCGGCCGGTAGGACGCGTTCCGCGGAAGCTCTCTGAAAGAATTTAATTTTGAGAGAATACTCGCAGGTTCAGTTCTGCTTTCTTGGCAGGTGAGGGTAGTTCTCTCAAAATTAAATTCTTTCAGAGAGCTTCCGCGGAACGCGTCCTACCGGCCGAGGCAGATGATAAGACTGAGGGACCGGGTAGCTCCTGGCGCGCATGCGCATAAAAGAAATGAAGTAATCTGCCTCCTATCGGCCATCAGCAGAGCTACCCAGCGGAGGAGGAGAAGGAGGTAAGAGGAGAAGGGACGAAGGTGCTTAGGGGAGCAGGGAAGGCGTGGAAGGGTGAGAGAAGGGACAGAGGAGGAGCAAAGTGCATGGGCTGGAGTATGGAGGGTGATAAGTGCAGAGAGGTGGGAGCGAGGTTGTGAAGAGCTTTATAGGTGAAGACTAGGAGCTTGTGCAGGATTCGTTCAGGAAGGGGAAGCCAGTGAAGCAAAGAGAGGAGGGGCTTCACATGGTCGAAGCCATGGTACACTGCTTGGCACATAAATTGTGCTGGAGAAATTATAATGAAGTCGGTACTTTGGAGTATACGGTTTCTGTCCAAGGCTCCAATCTTTTTGGAACAAAATTCTCACACACACTAAAAGTACAGAATTGAGTTGCCAGAAATTGACTTTTTTCTGTAAGGAAATAATACTTGGGATCAGCAATGGGAATAACATGGATTCTAAGGTACAGAAACTAGTCAATATGCTTGTCTGAGCAGAACAATTCTCAGACTAGGGCAAATATCCTCCCCATCTTCCATCAGTAACTGGCTGAAACGCATCTGGTTTACTGCTGAAACAGATGTGGACATACAAGTTTCAGGACAAAGAAAAGCTTGTATGACATTTAGGACCTTTAACACTTTATTCACACCCCCACAAGCAACAAGATCTGGCTGTTAACTAAAGCTAAAGACAGACACTACATTTGTTTTTATGCTGTTCTATCCATCCATGTTTTGTAGTTATAAGTAACTAAGGATGTAACTACTGACTGTATAGTGTGGGTGTATAAATATATATCCATGCCCGCCTTCTTCTAATGCCGGGTTGCCAGAGGCTGCAGGTTGCCAATAGCTTCCAGGGTACAATTCAAGATGCTGTTTTGACTCAAGACCTAAATGGCCTGGGTCCCGTATGTTAAAGGGCCGCCTTCTCCATTACACGCCCTCACAGCCTCTGAAGTCAACTAAGTGTGCCCTCTTGCAAGTTCCATTATTGAAATGCATCCATACAGTAAGGACGCGTAGAGAAAAGCTCTTGGTGGCTGCTCCACAGCTCTGGAACTCGCTTCCTTTGGAGGTTCACTAAAGTCCGAGCATCTTCTGAAGGCAACGCAAGACTTAGCAATTTGGCCAGGCATGCAATAGGGAGGAGTAGTATGGTTTAGGGCACTTTTATGGGTATTTTGTGTGTGGTTTTTATGAATTGTTTCTCTCTGTAGTGACATGTATGTTTTTTATGATGATGTTAGCTGCACTGAGCTTTCATTACAGGATGGGATAGCCATCTAACTAAATAAAATGTACCGGCGAGCCATTAGGCTCGCGCAGCGAGGGCACGCCGAGAGTATTCTCGGTGGCTAGCCCACCATTGCAGCTCTCCCGTCTCCTAGAAGTTCATCTAAGCCCGAGCCGGCACAGCTTCCGGAGGCAAGACAACAAAACTTCATTTGGCCCTCTTGCAGCGCAGGGCAGCTTACATCAACAATTATAACAATAAAATACAGGACTAAAACAGATTAAAATACACAGTTCAACAAGAATAAATAATAATATATATATGGTATGTCTATGGGTCAGACCGAACTAAAATTGTATGCTGTTTGAAGTACTTTAAAGCCAAAGAAAGAATTTTAAAAAACAAAACAAGCAACAACAAAAATGGTGGAAAGTTCTAATTCCAACCATGGAACCTACACAATAAAAGATTAACACATTAAAATTCCTCGTGTAGATAGGCTAGATCATGTTTAAACTCATTAGTGGACTCTATGCAACACATAGAATTTACCTCAACAAGCTATTGTGTGTGGTTTTTTTAAACAACAAATTACCCTTTTCCCCCTTAAGTTGATGAGGGAGGCCCAAGCATTAAATTGAATTGCACAGGCAAAGCTGTTGTGGGGCCAGCATTTCACACCCTTCAGGGCTCTGCTAATTTTTTTTAAAGTAGCCAGTAGTTACGGATAACTCACAGCTACTGAAAAGGGGATCGACACGTTAGTAGCTTCATTTGCCTTCCGATCCTTCGGCAAAAATTTGGCAGCAAAAATTGAGCTGGGGTTTGCATCAAGTATCCGTGTGTTCCACAAGCCATTCTTGCCTGTCAAGGAGTTCCTCGACTCCCAATACTCTCATGAAGCACCATGACATCATGGTTCTCTCTGGGAAGGGCCCCCTGCCAATGGAAAGCCCAGCCGGAGCCTCAAGGGGCTCGGCTGCCAGTGAGCCTGTCTCGACCTGAGCCTGAGATATCAGTCAGGTCTCAGACCTCTCAACTAACCACATTAGAAAGGGGAGTTGTATATCATCCACCTGAGAGTGTCTGAATCAAGACGTCTTTCTAAGAAGGTACAGCCTGGATCACTAAATATGTCCCACGTATTAAGATTGTGCTCTCATCAACTCAGCAGTACACATGATCACTGTTGATCGAATACACAGGTTTCTCTCTTGTATGCACATGAGGGAACTGAACTAATCTCCACTGGTAAGCATATGCAAGCTTGGCGGCTATGCTAACAGTCGTTGGTTCAATAAAAAAAAAAAAAAAACTGGTCTGGAAGTGTTATAGAAATGATTAATTATAGTAGTGGGTTCTGAGAGAGTCTCAAAAGCAGTTCTCAACCAGTGGTGAGTCCTGAGGAAGGTCTTAGGTGGGACATGAATGGGACCTTCGGATGGAGCCTGTGGCAACAGTGCTTCCTGGGGGTTCACAAGCTCTGGTATAACTGTATTGCATTCCCTGCTGTGTCTATACCTGCTGCTTGTTCTGACTGCCTGTGCCACTGAAGGCTGCTGGTGGCTTAGGGAGAAGAAAGGATTGGATTCCTGCAGCTTCCTTGCCTCTCTGGCCTGCTTCATGATGGCTCCTTGCTGCTGCCACTGAGAACAGCCCCCACCGCCGATGCTGCAGCCCAGCCACTCCTGCTCCTGGATTAATTTTTTTAATTATTTTTTTTAAAGGAAGGTCCTGGATTTTTAAAAAGGTGTTTTGATGGGTTTCACTCACAAAAAGATGATGAATCAATGTAATAAAAGATCTGATCAGATTTCATCTCCATCTCTTACACTTGTGACCAACATGGCAAACACATGGTCTTCTAGACTATGAGGGAAGCAAAACATTACAAAGCCCATTTGTCCTCCAGATCTAAAACCCAGTTTTAATGCCTCTTCAGGAGAAAAAGGTCAGAGGAGAGGCAAGTTTGCTTCTTGCTTATCTTCTACATATTGTTTTTATATGACAAAAGGAAAGATATTTTGGGAACTTGTATAAAGAATTTAACTATGAACTTCTAAATTATCTGACTTATCAAACTTCTTTTTAAAATAATAATGAGAGAGGGCACACACCAAGCACGGTAAGATGATCATGTCTGTGTCCACTGCTTTTGAACTCTGTTCTTCCAATCTCAAGCGTTTGCTAGGTTGCCATTTTTGGGCCAGTGTTCGGATTCTCTCATCTGTTGTAATTACATCCCCATCAAACCTTAAAATAAAATTACAAACACATTCTGCAGTCAAAAGACAAAATCAGTAACAAAGCTACATTGGCAATTAAGACACTCTGACTTCCACTTTGGAAGGATCTTTACCAAACACTACATTATCCCTGGTGTTATGTAAGGGAAGAACTTTCTTATTTTTGGAAGCCACAAAAAGCGTATTAATTGCAAAATCTATCCTGCCTCTCTCTCTCTCTCTCTGTTTTAATTTGTCAGATGTAGATGGTATTAAAAGCTGTGCTGGTTGTTAACAAGAACCCTGTCCTCTTCACTCTCCTTCAAGCAGAATGGCATTTTAGCAAAATACTGGTATCTCCGAATCTCACCACCTAGGCAATTAATTTGCTCTCCAGAAACATATTGTGCATGAGTAATGTTATTCAAAGGAACATACAGTGTGCTGCAAAGATGCTGGCTTCTGTCGTCTTGCAAATCGTTCCAAAATTAGCAGAAGTTCATATTCAAAACAAACTTTATGAAACACTAAAAACGCCATATTCTTTGCCTCTACAGCAATTTATGTACAGTATTCTCCTAAATGAACACAAGTTCTCTCCCATACTCAGTTAAGTCCGTTATTCTGCTGGATTCGGTGGTTTGCTTACCTCTTTTGAACCTCTAGTAAGAACGAATCTGTTCTTTTCATTTGCAGTTCGTACATAGCACGAAGAATATGCAAAGGCGCATCGAGAGCATCATGTGTCATCTGAAATGAAATAGAAATGGGGTTAGAAGCGGCAAGGGCAAGGTTCCATTTGTGAGAGAAGAAAGCTACCTGCCTATTTTTCTGCTTGGCACTGGACTAAACAAGTGAGGGTCTAGAAGAACACACCGAATTCTGCGCTGTCCCCCGCCCCCCCAAAAAAAAACCTGAGAAAGGAAAAATTGGCAATTTTGAGAAAAATTGAACAGACTTATGGGGCATATTAGAATGTACTGTTGGCCCTTAACTGTGTGAATATGCATAAGTTCTTTTTCTCAGCTCTCTCAGAAGGAACATTGGGCCTATCTTTATATTCTGTTTCTGAGCCATACGGTATAACCTTTTTGTTTACAAGTCAACAATGTTGATGCTGTTTTCAACATAGATATTTTCTCCCATTTTAAAGATACGTCAACAGGCAGAACGCACAGTTATGCACATTAGTGTGTAGCTTCATCTCCAAGTAAAAGACAGTATTAGCTATATTATTCAAAAATAATTTATACTAATTTAACAAATAAGCCTGACGGTACTTTCTATGTTCTTGCTAACTAAATTATACATAATACACATCTCATTCCCAGGGCTAAAGTTACCTGGTACAAATGTTATGTATTAAGGTCTGTATGTCTGTCGTAGGTTGTTTCTGTTTTTCTGGAATTTTTTGCCTCGGCCGCAAATAAACTAAAACACATCTCATTCTTAAAGAAGTTTCAATCAGCAAGTAGCTACTGGATATTTCAATTCACCCTCAAATTTCCATTTTATTTATTTTTTCCTGAAAAAACCTCCTCACCCCCTTCAAAATTTTGGAAATTTTACATCTCTACACAGGACTAAAAAACTCATGAAATTCTTCCGACAACAATCCTTAAAAAGATGAGCAATTGCTATGTGATATTTATCACAGCTGTCCTTGCATGAAATTATGATAAATATACACTGATTCCATATTGCTATTAATATCTAAACACTGAAAGTAGCATTTGCATTTAAGAACAACATACACAAACGATGTGGTGTAACAGAAATGAGGGACAATAATAGCATGTTAAGGAGTACCAAGAAACAAATTTTAGTTGCTTCATCCAAGCCCTCTAGCGGATCAAGTTTGTTCTGATCCACATCAATGGGACTGACGATGGATTGGTCCGCTTCCGGATCTTGGCCCCTTTCCTCTAGTTCTGTATCCTTGCGCTCAGCCAAAGAACTGATCTCCTTTTTGGAGGAATACAGCATGATTGACAAAATCTGCATGGGGGAAAAGGGGAAGATTGAGTATTACAACCGTGCATGTTAGTATGTATGCAGCTGGCATCATGAGTAGGCTGTTTGACACATGCTTGTTTAAAAAAAAACAGCACCCAACAGACAGCATTTCCTATTTCATAAATGTTCAGTGCTTTCTAGCATTTTGTGGGGGCTTCTCATAAATGCCCACCACACATTTTCTGCAAGTTTAAATTTCCAGGATAGCCACATGCTGCAATGAGTTATGAATAGCCCAATAAGATTCTTTCTAAATACTATTTCTTTCTCGTAAAATTGTCTTTGGCTTCAGCATCCACACTAACTCTCTCGCAGCTACGTTTCTGGCCCAACTATTAATAATCAAGCAGCCTTGTCCATAAGGCTAGTTCAGTGGTGGATCTTTCAGAAAGACCATGCAGGAAAACAAAATGGTTAATTATATATAGACCGTGTCTATTCAATTACTTTGTAACGCGCAAGGTACATTGCTGGCGCTATATAAATGCTTGCTAATAAAAATAATAATAATATATGCTGACTCTCCAATTTAAGCTACTGTACTAATTTTAACTGTTTAAACTGCTGTGTTTAGTACTGACAACTAACAAATTTAATTGGGGGGGGGGGAATAACCTGGTATATTATTTAAAGTTAAAATTTGGGATTTTCACAAAGGCTGAAGGGAATTAGGCACTTGATTGTTGTCAGTAGTATGTAACCACGGTTCAAAGTCATGAACCATGAAAGCTGATTCAAGCAGGGCATCTAACTCCCTCAGGCCCTTTTGAAAATCCCTAAGAATAGATTTTCAAAATGTTCTGGGCACAAATAAAAGGACAGGAGCCTTCAACTATAAATACAGGGAGGGAAACAACAACTGTTATAAGGGGCTATGCACTAAAGTAAGTGTTTAGCTTAGGTATGACTGACAACAGCAAAGATGCAAAATGCTTTCATCTGAATAGTTAAGCTGACTTCTCACCAAGAAGAGTTATTCTGTTACCTCCAAGTCTCTGAGAAGCCATGTCTTACTGAAGCCAGTTCCTTTGCTGCACTTCTTCACCAACAGTTTAAGCAAGCCAGACTGAAGAAAGGCCGCTTGGATCTCTTCAAAAGCATGCGTCTGCCAAAAACACAAATGAAGAAATTCTTCAGCAATAGAAGACAGGCTACAACTGAAGTGGCCTATTCCATTTAAAATTGAGGAAGAACTTTAAAATTCCTGAAAAGCTGCAGTTTTAACATCCCAAGTACTTGTGTGGTGAAGTAACAATGCTAGCACATTATTTTACTGTGTCATAATGCAGAGTAAAATACATTACTACTACAAAGCCCAAATGAATCTGGTGGCATACAAATATTTCCCTCTGATCTCCTTTTCTACTATTACACTGAACTCCCCAAAAGTTTTATTGTAAGCTTGACTTAAAATCACTATTCATTTCCCTACAGAATGGGAATCTGACACAGAACATGTTACTTAATCTGATGCAAAGGGCCAGGTCTGTCAATTGACACAGTATGCCTCCTCTTATATTGCAACAATACCTTTTTCTAACCTTGATCCCACCTGTCTGGAGTCAGCAGCTCATTGAGTCCTCTTCCACTCCAGCATGAACCAGTTCTTCAAAGACACTGCCGCCAATCATGCCTTTTTATGGGACATCCATCCATCTGGTTCTAGCTCTTCCAACCCTTCTCTCACCCTCCACTTCTAGGTTTAGCACCCTCCTGCCTCCATATTCTCTAGGACTTTTGTAAGTTGCCCAAACCATCTGAGCCTAGATTAAGTTTTGGTGCCACTTCAAATGACTCCTGATGTGCCCATCTTTGTAACATCAAGAATCCATCTTAGCATTTTCATTTCAACTGCACTGAAGATCAGAAGGCAGCATTTGAACAGCACAGGCCCAATCAATGACTTGTAGCTGTTGTTTTTCATTTGACAGCAGAGTAATCTGTGAGAGGAGAACCTATCAAACTGAAAAGCGAGATGCTGCAAGAGCACCCAGAAATTACAACCAAAGATGAGGGACTTGTTGCATCAGACACTGATGGACAAAACACAGTCCCTGCTGTACCAAGAGAGCTCCCAATCTGCAGCTCAGATTTATGGTCGGACGTAAAAATTTACCTTAAGTGTTCTATACAGTCCCTTAAGAGCAAGGGACAAGACCCAAGTTGCCTCCACAGCTTCTGTGTAGCCACTGTCCATGTTGGTCTGCAAAAGGTGACTGGTTATAAAAGCAAATTGCTGGAGGTACTGGTGCAGCTGGGTTTGAGTCTCACTGGGCTCCTGTCCACATTTCTGAACCAACTGGTAGTCTCTTACTAGAGGTAAAAAAGTCCAAACAGATGTTAGCATATTCAACATGTTCATCTTCCAGCAAGTCCTCTCCCAGCACTAAGCAATAAACTAAAATGAAACCAATCTATTTTGTGTGTTGTTTTAAAGTGTTGTCACTTGCCCGGAGCTCTAGTGATAGGGTGGAGTATAAATCCAAATAAATATAATGAACAAACGCTGTGGGGATTACATTCAAGTCAAGCTGAACTATCATTAAGAAAGGGGAAAGCAGCTTGCTCCTGATTTACTTTCTTAAGTTTTCCTCAGTCTCAGAGGAACACACGGGGAAAACATTTGCAGTTCTTTTTCAGCAGCTTCAGTACTGAACTACAGCAAGGACTTTCTTTGTACTTTGTGTTGAAAATATCAGCAAACCAAATTTAAAAGTCAGTACATCTCTCTATTGAGCATTAAACAGTGACTCAATGGATACAAAAATAGGTTACAGATGTCAGACAAGAAAAACTTGAATGGCTGCTATCGATTGCAGTATGTTGAGCATACAGAAAAGAAGATTAAGGTGGAAGGGAGGGACACGATTATTTTCAAGTATCTAAAAGGATGCCACAAAACAAAACAAACAAAACAAAACAAGAAGATGAACATTTGGCTCTTGACTGTCAAAGAAGGAATGAACTACGGGTGATTTCAGACGTGACGAATCCAAGATTCACTATGCCTGAACCACACTCAAAACGCGGCCAGCGTTTGACTGTGGTGAACGTCTGTTTGCTACCCACCAGATGTTCACCACAGTCAAACGCAGAACGCGTTTGCATTCACCACACTTCTGGACCCAAGGATACGAGCAGGTCCAGAAGTGTGGTGAATGACCACCACGGCAGGGGTGAACGAATCGTGTCGTCTGTTTACTCACCCCTGCCGGTGGTGGAATCCATTCCCCCCCGAACGCGGTGGCGAGTGCGGCCGGATTGGCCACTCTCGCTGCCCTTCTGGTGGGGGGAGAGCTGTTGAGGAATGCGGGGGGGGAGGGGGGGGGAGGCTGTGCAGCAGCAACAGACGTTACAGTGGGTCCCATTCACCACGAGCCGTGGTTCGCCGGTCCCCGCGGCCTGGGGTGAAGCAGCGCACGTCTGTTGGCGCACCCCTTCACCCCAGGCCGTGGTCCGAACCACCCCACGGTGAATGGGGCCCGCCGCAACATCTGAAATCACCCTGTAATTCCTGCAAGGTATGCTTCAGTTAATTAGCAAAATCTTCTGAACTGCACAAACTGTTGAGCAATGGGATAAGGTTACCAAGGAAGGCTGTGGCATCTCCTTCCTTGGATGTTTTCAAAAACAGTTTGGAAAAACATCTGCCTGCGATGCAGTCAGCAGAAGGTATCCTGCCTTTGAGCAGGAGATTTGACTAGATGATCTGGTGGTCCCTTCCAGCCATACCATTTTATGATTCCATAATTAAATGAAATCATGCTGTCCTTTTACTATTTAGCCCTTGATGCATTTTTTATTCTAGTTGTCTGAAAGAGACCCCTTGAACTCCATCGCCCCTCTCTTCACCCTATTTTAATTGCTACAGTAATTTTAAATATCCCCAACATATAACTACTCCTTTGCTTTATTAGTAACAGAATATTAGTCTGTCAAAAGGACAATGTGTCACCACCAGATCTCCTAAGCCACAAGGGCAAATTAAAAGGTCAGCTTTCATTAAAAGTTGTACACTTTTATATGATTTTTATATAGCTAGATGAGCTTGGGTGTTTTAAGTAGGTCAACTGAGGTGAAAAGTTGCTTTAACTTCCTTATAAACAGAATCAAACCCCGCATATTTATAAAATGAGTGCAGATACAAATATTGCATTTTAAGCAATGACCATTATTCTTAATCACAGGTCATAGTAATTTAAAACAAAAAACAAACCAACAATCAATTAAAACAATACTTCCTGGTCTCCATTGCACCAACTAAAAGCTGATCCACTATGTAGTGCAGATATCTGGTAAATTAACATGGATGGAACCTACTAAGATTGACACCAGCTGATCTAGTTAAGTTTCCTGCTTTGGATACACATACGGTGCTACTAGGAATCACGGCAACACTTTTGTCAAAGAGTTTTAAATAACCTGTTTTCCTCTTCCTGGTTTTGATGTCTACAACAACCGCCCTGTTTTTCTCGGTGAAATGTTTTAGAATGATTACACTGTGAGGTTCGTTGGCATTATCCATGTACACTGAACTAGTTCCCATGCACAGAACCTGCATTATCAGAATGAAAAGAGGGGAGGGGGAGGAAAGGGGGGGGAAAAGGCAGAACTTCAGTTTCCATTAATTCTAATTCTGTATAGTACTTCCAGTTTTACATACTGTTATCTTACGTATTTTATTGCATTTCTGTTATATCTGTTATCTGGCCGGTTATTTCAGCAAGAGCTCATTGGCAAGTATTTGATGGTGCTTAGCAACTTGCAGTAGGTCTTTGTAACTGTAAACCGTACAAGCTTATCAACTTATCAGTATTCTGGTAACACTGATATCAACATTAAGAACAATGATGGTTTGTTTTCACTGGCGACAAGCAGCCTTTCTGATGCTAGAATGCCATGTTCTTTTGGATTTCATGTAATTACTTACAAGATGCCTGCAATAAAACGCCTCAAAAGCACAGTAATTCCACTGCTCTTCACTAGACAAAGATCCCAAGTGAACTATATGCTCCAATTGCATGGCTTTTGTCAGTTGGCAATCCTAAAGCATTATTTTTAATGGTGAATGCCAAGATCTGTAATTAAGGCCCCATTCTGATGAACAGTTCAGTTGATGTAGTTGGGCCGTAATTTTGTTTTACCCCTGAAAAATCATGCTATGCGGGCTGATCAGGAGTACATCCTCCACTTCAGTTTCTATTTCGAAGTAACTGTTCATGTGAACACGTAGCATCTCACAGTAGCGACTAGGATTCAGTGATTATTATTATGTCTCAGCAGGGGGAAAGTGACACAGTATTACCTCAATTTACACTGTTTGACTGAATTCTACCGGAGTAGTTACTTCAATGTGCACTGCTTATCTGAACGCTACCAAAGCAGTTACTTCAACGTTATTAATTAGGAACAGTTACTTTGGTTTCTCTCTGTTCATTGGAGAGTGGTTCAAGATGGATAGCTCAAGGAGTTACATTTTGAATTTTCTCTCAATATTCCACTTACCTCTGGAAATCCAACAAGTACTAACAAAGTGAAGATATTGGTGTGTTTCAGCTGGAAGGGCAGCTGCTTAATGCAATGATCTGTGAAAGCAGCAATCACGCTATGCCACTGAGCGGAAGAATTCAAAGCCCTAAGAATGTCAGCCATGGAGCATGCCCAGTCCAGACCTACACGGCTGAGGAACAAAGGTAGGTTGAATTAGATTGTTTGATTAGACTCTTCAAAAGCAGCACAAAAATAACATTACTGAGCCACAGAAGTGGTTGTATATAGTTAAGGTCAGCTCGCATCTTTCTGCTTAATACATGAACATTCTATTGCTTATAAACTCGCCACCATGTATCCTATTTGTTTGAACCTTGGTAGATGGGATCACAGGGGTGAGGGGTACAATCTGTCCAATTTGCAGTCACATCAGGCAAAAAACAAAAATGTTACAGCAGTTTGAAAAAGTAAGAACAGCTTTTTCTTCCCATTTCAAATGCTTTTTAAAAACTGGGTCACAAGCGTAGTTTTCAAAAAATTTTGGCGAGGTGGAGTGCTGTTAGAAAATGATGGGGTATGCGCTGGCACATTCCTTTTTTATTTTTCAGAATCAATCTGGTATTTTTAAAGTTGTAAATTTCTTAATTTCCCATATTAGTCAATGGAGAGAGTTCATAATGTCACGCATGAGCAGTTTAACTTTCCCACATTAATCTATGCAGAGATCATAACATCACGCACGTGCAGTTTAAGTGCGTCCCGGTACTCTTCCCCATCTGACCCTTCCATACTGTGCGTTCTCGTTAGCTCTCTGGGGGTTAGTCAGTTGGGGTGGTCGGGTGCTGAGGAGCTGTCACAGGGGGGGTCACTTGGCATGGATATAGAAGTACACTCTTGGCTTCTGCTGAGATAACTGTGTTCCCCAGAGGAACTTTTTTTGGGGGGGCTGCCCAAACCAGGAAACAGTGGGAAGTCAAAACAGGTTTAAAATGAAGCCTCTTCCTCACTTCCCCCTCCCCCCGCAGAGAAGCCAAGCGGGGAGAAACCCAGCAGCTGGAGCAGTCCCGGACTTGGAGAGGCAGCCAGGCAAGTTACCCAGGGTTTGTTTGCAAATGAAAGGCCCTTCCCAGATCTGCAAGTGCATGCCCTGGTTGGCTCCCTGGGGATTAAGTCAGTTATGGGGGGTTGGTGGGGTGCTAGGGAGCTGGTATGTGTGTGTGTGTGTGGGTCATTTGGAGTGAGGGGGTGCAGTAGTCAGGGCAGATTTTGTGCATTCCCTTTTCAAAAAGCAGGGAAATTATGTAACTCAAAAACCCTTTGGTTTAAGAGAGAAGTTAAGGCTCTTATAAAATCCAATCAGGCTCCAAAAAGCATGAAAATTGTACGTTAAGACATCTGCCTTAACGTCCGTGTCACGTAAGCTTGCTGCCCCATCACCCCTTTCTTTCCTTATAGCCTTTCATTTGAGTTGAAGGGTAGGGGAGAATTGTATGAATCAGCACAGGGCAAAGAGGTGTTGAAAAGGATGTATATTGGGGAGAAACCCAGCTCTTCCTCTAATCCACTAGATCCCACTTCCCTTACAGAGACCAAAGACTCCTGGGAAATACAATGAACTGTATCTCTGACAGGAGCAAGGGCATGTGTGTGGAATGACAAAAGAGAAACAGGAGACAAGGTGGAACAACAGGGAGGGAAGCTATGGGGCGTGGAATGACAGGGAGGCAGCTATGGAAACAGAGTGGAATGATAGGAGTGCTCTCCACGGTATCCTATCACTTTTGAATCACTTATTTCACCCAGAAGCATGTCAGTCTACCTGTTTCTGTCATGGAAATACCATCATGGAAACCATGATATGCTGTTATCATGGTCGAATCATTACTTCCTGAAGGCCCAGAGCCCAGCCCTCCTATGCCCTCATCAGGGTGGCAGACCAGTTAGGTTGGTCTGCCCCCAGAGATTGATGGATCCAACTGGTTTTCAGAACTCTCTGGGGGACATACCAACTGACCTTGACGGCTGTTCCGTCGATGACCTGGTTGCTTTGTGGAATGACATCTTGACTATCGCCATTGACACGGTTGCACCCAGGAGTCCGCTGCCACCACTTGGTCAGCACAGGTCCCCTTGGATTACCAAGGACCTGAGGTGGCTGAAGCGGGAGGGCAGGTGGTGTTCGACTCACATTGAAGCCAACCGATTGCAGTATAGATTGCTTTCTAAGGACTATGCCATGGCTGTGATGGCGGAAAGAAAACTTTCTTCGCCACTATCATAGCATCTGCAAAGTCTCGTCCAGCAGAGCTGTTCTGGGTGGTGAGGACCCTGGTTAACCCAGTCTGTCTCCACCAGGAAGCGGAGTCATCTTTTGCCCGCTGTGATTATTAATGACTATGCAGACAACATCACTCATGTCATCACGACATGGGTGCTACCATTTTAACAGCAGAGTCAGAGTTTGGGGTTATGGAAGCTCAGTCTAGCGCTGTTTATTTGGATCAATTTCAATTGGTATCACCCACCGATGTGAGGGAGGTGCTTGGGGTAAGGAGGGCAACAAGTTGTGAATTAGATTCTTGCCCATCCTGGCTGGTGGAAGTCAGCTGGGAGATGTTGGGGCAGTTGTTGGTTGGGGTTGTCAATGCCTCCGTTCAGGAGGGAAGAATGTCAGACACCCTTAAAACTGCGGTGGTCCGTCCCCTGCTTTAAAAAAACCATCTTCGTATGCTAACGCCCTAGCACCATCAAGGTTACTGAACGGGTGGTTGCCCAACAGCTCCAGGCACATCTCAATGCTGTTGGATTCCTGGACCTGTTTCAGTCAGTTTTTTGTTCTGGGTATGGCATGGAGACTACGCTTATGGCTTTGGTTGATGAATTGCACCTGGAGATGGACAAGGAGAATTCTATCTTGTTGATCTTTTTAGGTCTTTCTGCAGCCTTTGATACAGTTGATCATTAAGTGTTTGTTGGCATGACTGTGGGACCTGGCAGGGGTGTGCAGGACTGCTCGAGTGGTCCCAATCTTTCTTGTAAGGGAGTTTCCAACGGGTGGTGATGTGCGATTGCTCGTCATCTCTTCGAGACCTTCCCTGTGGTGTCCCACAGGGTTCTATTCTGTCTCCCCTCTTGTTCAATGTGTAGCTGAGGCCGCTAGGCGACGTCATTCAGAGGTTTGGGGTGAAGTGTTATCAATATGCTGATGACACTCGGCTCTACCCCTCTTTTTCATCTGACCCAGGTCCTGCAGTCTTGGTGCTTACCCAATGCCTGGCTGCTGTCAGGGACTGGATGAAGGTCAGCTAAGCTGAATTCTGACAAGACTGAAGTGATCGTTGGCCCGTCTTGCGACTTGGAGGGGATCGGGACACCTGTCATTGATGGGGTCCGTCCGCTTCGGTCACTTAGATTTGCAACCTTGGAGTGCTCTTGGATCCCTTGCTGTGCCTGGATTGTCATGTGGCGGCGGTGGCAAGGAGCGCTTTTCACCAACATCATCTGGTGAGGACGCTGCGGCCTTTTCTTTCTGATTCAGAACTGGCCACGGTCATCCACGCTTTCATCAGCTCGAGGCTAGATTACGGCAATTTGTTCTACGTGGGGCTGCCCTTGAAGACTGTTTGGAAGCCGCAGCTGCCCTTTCGGGGACGAGTCGCCAGGAACACATTACACCTATGTCACAAAGCCCGCACTAGCTGCCTATAGCTTTCCGGGTACAATTCAAGGTGCTGGTTTTGACCTTTAAAGCCCTACACAGACTATCCCCCATATACCTGAAAGACCACCTATCCTACCAAGTCCCTTTGTGGCCTCTACGGTCAGCTGGGGGTGCTCTTCTGTGCATTCTGTCTGTTACCCTTGTCTGTGGGGTGGGGGTGTGCGGGAGGGCATTCTTGGCTGCTGCCCCCATGTGGAACTCCCTTCCTTGGGAGGTTCACTTGAGCCTGAGCTTGGCTATCTTCTGAAGGTAGTACAAAACCTTTTTATTTGGGAAAACATTTGGCAGGCAGGGATAGGTGAGGTTAGTTTGGTGTTTGGGTGGGGTTGTGGGGGAGGATGGGGTTTGAGGGGAGGGTGGGGTTTGTATAAAGTTTCATGGTTTTAACTGGTTGGGGGTTTTATTTGTGGATTGTGAGCTGCCCTGAGCCTTGTGGGAAGGGCAGTATAGAAATTCAACAAATAAATAATAAACATTCCTCCTGTCATTTCTCCAGTTCCATGCTGCTGCACACTATCCTTGTTCCTTCCTGTCATTCCAACCATTCTAGTCACTCTCCTCGATGCCTTACTCATTATTGCCACACCCTCTTGCCCCCCAACTCCCAAAGATGCAGCTCCGATGTATTCTTTCACAGCCACTTAATGTTATCTGCGAATGACAATAGGGTTTCCAAGTTGGCATTGCTGTTGCCTCCATTCCTTCCAATGGGCATCCCATTTTATTAATTTCAATATGTAATCTGTACCCAACTTTAAATTGTTATTAAACATTTATATAGCACTGTCCCCAGCTTCAGCATCATCCCCAACCTGCAAAGAGGATTGGGGCTGGAAGACCAAACAAAGTGTGAGTGCATGGAGCCTAAGTTGTAAGCGAGCACAATGTGTGAGACTGAACAACATAAGAACATAAGACGTGCCATACTGGGTCAGACCAATGGTCCATCTAGCCCAGCATCCTGTCTCCGACAGTGGCCAATCACGGTGACTTGGGAGAAGCACCCAACAGGTCACAATGGGGGATCCATTCCCTGTTGTTTTCCCCCAGCTCCCGTCATGTTCCCTGATCCTGTCTGGCAGGATCTTTACTGCTCACATGGTATGGAGGTTAAGGCAGGAGCCTTAATTTACAATTCCCATATTTTGGGGGGCATGACTGAATTTGTAAGGGGCTTTGCTCTCTTCTTAAACTAAAGTTTTTTTTGAGTCCAAGTTGTTTTTCACTTGTGAAAAGTTGTTAAATCTGGTATTACATGAAGTTTTCTGATAATGTCATATGGGGCCTTGAATTCAATAGGCATAAAAATTCTATTAATTTCTTCGAATTATTCAAGTACTACCTGTGTATTGACTTAAAAGAGGGAGGGACTATCAACCCATATTTTCAAGGCACCACATGACCCTTTAAGTTTTAGTTTAAACTAGAAACTTTCTTCTGCTGCTTCCTCCACATTAGTCAGACAGACTTCAAAATTCTAGTTTGTGATGGCAGCAAATTAAACATTTTAACTTGTCAGCTATTTTCAAGTGGTGTATAGAACTGGGTACTTTTCTTGACTGAAAAATCCCCATATAAGCAAATATATTTCTGTGTATTTTTATCTCTGAATGCAGCATGCCTTTTCAATTGGCTTGTTCATCTAGACAACCTCCCAGCCTCATTAAAAGGAAAATTGGATGCTTGCCTGGGAATTTTTCTTCTACAGGGTGTCCTCTCCTAGATGGCCAGCTGCAACAATGGGGTTAGATCCCTACCTCACCACCAGGAGGCAGACTTCAACTTTTTTGAAGCATGCTCAGAGGGGATCTGACCCCCTGTGCTCTATTTGATAGTAAGCCAATGAAAACTAAGACCTTCACTGACCCTCAACTATCATGAACAAACTTGAGTCCTAACACAATAACTAATAACCCAAAATTCAGAACTAAACAAAAACACCCAATAATGGGTGAGCCACCGGCCATTCAGGACAATACCCTGTAGAAGGAAAATTCCCAGGTAAATGTCCGATTTTCCTTTCTCACAGGGATCTCCTCCTGGATGGCCAGCTGCAACAATGGGGAAGTTTCCAAGCGCCGTTCAGCAAAAAGGGAGGGATATCTAAGGTCAGACAAAACTCAGGCCATTCTCCTGCAAGTACCACAGGCTTACACCACGGCCTGCAGGACCCTCCTGTGAAAGCAGCTTCGGCCAAGTCCAGAACACACACCTTATAAAGTTTAGTAAAGGTGTGCAGAGATGACCACATGGTCACTCTGCAAATTTCCTCATAGGGGGCTTGGTTTCTGAACACCAGAAAAGTGGCCACATCCCTTATGGAGCTGGCCCAAATTTTCTGTGGTGGAAGATTTATTCTCTATCCGATAAGCTTCCTGCACACATGCTGCTAACCATTTCATTACTGTGGACTCAGAAGCTTTTAACCCCTTCCTATTCTGGTGACAGGAAACAAAGAGATGAAGAACTTCGAAAAGATGCCATCCTGTCTAAGTATACTTTCAGGACCCTTTGTACATCTAACCTGTGCTACTGTTTTTCCTTTAGGATGAACTGGCTTAGGGCAGAAAGAGGGTAAAAAACAATTTCCTGACCCCAATGAAAAGCTGAGTCCACCTTTGGACAAAAGGCTGTGTCAGGCCATAAGACAACCGAATTTTCCCTGAAAGAACAGAAATTGGGTTCCACAGACAAGGCCCCTAGTTCTGACACCCGTGTAGCTGAAGTAATTGCCACTAAAAAGGCTACCTTAATGGAAAGGTTAAAAAGGGACACCTCCTTAATAGGTTAAAATGGGATCTTAACTAGGGCGTTCAAAACCAAATTTAGGTCCTAAGAGGGAAAACGGCGAACCACCGGGAGAAGAAATCTGTCTAGCGGCTTTCAGGAGCCACTTCACATGCAGGTGCCTAATTATGATATCGCCTCTTATGCATGATAGGACACTATTTAAAGCACCACCTAGCTAGCTAATGTGTTTGGTTTCAAGCCGTTACTGAGTCCCTCCTGCAAAAACGCCAGAATGGTTTTTGTTCTGGCCTTAAGTGGACAGATCTTTCGACGAGCACACCAGTGCACGAATACACTCCATGTACACTGGTATATGCGTCCTATGGACTGTCTTCTGACTTGCATCAGGGTATCCACCACCACCGATGAGTAGCCTAGAGTTCTCAAAGCTCCCCATTCAGCTTCCACGCCAACAGCTTCAGCATGTCCAGATTCTCGTAGTGGATCGGGCTTCGAGACAGTAGGACAGTGGGTGGGGCCTCGAAACAGTGGGTGACGTGGGTAGTCTTATGGGCTCTTCTGTCTTTAAATGGTGTAGGTCCCCGAAGGACGGAGGTCTGGGCCAGAATGGACTGCGCTCAGTCCCGGGGGGCTTTTGCCAACGTCCTTGTGATGAACGAGAATGGGGGAAACGCATACAAGAGATCTTTGGGCCACGGTTGATTTAAGGCAGCCTGCGCTACCGCCAGACTCTCTCGCCTGCATGACATGTACCTTGGGACCTTCGCATTCTCTCTTGTCGCTAACAGGTCCATGACTGGCTTGCCGTAGGAGGACACCATCAGGTGGAACGCTTCTTTGCTCAGGGACCACTCTCCCAGATCAACCATCCTCATGCTCAGTCAATCTGCTTGTATGTTTGCTTTTCCTTCTATGTGGAGGGCTCTCAAGGATGCTATGTGGACCTCCGCCCATCTGAACAACTATATTGCCTGCAAGTTCAGGGCCTGGGACCGAGCCCTCCCTTGGTGATTTGTGTAAGCTTTGGCTATTACACTGTCCCTAAACACCATCACGCGGGATACCGCTATTTCAGGCTTGAAGGCTTTCTGTGCCAGGAAGTTCGCCCTGAGGTCCAGTCAGTTGATGCTGTGGTGTTTCTTTATCTGGGACCAGGTTCCCTGCACTGTCTTGTGGAGCAGTGCACCCCCCATCCGAACAGGCTGGCGACCATTGTTATCATGACCCTGGTAGGTTCCACCATGGGGAAGCCTTGGTCAAAGTGAGTGTCCTCCAACTACCAGAATACGGAGGATTTCACGTGAGTTGTTACTATCACCCACGGGTTGAGACCCCCGGTCAGCTGATCTTAGAATGGATGTAGCAGTTGTTGAAGGGGTCTCATGTGGAAACGTGATCACTCCAGGTGGTGCATGCATGATATCATTGAACCTTGGAGGCTCGCCAGGGTCTTCAAGCAAAGTCAGTCTTCCTCTAGTATCTGACATATCAGTGCTCGCAGTTTGCGTTGCCGCTGCACCATAATGAAGGTTTTGTGGGCACAAGTGTCCAGGATCACTCCTAGGTGCTTTAGTCATTGTGTGGGTACCAGGTGACTCTTTTTTCAATTGATGATGAAGCCATGAGCTTTCAGGTACTGAATCGTTCTGATGACATCTCAAAGTGATTGATCTTTGGTTCATGAGCATATGAGGAGGTTGTCCAAATACGTATGGATCCTGATGCCCTCCTTCCTGAGATTGGCCACCAACAGGATGAGGACCTTTGTGAACATCCTCGGGGAGGGGGCCAACCTAAAGGGGAGGGCCCTGTACTGTCAATGTTCTGTGGTGCATGCAAACTTCTGCGAGTCTGATGAATCGGCACGTGAAGATATGACTCCTTCAGGTCTAGCGACGTCAGCCATTTGTCCTGTCCAATGGCTGAGCAGATGGAAAGGAGCGTCTCCATCTTGAATTTTCTCGCCTTGAAAATTCGTTCAGTCTTTTTCAATCGAGTATCGCTCTCCACTCTTCTGACTTTTTGGAACTAAGAAAAGAATAGAATAGAGGCCTGATCCTCTTTCGCTTTCGGGGACTGGTTCGATCGCTCCGATCCTCTGCAGTCTGTGTATTTCCCCTATCATTGCCTCATGTTTTTCCAGCTTCTTTGCAACCAGGGAAATAAATAGGAAGGGCTTAGGTAGCTGGCAGAATTCAATGACATATCCTGCATGTACAGTGCCTCATCCAGGTGTCCTCTATGGCCTCCATCCACGCCTCTGCAAAGTGGGTGAGATGCACCCCCACCCCGGATTATTATTTCTTCTGGAGTGGGAGACAAAAAGTCATGCATCAGTCTTATCTTTGGCCTTTCCTCCTCTACACCTTTTGGGCAGGAGAAGTGACCTGTGCCCTTTGACTTATTCCAGTGGGACTTGTATTTCTGGTGCCATGGCTTGCTGGCATGGTAGGGCTGTCATTTCCCTGTGGGTAGACCCCTGGGTTGGGGTCCCAAAAGGATGAAGGGAATGAAGACACTCTGCAGGGTATGTTTTTTGTTTTTGTCTACGGCATCCTCAAGGACTTTGTCCAGACATACACCCAACAGCGTAGTCACCTGAAAGGGGCCCCCAATCAGGTTGTTGTTTGCCATGTTGTCTCCCTTCCAAGATCTCAGCCACAGTCGCCTTCACGCTGCTGCTTTAGAGGTCCAGGACAAGATATCAATGGTAAGAGTTTGCTACCATTTTACTCTAGTTGCTAGCACCCTGGTCATTTCTGGGGATGTTTCAGGTTCTTTTCCTCTCTGCATCCATAGCATCATAGTTCTAGTAAAGTATGAGGAGAGGGAGGTCATTTTAATGACCACAGAGATCTCCTCAAAAGTTTCTGCGGAGGCTGACTTCGATCCCCTTTTATCAGTGGAATCCTTGGGCAGGCAGTCCCTCTGTAGGGAAAACTGATTTTCTGGCTAGGGAGACCGCCACCACATCCACCTTAGGGGTGGACAGCATTTGGGCCTTGTTCTTGAAAAGGGAATAGAGACACTCCTGCACTTTGAGTTTAAATGCCCTGGCTGGGAGTTGCCATATAGCTCTGATTATTTTTTTCAAAGGTTTTGTACAGAAGCATGCCTTTAATCCCTGAGCTGTGCGCCTTTGGGGTGTATTCCCATTCTGACTCCTCCTCCAAAGAGTCAGAGGACCCCCTCTTAGCTTTCCTTTCTTTTAGTTTAAGGGTCTTACACACTTGTTCACACAGTTCATCCCTATAATTGATAGGGAACTCTCCATTAGGGTCCTTTGAGGATTCTACTGAGGGAGTCTGGAAATTGTCCCTCCTCATCCTCTGATGCCCCCTCTGAGGCAACCTAATTTCTGCTATCCTCTTGTGAGAAGTGTGCCCGGGGCCTTCTAGGCGTCCTCTTAGGGCATTTTCTGGGGGCATGCCCCTCCTGTCCTAATCTCAGGTCCAGGTCTATCTCTGAGGAGCCCCCCTTTCTTGAGGATGAAAGGGATGTGTCAATGGGCCTTTCTTCTTCCCTGCCTTGCCATGAATAAGGAATTTTCCCTTCCCCTTTGAGGCCTGTTTGCAAGGGGTCTTTCTTTCTAGGGTGTCTGATTTTGGGGAGGGGCAGGGGTTGTGCCTGTCCTGCTTGAGTTCCTGGAGCGAGCTCAGGATTTCTTTTAACAGCAGCATGTGGGGGTCCATGGTAGGCATTTCCCGCTGGGTGCTGGCCATTCTGCGAGGGAAAAAGGGGCCGCCACAGCTCCTTTCACTTTCTGCTTGTACTGGGAACGGCCCTCTCTCCCTGGCTGCTGTGGCTTTTCCTCGGGCAGGAGAGAGTTGCTGCCACCTTCACCTAGGCCTTGCTCCTGCGGGGATGTCCATGTCAGGGTCTGGAGGCTGGGTCTCTGTTGGGGCTGCAGCACTTCCACTGGTGCTGAAGGGGCTGCTTCCACCTCAGACGCCGCCACTTCGCCGCAGCTGGGGAAGCCGCAGCGGGCTTGTTGGCAGCAGGAGGCCCTGCAGGGAGCTCTGCTGCACCCAATATGCTGGGCCCTGAGCCCCATGAACCAGAGCCCCAGATCTGGGGTCCTGAGTTCCCCCCCAAAGGGCTATCTCCTCATCTAACAGGTACCCTGGGGTGAACAGTGGAAAGCTGACGCCCTCCCCTAGAGCCCTTACTGGCCCAAAGAACAATTTTAACAAGTTTTAGAAAAATATTGCCCTGGATGAGGACGAAGTCTGCATCCTGCTGCTTCAGAGACAGACAGTCAACTGGAGCACAGGGGGTCAGATCCCCTCTGAGCACGCTCCAAAAAAATTGAAGTCTGCCTCCTGGTGGTGAGGTGGGGATCTAACCCCATTGTTGCAGCTGGCCATCCAGGAGGAAATCCCCATGAGAAAGACTACTTTTCTCCATTGTCACAGAAGATAGAACAAGAAGGAATGGGCTTCAATTGCAGCAATGTAGATTTCTGTTAGATATTAGGAAACGCTTCCTGACTAAGGACTGTTGGGCAATGAAATAAGCTTCCCAAGGAGACTGCAAAATCCCCCTCCTTGGATATTTCCAAAACACAGCTGGCCATGATGTTTGTGATCCTGTAGGCAGAGGATATCCTGTCATGGAGCTGGCAGTTGGACTAGATGAGCCTTGAAGTAATTTCTGGACCTATGGTTCCATGGTTCTGTGCTATCAGTCCTTTCTATATTCATCAGTAGTTTGTGTGGAAGTACTCAAGATGGAGCGGTAACTCTCATTATGTCTACTACTCTACTCTTATCCCAGGTTGACCTTGCCACAGTGACCCATGCCCTGGTGACTACGAGGCTTGATTTTTGTAATTCCCTCTTCTACGGGCTACCGGCAATGCTTATCCGTCGCTTACAGCTTGTTCAGAATGTGGCAGCACAGCTGCTTACTGGGTTAGGCAGCCGTGATCATATTATGCCTGCTCTGCGTTCTCAACATTGGCTGCCTGTGGAACAATGGATCGAGTTTAAGATTGCACTGCTAAGGTTTTCAGGGCCCTGAACGGATTTATTTTACTTTATTTATTTCTAAATATTGATATCCTTGCACACAATGGCAGCTCACAACAAGAGTAAAAATAAACATATAGTTTTAAAGTAACATTTGTAAAATTCATAAAATACATTTAATACATTATAAAAGGGCAGAACTATATTTATGCCTTGGCTATATTTGAGACCTTCTTCTGGAGCCTCACACTGATGGGTATCTGCACTCAGGAATCACCTGCTGTTTGGGGACTCCGCCATCGTGTCTTAAGTCGGCAGACAATCGGGCTTTTGCTCTTGCTCTGGTGGGCCCCCTCTGAAAAGAACTCGCTCCCCCTGGATGTTTATCTCAGTTTCTCCCTCCATACCTTTAAAAAGCACCTGAAAACATATTTTTTTTCTAGGTACCTTTAGGATCCACTGCTGGTCCCTTTAGTGCATTTTCTCTTCCCTTTTTGCTTCCTCCTACCTTCAATTTTTAAATATTCTTTTAATTACTTGTTTTAAATTGTCTTAAATTGTTTATATTGTGCTTTTATGTAAATGTAAAGTGCTCAGAGTGCCATGGGGGGCGCTATAAAAATTATTATTATTTTATTGTTATTAAGCACAGGACCCCCAACTTTCCCGATCTCTTTCCACTACCTACCATCTTTATGCTGCCTCGCCACCAGCTTGACTTAATTACATGATCCACCTTCCCCTGGCCTGAAGGACATATTGCAATGGGAAGGCGAGCTAGTCTCATCAAGAAATGAGACTCAAGGAAGAGGTTTGGCTCTACTGCTTTCCAGAGTTCCAACCAAGCCCCTCATACGGCCACAATGCACTACCTCCTTCCAAAACACTGGAGTCTGAAAGGAGCCCCTGAAAATCCTCAACCATAACCCTAAAAGATTGGCTTTAACGAGATGGTGATTAAGTAGTTTAGATGACATCTTTTGTTGGACCAACTTCTGTGGGTATGCAAGCCATCAGGTCACAAAGGCACCTCTCTGTTTTAAATTTTAAATGTTTTTAAAAAAAGCTGAGCAAAGGCCTTCTGTTGTTTGAAAGCTTGCATACTCTCATCAACAGAAGTTGGTCCAATAAAAGATCTCATCTGAACTACTTTGTCTCCATCTCTTGCATTTGATTTGGGACCAACACAGCAAACAAACTCTCTCTGGTCTTTAACAGGAGTCAAACTGTTCTACCAAAATCCACAATGAGCTGCTTTTCTTAGGCTACTATTCTTCCCAGCAAATCTCAAGGATAATTTTAATGAGTGAGCATTAAAAAGCACCTGTCTAAGCACACGGCTCCTAGGCTGAAGAGGAGATGTGTCGTCTTCCAGCCTTCTTGCATGGTACTCCCATCTCCTGAGGCAAAGAGGCTGTGTTTGGCAGAGAGGACCCTGGTCACGGCAGCGTCCACCTCCGCAGGCATAAGCCTGAGAATTAACTGACCCAGAAGCCCCAGAGTTAGGTGATAGGTTTCATTTAAGTGGCCAGCATTGGAGATCACAACTTGAAACATCAGAGGGAGGATCTGGTCTAGATTAATCAAAGACATTGTGGAGCCCTGCAAAAAAATTAAACAAAAAGAAATCATCCCCATTAGAGTTTAAGACATGGTGACACCCACAGTTAATGCACAGTTTCTGCTCTGATTCCTATCCGATTCTCAGTCAGTCAAAATTTTCAGAAACCTTCATCTTTTAGGCTAAAGCTTTCCAGTCTCATCTAACCCTAGAAGTAGGGTACCCCATGAGCCATTTTGAAAATTAATACAAGCTCCATGGGGCAGGAAGACAATAGGAGGCTGCAAGACTAGGTTCCGTAGCTGCTTTAGGTTGTTTGTTTCCAGTTAGGGCAATACTTCCAGTATGGAACCCTGATGTCCAGAAAAATAAGGAATTTAAAAAAGGGGAAATTTATTCTGGGATAAAACCCAACATAAAAACCCAGAATCAAAGCACTAAATGCCCTGTTTAGTAAGATCGCTTTCAGCAATTAAAAATTAATTTTATTTGAGGAAGATATCTCATGCCTTCTAGAAAGTACTGCAATAAGGAGATTTCAGTATCCAGATTTAGGCACAAATCAAGTTTCTAAGTCACCACTTTGTCATACCCTCAGTGTCTTTCATTTTGTGCCCCTTTAGTCCAGCTTGGAATTTCCTCACTTCTTCCACACACACCCGCTCCAACTCACCCCAATCAGTATTACAAACCAGCAAATGTGTACTCCATTCTTACAGATTTCAAAGGAGGCAGCATAGCTGCCAGTAATCCCAGAATCCTCTTCTGGGAGCATTCAGCAAAGACTTGCTCCGGGCTATGTATTAAAGCCTTTTCTTCTGCCTGTTTTGGGGGTGGATCTTCTGAAATTTCAGCATCAGTAACTGGAAAAAAAAGAATCAAGGAAGTAAGGAGGAATACTGGAAAAGTAAGTGAAAAGTTGATATTGAAGCTAACACTAAATTTTAATGTCAGATACTTTGCTTTCTAAATATGAGAGACATAGGTCTGGTAAGGTGGCCCAAAATTTACATAATTCCAAGTATAATGTTTCATCACTGCCACTCCAAAGTATAAAAGTCATATTTCAGAAGTCACAATAGCCCTTAAAGCAATTACTCACTATGTCACTTTGTACGTATGTTTGTGTGTGAACACCAGGAATGTTTAAAGTGAAATCTGGGATTGCTATGCAAGCAAACCTATAGAAAAATTATTTTGAAAATATTCTTTTCAGACTAATGGATGGAATTATACAGGAGAAAGAAGGAGTTGTCCACGTGCCCAGAATCCTAGTTAGTCCATTATTTTTGCCAATGTTGTTGCTGATGTGGGAATGTTCCCCCCGCACCCCCACCCCCACCAATGACTAGATACGAGTTCTAGATGCACAGCTATTGCAAAGGAAACACAACTAACAGGAATCCACTGAAGTCTCTGAAATGGAATCCATTTACAAATGTACAGGAGGCAAGAGATAGGCTATAATATCTTCATGTGTTGGGGGGAAATAATCTTTACCTGGAAGTCCTGGTGATATGTTATCGTTTGCAGGCAATTCTGGTTTGAGAGCTGGTGTCTCCAGTTCTTGTGTAAAAACAGCTTTCTTTGATGGAATACAGTCGGATGAATTGCTTTCAATTCCTACTCTGTCTTCTACAGAAGACTGAATTTCATCACTAATATCTCCTTGTCCCTAAGAATAAAGGAAATTATGTACCAAGAGTCTGAACAGCAACAATAATTCATTGTGGTGCAAAAAACAAGGAAATATTTATTTAAATTTCTACTCTGCCCTTCACCTAAGTCAATGATTTTTTTACTTGGCAACACCAGCCATTTTAAATTATAAAAATCTTCACTGGTAAAGAACTCCATTCAGCCTTTGGGCTCTTTCCCTTCCACATGTATATAATTAAAACAGGGGGGTTTCCCCCCTGACATTCCATGTAATGTTACAGCCTTTTCTAGAGAGCCAGTGTCGCCTAGAGGATAAGATGATGGACTTGGATCTGGGTTCAAATCCCATTTTAGCAATGAATTCACTGGGCAGCTGTGGGCAAGTCACTACCTTAACCTCAGTTCTCCATCTGTAAAATGAGAACAACGACGACTGACCAGTCACGAGGTTATTGTGTGTGTGTGGGGGGGGGGGGGGCGCTAGAGAGCACTTTGAACACTGAAAGTGCTAGATAAAATGATAAGTAATAGTTTCTACAGCAAGTAAAGCAAAATTAGTCCATACAAAAGAACGCTGAATCTGGGTGACCAACTGTCGTCATTTCCTTCCAAAATCCTGCCAAAAGTAAGACAAGGGGAAACTTTTTCTTTCCCTCTTTCATACACAGCTTGAAAATTTGCCTTTACAAAAAGGTGAGGTAACTATAACTTTGAACTCAAAAAAGACTCTGTTTCAAAATCAGTAGGATGCCTTATGTTACATATAAAAAGCATGTCCCAATGACAAGTTAATCATCTCTTGTCTACTGATTGTATCCCACAACCCTAGATCAGAGTGAAAGTATTAATGGCTATTCACGGTCATGCAAGAACAGGCTTCAATTCAGCGCTGCATCTTGAACTTTATAAGAACTCAGTACTTACATTGCAATGTACGAAAGGGCCTGTCTTTGGTTTCTTGTCATTTCCCTGGGCTGCATTATCACCAGCATGACTCCCTGCACCATCGCCTGAGGAAGAATTGACGGATGCGGTCATGTTCTCTGATAAAGAGTCACCTTCTGGCAACATGCAGAGAAGAGCTAAAGCTTTCAGACCTGAGGACAAAAAATGTTACACCAAACTATTCAAAGGATGACTACTACTACTAGTAATAATACTTTTATTTATATAGTGCCAACACACCAACCAAATGGCACTCGGAGCACGCCAAAAAATACATAATATAGCAAAAACAAAATCCATTTAAAATCCAACTGAAACAGTTTAAAAGGAGGAAGGTAAAGAGGGAGGAAAAAATACATTAAGAGGAACCAAAAGTAGATGCTCTAAAATCACCTGGAGAATACAAAAGTCTTCAGGCGCTTTTTAAAACGTTAGGAGCATGGAACGGAGACAGATATTTGTGGGAGTGGATCCCCAAACAACAGGTGGTTAAGTGAACGCAGACAGCTATCAGGGTGATGACTGAGCCACAAAACACTTACACCTGAATAGCTCCATTGGGTTACACCACAGGGTTTTTGCTTTTCCATCACATGCTCCACTAACATATAGGATATTATTCTACTAACAACTAGTTAGTAAAAGAAAATTTGTTTAAAAAAACAGAAACAAAAAAAACCACACACACCTCCAAAACCAGTTTCCATACTATTGGTGAAAAAACTATGCATCACTCTCTGGGCAAATTCCTCTCATGTCTCTGGACAACTTCAGAGGAATTAATCAGAAACCTTTTAGTGGAGATCTCCTTTAAAAAACCATATTGTTTCAGTAAGTATTGATCCAACTCACCTTTTCCATGCTGAGCTTTCATCAGGCAGTCCCCAATGAGCTGTATACATTGGTGTTGCAGAACTCTGGCATGGCCGACAACCTGCAAATCAGCGTTCTCTCCTCCCACTTCTTCCCCACTCCCCAAGTCAGCGCTGTACAGAGTCAAAGCAGCAAACAGCAGCCAAGAATAGTTGTGGATATAAGGCTGGATGAGTCTCTGGCGATCGCTGATTCGAATGGTCACCATTGGATACGCTGTGATACTGTGAGTGGGCAGATGGCTAAAAGAAAAAAGTGTTTACAATTTAGAATTTTAGTTGCTTTCTTGGATAATCGTAAGCAACTAAACCGATATTCTTTTCAGAAAACTGGAGGGAGAACAGAAATCATGCTTCAGAAATCCAAATCACACAAATGAGAACTACAGCTCTTCAAACCAAGCTCACTTGAAACTTTACAAATTACCATCCCTACCATTGAAGAACACACCAATATACACAAACATCATATCAATCTTCTAAGTTTTGAGGGTTCCGCAATTTCTATGGCTATAGGCTGGGAAGGATTTGCAATTCACTTTGCAGCTGAATTCAGAACTGAAAAAAATCTTTGCTTCACATTTACTACTTCTCCCCCTACAGTTGGCAATTAGATGTTCTGGTGTGAGAAACAGGCTTCCGAGAAGTGACAATGCAGCCATTTTAATTACTGCTCTGTCCTGGAAGTAGAAGATGAAATGCTAATACCTGTCGGAGTACTTCTTCGCAGAATAGCACCCATAGCAGAGATCAAAGTCATCACACACGTTGCAGTTCATCCGGCAACCAATAATAACCCCTTGGCAATGATCACAGGCATATTCCATGTTAACCATTTCATGATCATCCTCATGGCCTTCAGGTTTAACTCCACCTAGGTAGGAGTAAAATTTAAAGATACATTTTAAACAGCAATGACTCCAATGTTGAAATGTCTATAGTAATTTAATTGCTGCATATTTTTGCCATGGCCTAATTTTTCTGTTATTTTACTAAGAAATAGGTGACTAAATATATTAATTTAAGATCTCCTTTGGAATTAGCTGCTCAAGCAATGCAAGCTAGTAAACAGAAGTCAACACCTCTGAGCAAGTTGCAGCAACAGCCCAATCTGCCATCTCAAAGCATCTTATTCTACCATATACTTTGGCCGCATTGTAGGATCTAGACCAGGAGTGTAGAACTTTTCACCTCCTGTGGGCTACTTTGAAAATTAGTGCAAGGTTGGAGAGGAGGAGGAATTAGGGCACTTAAGAGGTGTGCTCAGAATGTGGGAGGAAGGCGAGGGTCCAGATCATGGATTTATCACATAGATCCATCCTTTATCCTTCAGTGCATACCCTCATCATCTCTGAGGACTGGAATCATGGGCCAGATCCCAGGAACAGGAAAGGAAGCCAAGAGAATCAGCCACCAGCCAGATTTAGTCCACAGGCTGGAGGATTCACCCACCCCAATCTAGACTGTGCCGCACCACCGGTTCAGATCATACAATACACTTCTTATTCTCACTTTTCTAGGACATCATAATTCTAGTAACAGCACAGTAGCCACTTTAATCAACTGATATTCATTTCAAAGTTAGAAGCCCAAAGGCCAAGTAGGATTTTCAAACCTACATGTGGCCAAGTAGGATTTTCAAACAAAAAAATAACCACATCTAAGAAGAAAAAATATCAAGAAGAAATTCTGGTTGCAGTGTATATACTGAATTTTGAATTTCATTAGAATTTTGAGTGACATGCATACAGAACTAGCAATTTTAGATTCCTATAAGTCTTGGTGAATTCAGAGTCATGCCTTTCACAGTATAGCTTGAACTGGTACAGCAGCTTCCAAGTTTTTTTTGCCTGCGCATTCCCATTTCGAGACTTTGAATGTTATCCTGTAACTCCTGACAGCAATAAAAACATGTCAAGTATATCAAATATCAGTCAACACTGTGACCTCCACAAGGGCGCACAACCAACAGTTAAGGGAACCTTTGTATTAGCATCTCACAGAACCAGAGTTGAAAAGGAAAATTGGGTGCTCATCTGTGAATTTTTCTTCTACAGGGACAACTCCTGGACGGCCAGCTCAGGACCCCAGGGTAGATCCCTGCCACAACCAGCAGGAGGCAGTCAGAACTTTTTGGAGCATGCATTGAGGGATCTGCCCCCCAGAGCTGCAGTCGTAGTAAAGCAACCCTAACACTAACTGGAAAATTAACCTACCTGAAACAAAGAACTGAAGTAAGGTACACAACTTTGAGAAACACATTCCACCCAGTCCTACTAGTAAGACACCCAGAGTAAGACTAGTAAGACAACTCCAATTGCAGTTCTTCAAATAGAACTAGGACAGAGGAGCTGACCCGTGATAGTCATGGAGTTGACCCTGAAGTTTTGGGCCCGGGACACCAGTGTTCAAAATTCTGGGCTTCTTAAATTTTGTTAAAGGGGACTCATTTAGGAACCCATGGCTTGTCTATTGGAAGCTGTTTGACCAAAATGTCCTCTGATTACTTAGAACATAAAGCTTCCCATGCTCTACGTTTCGAGGTGCTACAGACGGCGAGGGATATTGAAAGACAGATCGAGCTGGGAAAGATTAGCACCTCGCCTCATATGGCTGCTTATCTTACCTGGGCTCCTGCTTTGGGGATAATGGCGGATTATTTGAGGACCAAATTATAATCCAGAGGGAAACAGTTAATACTCTGTGCCCGCTTTAACGCCTTCCCTTCGAGAGTTTTGGAGGGACGCCAGAAGGGGATTCCATTTATGGAGCGCCTTTGCCCCTTTGATAACAAGGCTGTTGAAACCGTGGAGCATATTATGCTCCATTGCCAGCTATATGATGTATCAAGAGATAAATTTTTGACTCCCCACTTTAACAAATTCCCAGGTAGAGCAGATTCTTTTTATTTAAATATTTCTATTAACAGTTCCACACCCTGGATTATCAAGGACACTGCGATGTTTCTGCTTCAGGCTCATAGTAGGCGCACACAATTTCTTGAGTTCAAATTAGTTGCGGAGGTGGTATGATTCTGGGTATAGTTACACTAAAGGTGATTTTAATTTTATTCCTTTTGTGTTTAACGTGCTTTTACGAGAGCTACTTGGCTGTTTTATTTGATTCCTTACCTGAAATTTATTTTATATGTATTTTGTGTATTATGCTGTGTTTGGCTATGACCTTTGGTTACGCCTAATAAATAAATTGACTGATTGATTAATTGATACTAGTAAGACAGGGCGGGAAGCCGTCCGTCCAGGAGTTGTCCTTGTAGAAAGAAAATTCACAGGTAAGCACCCAATTTTCCTTTCTCATGGGGAGCACTCCTGGACAGTCAGGGAAGCTCCCAAGCAGAGTAATCAGAGACAAGAAAAGATAATGTGTTTCAGTAACAGTAATTAAATTACCACCTGCAACATCCTCTTGCCGAATGCTGCCTGAGTAGAGTCCTGAAGGTGGACTTTATAGTGTCTGGTGAATGTGTGCACCGAGGCCCAAGTTACCACTCAACAAATTTCCTCACAGGATGCCAAATTTCAAAAAGCCTGAGAAGTGGCAGCCCCTCTTAAGGAGTGTGCATGACTACACGGAGGCAGCGTCTTATTCTGCGCCCTGACTCTAGTTGCCTTCAAACAAGCGTTTGACAAGTGGGTGAGAATGCAGCTTGCAACCCCTTATACAAGAAAGCACGCTGTCCGGTGCTGCCACCTGTCCAGCACTGCTCTCCACTCCTCCTCTGACTTCTTGGGAACAAGGAATAACAGCAACTAAAAGCTGGTTCCCTTTTCTTCTGTGGGGATCCGCTTGATTGTCCCTATGAATTCTAGTCTCATGATCTCCTGCAGCATGGCTTTGTGCTTTCCCGCATTCTTGGAGATTGTCCGTGAAGTCTTGTTCCCATTGTCACAAGTAGCAAACTTCGCCTCCCTCCCCACCCTGAGGAGTGGCATCCTCCGAAGGGGGTCCACAGGAGTCATGCATCGCCTTTTCCCTTGGGAGGGGCACCTTCAGTCTTTGTGCGGGGAGGGGCCCCTGGGCCCTTGGAACGGTCTCAGCGAGGTTTGTACTTTGGCTGGCCGCCTCCTGTTGTGTAGTGGGGCTTCTTGTACCCCCCCATAGGTGCTGGAGCTGGAGGGAAAGGAGCAAAAGGACCGCTTGGGTGACGAGACACTTTGAAGGGTGTGCTTCTTTGATTTTGTCTGCGGCATCTGCCAGTACCTTGTCAAGGCAGACGCCAAAGAGCTTTGAGCAGTGGAAAGGGCCCCCTATTAGCGTGTTCTTGGCCGTGTTATCCCCTTTCCAGGCACACAGCCACAGGCGCCCCTGCAGGCTACCATGTTAGAGGCGGTCGTCCTGGATGCTCAGCACAGCATGTCCGTAGTGGACTCTACGATAAAGGAGTAGGCTAACTGGATCCTAGCTGAGAGTACTCTTGTCATTTAGGGGGAGGTAGCAGGGTCCCTACCCTTATGGATCCATTTCATAAGGGCCCATGACAAATATGAGGTGATGGTGGCCATCCTGATCACTGCAGATACTTCTTCAAAGTTCCTCAATCCCCTTGTCAGTAGGATCTCGGGGAAAACAATCCCCTTCAGTGGGGAGGACCAACTTCCTGGCAAGGGAAGCAGCTGCTGCATCAACCCTGTGGGTGGTAAGGAGGGTTTCCTTGTTCTTGGTAAAGGAATATAGAGCCTCCTGAGTTTTGTTAAATTTAAAGGCCTTAGTCGGGTACTACCACTCCCCTTTTATGATCCTCTCGAAGGCTTTGTCTAGGATCATGCCCTTGTCTTTTGAGTGAGATTTAGGAATGTACTCCCGCTCCGACTCTTCCCCGGAGGAGTCAGACGAGCGCTTTTTGACTCTCTTTTCCCCCAGGGCCAGGGTTTTCTGCACTTGGGCGAAGATCTAGTCCCTGTATTTCACCAGGAATTCTCTATCTGGGTCCTTGGAAACGTCTAAAATTTCTCGTGTGACCTGTCCCCTCTTCTGGGGATGATTCCACTTTATAATCCACCTCTTCAGACTCCCTTGAGTCTGAGTCCTCCAAGTTGGAGTTCTCTTCCCTCCTGGGGGGCGGGCGGGAGATCTTTTTACTTGAGGGGTGGCCGGGGGCATGGTGCTCCCTTTTGGAGGCCATGTCCATCTCCTCCCCAAAGGATCCCCCTGGTCTGCCCCTGAGGCCTCTGATTCCAAAAGGGCCCTGGATTTGGTGCCCTTTGTAGGCCTCTCCCTTTCCCGCTGTTGCAGGGCCTCCTTTCAGTTTTGTTTTTCCCGTGGTGGAGGGGCACTTTCTGGGTCTGGGCTTTTTCATGTCCCTCAGGGAGGCCAGGATTTCCTGGAGGGCCACCATATGGTGGTCTGGGGTCCCACCTCGGGGGGACCTTACTTCCTCCGACACCTCCACGGCCGATTCCTCCTGGCTCCAGCCCGTTTCCATGATGTCCGGCATGCCCCACTCTGGACAGTTTGCTGCCTCTCTTCGCTCTTTTGCTGGCTCTGGTGTAGGGGCCCACTGTGCTGGCTGCTGCTAGCCCTGGGGCCGGGTCTGGTCGAAGCGGGGTCCAGTAGGTCAGAGGCACCCAGAGGTGGTCTGTGGCGCCCGCTCTCCCAAGCTCCCGAACTGGAGCCCGGAGAGAATATATTTTGGCTTCCCTCAGCCGAGGGATGGAGGAACAGGGGAGGCCTTTTGCTCCTCCCAGTCTCCCAGCTGAGGATTTTTGTCCAAATTCGTTCCCCTAATAGCAGGGACTGAAAACTCCACATCCTGCTAGCCTGGGGTCTGACAACGAACTGGAGCTCTGGGGAGCAGATCTCTCTATGCATTCTCCAAAAAGTTTTGTCTGCCTCCTGCTGGTCGCGGCGGGGATCTACCCTGGTGTCTTGAGCTGGTCGTCCAGGAGTTCTCCCTGTGAGAAGATAGCAGAAAGGTCATCTAGTCCAACGCCACATGCTTTGATACAGGAGGACTGCAACATCTCCAAAGACAGAGAGTTCAGATAGATCTAAAAATTCAGGCAAGTGATATTTTGACAAAAAGGGCACATCATTAAGTTATAAAGGCGCTTTGTTTTTTAAAATTTATTTATTTTATTATATTACAAAAGAAAAGTACAAAGAGAAAATCTATCTAAACACAAAATACAAAACATATAAAACCATAAATATTATCAATTATAAATTCTCTGTGATAGTTTAACACACAGCAAGACAACAGGCCAATGGGAAAAAAAAGCTGACAGTTCACACCACCCCAAACTAATCTGGATTCAAATCTACCTCATCCCCTTTAATAGCTTTAATAATACAGGGGTCCCAAGTGGAGACAAACAACTGAAGGTATCATTAATATCTGCCAAAATTTTCTCTATAGAGAACGTAAACCACAATCTCTGTAATAAATCCTGCTCTGTAGGATCCATAGGATCTTTCCATTTGGAAGCTATACAGTGAAGTCATGCCAAGAATATTTGATAGCATGATTTGTTTATAAAAGTCCATTCATGAAATTCTAGGCAATGATTCCAATGAAGCTATTTAAGTCCAAAAAGGAAGGACTAAATTGGTAGCCTTGTTTCTATAATTCCAAATCTGCTTCCAGAAACTTTGTATAACTGGACAGCCCCACCAACAATGAAAATAAGAACCACTTTCCCCACACTGTCTCCAACAAAGATCATCTTCTGCTGTTTTAATTTGAACCATTCTTTGGAGAGTCACAGAATATCGCATGACTAATTTAATTAAAGGTTCCTGCACCTCTAAAGATCTAGAACTTTTACACATATAGAACCAAATCTGTTCCATGTCTTCCCTGGAAAATTGCCTAGCGATAGCCTCTTCCCAAGGTGCTAAATATCCAGCGTCCAGAATAGCGGCAATTTTTAAAATTTCCTTATATAATGTAGAGAGAAGTCCTTTAAGTGATGCTGGTTCAAAGAGGATTCTCTCTAGTGTGGCAGCCATTCTATTATAAAACGTACTATTTTCAGGGTTCTCAAACATACTTTTTAATTGGACAAAAGATAGGATACTCGTTTTAAGACCTGCCATTTTCTCCAAATCCAATTTATCTACGAATTTACCACCCTTAAAGAGTTAGTCTACCCTATTTATCCCTTTGGAATCAAGTTCTTCTAAAAATCGTACTAGTTGTTTATCAGATTTCCATTTCATGAGTAGCAATGGGGTGTAGGGAGATGCACCTAATTTGCCTTCAAGGGAAAAATAGAAGGCACTTAGAATTTATTTTTAAAATCTTCTCCTTGCTGCCTTCCCCTCAGAAGGTGGGAAATAATATATATTCAGAGGGTGGAAAATGATTTTCTGACAAGATGCTTACCTAAGAAGCAAGTTTTACACAGATACATGTCGTTGCACTGCAAACAGCGGTACCGGTGCCATGGCGCAATCTCATCGCATCCATCACATGATATGTCAACATTTAAGAGGTCACAGTAGCGAGCAATAAACATGTGCATCTGGAATGAGAAATGGACACAGCTCACTAGTAGAACCCTCCCTGGCTTTAGACAGCAAAACAGCTCTTTCCTCTAACAAAGGATGAAATATCTTATGCTCCAGGTAATCACTGAAAGCCAATGGGAACTGGGTACCTAATTCCCCTTTGTGTCTTTGAAAGTTTCCATTCCCTTCACCCCTTCATCAAACACAGAGCCATAACACTGGCCTTGAGACGGGTGATCCGGTAGTGGGGGATGTAACAGCTACACCCTTGTCATGGACGGATCATTACCTCCTTACGACCGGTCTCTTAGTACGTCACTCCCAGAAGGGGAAGGTACCAGTTAGGATGGTCCGCCCTCTATAGGCTGATGGAACCTCAATGGTTCCAGGAGGCCCTGGGGGAGTTAACCCTGGACCCCGCAAGCCGCTCTGTGGATGAACTCGTCCGGGCTTGGATCATCTTGCTTGGGGAGGCCATTGACAGGGTGGCGCCGAGACATCCCCTGCCTCTGTCTTGATGTCGCAGGGCCCCTTGGTTTACTGAGGGGCTGCGAGGTATGAAGCAGGAAGGCAGGCAACCAGAGTGATGCTGGCGTCGGACTCGCTCCGAATCCGACTGACTTCTCCGTAGGGCCCATTTGCAGTCCTACGTTGAGGCTGTGAGGATGGCAAAGAAAGAATTCTTTGCCACTCTCATAGCGTCTGCAAAGTCGTGTCCAGCAGAGCTGTTCCAGGTGGTGCGGGGGCTAGTCAGTCCTGCCTCCCTCCGCCTGGACGGAGACTTGTCCCAGGCCCGCTGTGAGGAGTTTGCCATCTACTTTGCAGACAAGATCGCTCGGATCCAGAGCAACTTCGACACTGGATTAGAGACAGTAATAACTGAGCGTGAGGTGATGGGGGCACCGTCTGGTCCATCTTTGTGGGATGAGTTTCGGGAAGTGACATCAGCTGATGCTGTGGAGATCCTGGAGTCGGTTAGGGCCACCAGCTGTGAATTAGATCCTTGCCCGTCCTGGTTGGTGAAAGCCTCCAGGGAGATACTGGGGCCGGTGCTGGCGGGGGTGTCAACGCGTCCCTTCAGCAGGGGAGTTTGCCCCCCGGTCTCAAGGAGGCCGTGGTGCACCCCCTGTTGAAGAAGTCATCCTTGGATGTGGACGCACTCACCAGTTACCGACCCGTCTCTAATCTTCCCTTTTTAGGGAAGGTTACTGAACGGGCGGTGGCCTTGCAGCTCCAGGCTCACCTAGACAGCATCATTTTTTTCGACCCGTGTCAATCCGGGTTTCGGCCCGGCCATGGTACAGAGATGGCGTTCGTGGCCTTGGTGGACGATCTCCGCCGGGAGATGGATACAGGATGTTCAATACTACTGGTCCTGCTAGATCTCTTGGCCGCGTTTGATACAGTGGACCATGGGCTGCTGTTGAGATGGTTGCGTGACCTGGGGGGTCTGGATAGGACCACCCTTGGTTGGTTCCAGGCACTCCTCTCGGGGAGGACCCAGCAGGTTGTCCTGGGAGCAGAAACATCTAGCCCCAGGGCCCTGGACTGTGGCGTTCCGCAAGGTTCAATCCTGTCTCCTTTACTGTTTAATATATATATATGCAGCCCCTGGGGGAGCTCGAGAGGGGGTTTGGTGTGCGTTGCCACCAATATGCGGATGACACCCAGCTTTACCTCTCTTTTTCAGCCGACCCAGACCCTGCCGTCTCCGTGCTGTCTCAGCGTTTGGAGGCCGTGACGAGTTGGTTATGGCAGAGCAGACTGAAGCTCAATCCCGATAAGACGGAGGTGATGGTGGTAGGCCGGGCGGAGGGGTGTGCCCCTCTGTGGCCCAGCAGGTTCGGAGTCTGGGGGTGTTATTGGACGCGGGTCTCCGTCTAGATCAGCAGGTGGATATGGTGGCGAAGGCGGTGTTCCGTCAGCTGTATCTGGTGCAGAGGCTGCGCCCGTACATCTCCAGACCCGACCTAGCCACTTTGATCTATGCCTTCATCACCTCGAGGCTGGACTACTGTAACGCGCTCTACGTGAGGCTTCCCCTGACGCCGGCCTGGCGGTTGCAGCTAGTGCAGAATGCGGCGGCCCGTCTCTTAATAGGGACAGGTCGATGAGAGCACATAACACGGATGTTCCGTGCACTGCACTGGCTGCCTGTAACGTGCCGAGCCAGATTCAAGGTTTTGACTTTGATCTATAAGGCCCTACACGGTCTTGGACCTGGATGCCTCAGGGACCGCCTCACCCTCTGTGACTCAGGATGGACCCTCCGGTCCACCGGGGACGCCCTCCTGGAGGTCCCCCGCGTAAAACGGGGGGCTACAATGGAGAAGGCATTCTCGGTGGTTGGGTCCCGGCTGTGGAACTCCCTCCCAGAGGAAGCACAACTGGCCCCGAGTCTGCTGGCCTTCCGTCAGGCCTGTAAGACATGGCTGTTCTCCCAGGCCTTCAGAGGCGGGGAGGGTGGGCTAATTTAACATTTGTGGGGGTGGGGGTGTTTTAAATGGGTTTTAATGATGATATTGTAGATTTTAATGTTTTAATGTATTGTTTTATATTGTGTTGGAAGCTGCCCCGAGATGCCATAGGCATGGGGGGTGGCATATAAATACAATAAAATTAATAAATAAAACCCAAACCACCCAGAATAAGTAAATCACATTCACCTTTCTCTGCTTCTCTGGTTCAGCTTGAGCTATCTTGTTATACCAGGTCTCAAACATTCCATCCTGACATTCATCCATCCACTCACAGTTTTGCTTGTAGTCTGTAATTTCATCTTCTTCACTCCACTGACTAAAACAATAATTTCAAAATTAACTTTCAATTAATTTGGGCAGGGAGAATAGTGATTTAACTATCTGAAAAACAAAAATATCAGACCAATCATTATTACTACTTTAGATTTATACCCCAACCTGTCCCAACGGTACACTGGCTCCGGGCGGCTTACAACAATTAACAGAACATTACATATAAAAAGAAAATCCCAACTCACTCACACTCCATCCTCACCCATGCACTCCCCTTCCTTCCCTTCTTGCAAATACTCTCCCTTAATGCCCATACTCCCCCGTCTCATCAACCCAACTCACCACCATACTCTCCATTCACCAGCACTGCAGCAATTCAAACGACCCTCCCGCCAAACCAACAGGGTTTGTGACTCCGAGTTTATTGCTTGCTACCCACCCACCAACCACACCCTCCCATCCAACAGTGTTGCAGCACAATCTAAAGCACACTCCCCACAAACCCAAATGATGCGCTTATCAAACATGATCAGGTTAAAAGGTGGGGATGGGAGCACAAGAATGTTTCAGTGATCTCTGTCAAGAGATTTTTTTTCTTGGAGGATGTGAATTACTAGGAAAGAAATAAAGGAAACATTAAAGCTCCTAGAACTGCTGTTTGGTAGATCCGATAAACAATGGAGTACCTTCCTCTAGAACAGGGGTTGGGAACCTTCCCCACATCCTCATGGGCCATTAGTACATGCTCTGCAAGCCAGATAGGAGGTTTGAGAGGGGAGGAGGATACTTAAGGAGCTTGCTCAGGATGGGGGAAATGAAAGGGAGGGTCTGTCCTATGGATCCAGCTCTAGGCTTGAGTGCATGACCTTGTCTTTACTTTGTCCTCCCAGAAAATGCCCCTTCAGGGCTTGAGGGTAGGGGCTGCAGTCATAGGTCAGTTCCAGGATTTGGAAAAGGGCCCAAATGAAACTCAGCCAAGGGATAGATTTGACCCACGACCCAGGGGTTCTTCACCCCTGCTCTAGAACAAGAACTGGCCAAATGCAATAAAATAAAAGCTAAAATGAATGGACTCTGCAACATGAAGTAAGGAGTAGAAGCCCATCAATTTGGTAACTTATCAGCTTGATGCCACTCAGCAATAGTCAGTCTAAACAAATCACTCCTAATACAATTCGTTGTTTTTTTACTTCTGCTTTGTATTCTAGCAGCTGATTCTGTACATAAAGTGCAGAGATCTTTCCTAGCAAAAAATTCTACCCACACTTATTTCTACATGGAAACTATGATCAGTCCGACTTACCAAATCACACTATCATGGATACTTATGTTTTCTTGTGACATGGTCATAAGGAGATGTGGTAACTGAATGTCAACAAAAAAGGAAAGATCGCTTGGCTCCCAACTCATGTCCAAGAGGTGAAGGAGAGATGTCTGAACGCAGGACAAGGCTGGGAGCAATGATCTAAAAAAATTCAAAAAATAAATAAATCAGAAAAACAAACCATAAAAGCTTTATTCTAGAGGTGGGGGCAAGCTATGGGGAAAGGAGGAAAAAACAGACAAACAAAGCCTCTATTCTTTGCTAACATGCAGAAGAACCCTAGTAATATAATAATAATAATAATACATCAGCTCCCCAAAATCAACATAGCTCTCCTCCAAAAGCTGGTAGCTGAGACTTCCCTGCAGTTCTAACAACAGAGTGCCTGGTGGTCTTCCTACTGCTGATATTTCAATACTCTTGCAAAACACACTAGATTACATTTACTACAATGGCTACTGCAAAGGTAAGTTAACCATGAATTCACTCAGTTTGTCCTTTTACTAATTAGCCAAGTTAGGGAATAAATTAGTAGTACTAGTGCTTAAAGACTCTAGTCAAGGCGCTCATAACCTGCTATAGAAACTATTCAGGAAAATATGTTGAAGCAAATCTGCTCTGCTCCCCCACCCCCATCCTCAAATACCTCCTAAAAACCTCTCGTCTATCAGGCTCTCTCTAGCTCCTCATTCTCACAGGCTGCTTGCTAATGCTCCTTCTACCATCCTTCCATTCGTGGTTCCCTCCTCCCCTGTAACTAAGCTAAGCAAGTGCACCTGACTTCTATCCTAAATTGTAAGCCTGCCACAGGCAGAGGCCTGTCTCAACTGATTCACCTATAAAGCTCTTCACAACCTTGCTCCCCGCTACCTCTCTGCACTTATCACCCTCCATACTCCAGCCCGTGCACTTCGCTCCTCCTCTGTCCCTTCTCTCACCCTTCCACGCCTTCCCTGCTCCCCTAAGCGCCTTCGTCCCTTCTCACTTGCTGCCCCCCATGCCTGGAACTCCCTCCCTGTCCACATCCGCCTTGCCCCCTCCCTTCATACCTTCAAATCTCTCCTTAAAACTCACCTCTTTCGCTCTGCTCTGTCTGACTCTTTATCCTGCTGAGCCACTATTCCTATACCTACGATCGGTTTACCCTTATCCTTGCAACATGGACCTGCCTGCTGTCATTCTCATCGTAACCAAGCCAAGTACGTACACTTGAGACCTCGCATCTTCATGAATGTTAGACCCCTTGTCTCTCCCTCTGTTCCCCTTCCTAAGTCTCTCCCCCAGTTCCTGTCTCTCAGATTGTAAGCCCTAGGGGCAGGGACCGTGTCTATTTTATTACTTTATAAAGTGCCAGGGACACTGCTGGCGCTATATAAATGTTTGTTAATAATAATAAATTGTTCAGTGCCAGGCTCAGTGCTGGCACTAATAATAATACTATGGTTTGGGGTCTCTAAGAGCTTATAATCTAACCTGAAACAGGGCATCTGTTAAAGACCTTTCAAATAACCACATGAAAGCAGAGGAGGTAACATGGAGAACAGCCCTTCCGGCCTCCCCTGCTCTCAGTCAGTTTTGTGATGGGGTTTGTGGCAAGCAAATCCATTTGAATCAGCCCCACATTGTACCCGTCACACAACTGGTTGACAGTAAGGGAAGGCCACCTGGATTACACTCAAAGTTTCCTGGTTATGCAACATGAACTAAGAAGAAAAATGAATATGTGGGGAGAGAGAGCAAAAGTAGCAAAAAGAATGCATGCTACATATGTTCATACTTGTTATTAACACTGCTAAATCCCTTCACAGCATTGACCAAGAAGAGAACAAGTTGGTAGTAGGATTCTCGTATTTCTTTGTGCAGTTCAGCACCACAGCCTTCCAAGTGGCCGAAGTAGCTGAAATGGAAGTTGAAAGGGTTAGTTTATCACATCTAATATCCAACCACTTGCATAATACTGCAAAAAACCAACTATTTTATAAAACATCATAACCAAAGGTAAGTTCAATTTGGTTTTAAAACCAAGAGACACTGTGCAAAACTTCCCCAAACAAAAGGAATTGTAAGCACAGAGAACAACATGATAGCAAAGATTTTATTTCCACAAGTATCAAGGCTGTCCACGAACCTAAAAATTGGGAGTTTTGCTAGAAAACGCAAAGGTGCATCAAAATTCCTAACATTTTCATTTGTGTGGACTTCATTTTGAGACTGATCAGGCAGATGTGCCTTAAGCCATTCTCGGGAGTTGGCTAAAACGCTAGACCAGGGTTGGGGGAACCATTGCTTTCTCACGCGCCACCCTGAAAATGGGTACAAGCTGACCAGAGAGAGAAGGGAGAGTGTGTGGGTGTGGGCAGGTGGGCAGGGTGGGGGAAGGAAGAGGAGGGGTCAGATCATGAATCTGTGCCATGAATCCATCTCCTAACCTTGTCCTCATCTTGTGCATGTCCTCATCTCTGCTCCCTTCCCCTGAATTCACTGCTTCACGGCTTGTGAATATGGACTGGATCAACAGTCCAGATCCAGGAAGTGAAAAGGGGCCAAATAACTATCAGTCACAGGCTAGAATAAGCTCACATTGGGAGAAAGGAATGGATTTAGAGAGAAGGAAGTTTAAAGTAAAGCAAGCAGCAGGGTGGCCCACTCTGAACTCAGCTTCTGTGTCTGCAGACATCCAATGAGGTGGCTGGGGAAAACAAAAATAAATGCTCTGGCTAAGCTGTACCAAGAAATATCCCAAATAACTTTCTCAAAATTTAAACTTTCAAAAATACAGAGTGGAATCCAAATAACCTAATTTAATGAGAAGTTCAGATAAACTCATATTCCACCATCTCTGCCACCAGACCTCAATGTAAAATCTCAACTTTTCATAGTGAAAATTCCAGACATCTCAAATAGACTATGGGCTTGCCGGGTGGGATGCAGGAGAAGGAAACTACTGTTCTGAAAGAGAAAATGAGCAGCAGTTTCCCCTTCCTGCCTGACAAGCACAGAGTTGGAGTTATCAACATGGCAGGGAGCTCTCTCTCTGAACTGTCAACTTGGTGTTCCAAGGCTGCTCCACAGCTGCACAGATGTTTTCCTCTCTCTCTTGCTAACCCAGTGCACTCCATAGTGCAGGGAAAGAAAGGGGAGCAGCCTGGGAAGACGTAGCCATTCAGAGGCACAGAATTCCGTACCGTGTTGACAGGCAGACTCCAGTCTGTATCCCCCTAACTCCATCCTGAAGTCTAAGCTGTCAAGGAGCTGTCATGGAGAACGGAGCAGTGTACCATTCTTTGTGAATGGTGCGGTGTCTTCCCAAAGTGCTCCACTCCATGGCTGCCAGGGGCTTTCCTCTCTCCGCCTTGCCACAGCTACCGAGCTGCCTAGGAAGACTTGCATTATTCCTGTTTCTCCTCGGCTAAGATTGAGTGAGAGTATGTCGTCACTGAGTCAACCGTAAGGAATCAACTGGGATTTGCTGCAGCTCTGCAATGGGCACTTACTTTGTGAAGTCTTTTTGGCAGGCCAGGAGTTCCAGCAGAAAGAGTACGCAGGGCGGGTGGAAACAGTGAGGGTGACTGAGGTACTTTAGGCACTGGTGTATTGTCTTCAGCACTTCCAGGATGCTTTGAGCATGGGCTTTTCTCATAGCAAGGACTTTTAACACACTAGGATGAAGCACAAATTCCCATCGATTACTATGGAACACCTGGTTTCAGTATCTCAAAAAAACAAACATAAATTAAATAAGGGCGTCTAAACTACCAGCGTTACTTTATGTAGAGCCCTGAATGTGTTCATAAAACTGAGTCATCGTTGTTCTAAGGCAGTAGTTTCGAGCAACTTAGTTCAAGGTTTGTGGTGAGACACAACTTCATTTTGAAAGTCAAATAAATAGGTGTGCTTAAAGATTGTAAGCAGAAGGAAAATAAAGTAGGAACTAAAAATAAGGGACATCATACACTACTATAAATAGTGCTTGAAAGAAAGGAAAATTGGGTTGCTTACCGTGTGAATTTTTCTTCTTGAAGGACCTCTTGGACAGCAATCCAATTACTCTGGGGAAGATTCCCCACCCAGGCCAGCAGGAGACAGACACCAAGTTTTAGTGGTACATACTCAGTGGGGATCTGACCCCTCCTGTTCCAGATGTTCAACAGCCTTGTATCTGAAACCACAGTCTCTAACAAGCAATGCTACTAATCAATTCAAATAGCCAATTCTCCCCACCCACAGTCCCCCATCCCTTTTTTTGGTTAGTTTCCTCTCCTCAAGCCAAGTGGCAAAATAAATAAATAAAATACAAAACGGATTAAACTGGACTACATAAAAGAGTGTAATCACACCTCCAAAAAATCTCTGGGTGGAATAGCTTGCTGTCCATGAGGTTCTTTGAGAAGGAAAATTCACACGTTAAGGGAACCAATGTTCCTTTTTCTTTGTACCTCCTGGACAGTAATCTAATTATTCTGGGGATGTACCCAAGCAGTAGCCCACAAAGCCTAGGGCTGGATCACCATTAGTCTCTCAATATAGCAGTCACTTATCTCTGGCCCGATTATAATACTCCCTGGAGAACTCCTAAATGCTGCTTCAGCTGAGTCCCGAGAGTGGATCTTATAGTGCCTAGTAAAGGTATGTAGGAAAGACCAGGTAGCGACCCGAAAAATCTCTTCATAGGGAGCTCGGGACCTCAACATCCAAGTACTAGAAGCACCTCTCCGCGAATGAACCAAAATGGCCTGAGGAGAAAGTAACACCCCCGCTCTATAAGCCTCATAGACACACATCTGGAAATCACTAACCTCGATACCTCCGTCCCTTTATAAGGTGGTTATAAATAACAAATAGTGTTGATGACTGCCTAAACGCAGCAGATCTAGCTATATAAACCTTTAATACCCAATGCACATCTAAAAAGTGCCACAACATCTCCTGAGGATGAACTGGTCTAGGACACAACAATGTGGATATAACCTATTCTTACGAACACCACAGAAATCTGGCCAAGCACTGCCAATTCAAAACCCTCTCCCCTCCTCCCTCCTTTGAGGCCCACTCTGTGCGCTTATACTCCCCTCTAAACCTTCGTGTTGCTGTCATTTACCGCCCCCCCGGGTTCCCTCTCTTCTTTCCTCCCAGACTTTGAATCGTGGCTCACCTTCTTCCTCTCCAATGATATCCCCACTCTCATTCTTGGTGATTTCAACATTCACAACGACACACCTTCCACGCCCTCTATCTCCCGCTTTCTCTCTCTGACCTCCTCCTTTGATCTCAGACTCTGGACCGACTCCCCCACTCATACTGACGGCCACTCCCTCAACCTCATCTTCTCACAAAACTGTTCTCTTACTGACCTCTCCTTTGACCCCTGCCCTAATTCTGATCACTTCCTCGCCTCCTTCAGCCTCTCCCACCGACACCCCTCCTCCTCCCCCTCTCTGCGCCCCTTCCGCAATATACAGGCCTTTACCCCCTCGGAATTTGCCTCCTCTCTTTCCCACCTCCTCCCCTCCGTTTTCGCCTCCTCCTCCCCAGACTCTGTCATCTCTGCTCTCAACACCTCTCTCTCCTCGACCCTTGACTCACTTGCCCCCCCCCTTCACGCCCCCGTCCGGCCCCTAAACCCCCGCCCCTGGTTCACCCCTACCATCCGCTACCTCCGCTCCTGCACCCGGGCTGCC
>QEPC01009365.1:2804148-2871075 GCA_003113815.1 Sphenodon punctatus | reverse complement strand
CTCTCCCTCGTTTCTCCTGCTCGCCTAACCGCCTTCGACCCTTCTCCCTCACTGCCCCCCATGCCTGGAACTCCCTCCCTGCCCACATCCGCCTTGCCTCCTCACTCTGCTCCTTCAAAACCCTCCTCAAGACCCACCTTTTCCATGCTGCCTTTCCCAATGCCCGCTAGTCTTTCCCCTTACTCTTACTGTCGGCCCTCCTCTGCTGACTGCTGCTACCAACTTCTTTGTAAGCAAGCCAAGCACACGCACCTGAGACTTCACATCTGCCTGAATGTTTGTTTGTCTTCTCCCGTCTCTCCCACTGTCCCCTCTCCCTGTCTCCCCCCCCCCCCCTTTGTCTGTCTTTTAGATTGTAAGCCACAGGCAGGTACCACGTCTAATTCTATGTTCTGTACAGCACCAGGTCATACGACTGGCGCTATATAAATGTCTAATAATAATAATAATAATAATAATAATAATTTCTGAAACTCCCCTAGCAGAGGTAATTGCTATAAGAAAAGCCACTTGAATAGAAAGAAAGTACAAGACCTCCCTTAAAGGCTCAAAAGGTGGCTTGAGCACAGCCTATAAATTTAAATTCCATGAAGAAAACTGATGTACCACTGAAGGTGAAATAAGCCTATCTGCCTTCAAGAATCTATACATGAGGATGCAAGGAAACTTTCACCCTAAAGGAACAACTGAGGGCACTATCCAAGGTGGCAGCCTGCCTGGACAGCGTATTCGATTTCAAACTCTTCTCCAAACCTGCTTGCAAAAACTCCAGTACCGTAGCAATGTCTGCTAACCCATGAGCACACCAGCCTGCAAATACCTGCCATGTGCATTAGTGTATTCTCTTATTAGACTGGGTAACCAGTTCCAGCCAGTTTATACTGTGCTGCTTCTCAGTTTTGGACCATATCCCCATAGTTGATAAGTACTTAGCACTGCCTCAGAGTACCCTAGCTGACGGACAGCCTGGTGTTCAATTTCTATGCCATTAGTCGGAGGAGGCTTGGGTTCTTGTAAAACACCGGACACCGAGACAGAAGATTTACAAAGCAAGGTAGGTGTAATGGAGGAACCAGGGGTGGCTGGTACATATGGGAACTGGGGGCCCCCTAGCCTGCACCCGCATCCCCCAAACCTCTTATCTTGCCTCTGGCACTGCCGCACCTGTGTGTGGCCTGCTGCCCTGAAGACACGCCCCCAGCTGGCAGGGCACTGTCTGGAGTGAACACCCAGAGCATCCGGCCAGAACGTGGGGCCAGCAGCAGGCAATGGGCTCCAACTGGAACCCAGCAGCCATTAGAATCATGCCTCCTAGGCAGTCCTGTCCCTGGCTCCTTCCCCTCCTTTCCTTCTGGCTTTGTCTGGCCTGGCCTGGCTGACTGCGATGTGAGGTGGGTCACTCTCCAGAGTGAACACCCAAAGCATCATAGTTGGGAGGTGTGGCCAGCAGCAGACAATGGGTTCCAATGGGAGCCCGGCAGCCATTAGACACCACCACGATGATTTTGCCATGGATCTGCCACCCCCTATCATTGTGTGTGCCCTCATCTCTGCTCCCTTATCCTGAGTTCAGTCTTTTAGTATTTGGGGGTAGGAAGTGGATCCAGGGGCCAGATCCAGGAACTGGAAAAGAGCATAAAACCTCACTAGTGGCCATTTTTGGCCCCTGAGCTTGAGGTTACTGAGTAGATTTGAGGGTGTGAGATTTGTTTATGGTGAATTTGGGGTTGGTTGATTGCTCTAAAATTATAGGGTGGTGGGAGAGCGGTGGTTATGTTTTTTTTAAAGAGTTTGCCTGTTTCAGTGTTGCCACCTCCTGTTTGTAAGTGTTATGGATTTGGGGTCCCTCTGTGAGTGTAACTCCCTGCTGGGATTAATTTCCCCTGGAATGCAAGTCATTGTATAGGGCCATCAGCCACACCTAAGCTTGTCTGCCAGTCCCATGTCTTATAACAATGGCTTGGGCTGGGCCATGCCTAGCATTCAGTCTATGTCCGAGTAGAGAGCTGCAGTCTGGTTGGAGATTGCATGCTGGACTTTGGGGGCAAAAGGCTACAGAGAAAACCTTTTTGGGAGCCCTTGTGGTGCTGGACCTGGAGGAACTAGGACATTTGTAAATACATGGACTATTATAAGTCTCTCCAGTTTCTCTCTCCTGTCTAAGGGATGGACCCAGCAAAGCTGCCCCTGGAACTTCCCACCACCCAGGGAAGCGAGGTGAGCAACATAAGGGTGTTGAAAATCCATAAGTGACGAGAGTTGTGAAAAGTCTGATTTTGGGCTTTCACTAAGAAAGCAAGCTTCCCTAAAGTTGTGGAGAAACTTTAAAACGTGACTGCAGTGTTTGGCTGAGAAACTGAAGACAAGTGGAAAGAACCCCAGGTTAATTATTGTTTTAAGCTCTGAGTCTGACCTGTTAGTTAGTTTGTTTGAAATCTGGACTAGCTGTTATGGAACTCCTGCCATTGAACACATTGCTTGCTGGTGGCTATTGGAGACAGGTTCCTGCCAGTGGACTTACAATCTAAGAAGGACAAGGGTGAGGGGAACACAGGGAGAGACAGACAAACAGACACATTCCCATTTTTTTAATAGATGGGGAAACTGGCTGTAAAATTTCATAGTAATTTTAAAATTCTGCTTGGCCCCGCCTGCCATTGGCTCTCCACCCCCCCCACCCCCCCCGACCCACCAGCCGCCACTGGGAGGAACTGCCTTCAACTTCATCAAGTCCAAGAACCAAGGTCTCCTGGACCAAAATAGAGCAATGAGAATCACTGAGGTTCAAACTTTCCTCATTTTGGTGATTGCCCTGCCAATGAGGGGGAAGGGTGGAAAGGCGTATAAGGAGGCTTTGTGGCAAACCTGACTCAAGGCGTCGCAAGCCTCTGCTCCCCCTTCAGTAGCACGACGTGAATCTGTCTACCATCGCATTCTACCGAGAAGGTCCAAAATCGGCTCTCCAAACCTCCTTACTACCATCTGGAAGGCCACACCGCTGAGGGACCATTCTCCTGAATCCAACTATCGCTGACTGAGACAGTCTGCTTGATGGTTGTCTTTCCCCCGAATGTGTAGAAGTCTGATTGACACCAAACTGGCTTTCGCCCACTTTAGTCGTCTTGTGGCTTCCTTGCTGAGGGATCGAGATCTCAACATACACACACCAATTGTTTATGTACGTGCTTGTGGTTGTATATGCAAGGAGGTGCTGCTCTTGCATCTCCGGTGCACACCATAGGAGAGCCAAATAAACTGTCCACAGTACCAGCCAGTTTATACTGTGTTGCTTCTCAGTTTTGGACCATATCCCCCGAGTTGTTTTCTGCATCAAATGAGCCCCCCAACCGTAAAGTCTTACATCGGCTGTCAGGGTTAGCCTGGCAGGCTCTGCTAGGGGAGCACCTGAGGTGAAACAATGCTCCACGAGCCACCGAACAAAAGATTCCTTCGCTTAGAGACACACTTTGACCCATGGATACAGCCCCTCAATTATCTGTGTTTGAAAGGGCCTCAAGAATGCTTAGAGAGTTCTCAGATGAAATCGGGTCCACTGACAGCAATGAATGCACAATACCAGCAGGCCTAGCAGGCTTGCTGTACACTGTAGCTATGCACATGTACCGAACTGGATCCGGATGACTAGCTAATGAACGTTTCTTGCCTCGGCTGGGGGATGAACACTGAGTTTCGAGTATTACTCCTAGATTTTCCTATCTCTGAGATGGAGCTGACTTTTGCTGGTGTCTATGATGAAACTGTGGTGGCTGCAGATAACTCCTTGTCCTGGCCAGGCCCCTGGTGGCCCATTCCTCGGAGAGGGGCTGGATCAGCAGGTCGTCCAGATACGGATGCATGTGACTCCCCTTCATCTGGAGATTGGCAATCAGAGCTACCAGAATCTTCATGAAGGTTTTGGGAGATAATGCTAGCCCAAAAGGTAAGGCTCGATATTGCCAATACTTGCGCATAACAAAATCTGAGCCACCTGCGATGAGTTGGTCTAATAAGGACATGAAAAGAGCCTCTTTTAAATAGAGCGATGTTAACTAATCTGAGAGATTGCCAAGCAAATTGACTGAAGGGTCTACATTCCAAAGCTTCTGGTTCATACAGAGTATTGGAGCATCTTCAGATCAAGAGCTACTCCAGACATCTTTGGAACTAAAAAGAGAATGGAATAAAGCCCAGAAGCCTGCTCTTGCTTGGAAACCGGCTTTATGGCTCCTATAAGAAACAGGTGGGCTCTTTCGTCTGACACAGCCTCGTGTTTTGCAGAGTTTTCTGAAACGGGGGAAACTACGAAGGAGTTGAAGGGGCACCTCCAGAGTCTATGGCGTACCCCAGAGAAACAGTCTCTCTGATCCAGTTGTGTGAAGGCGTAAGAGTTCACCTATTGGCAAATAGCTCAAGCCTTTCCCCTATAGGTGAATCCTCCACAAACAACAGGTCCAGATAGTCTTACATCCAGTCTAGAGCGGGAGGGATTTTGACCCTGGAACAGTGAGTTGCTGCAAATCTTCCGGAGGAAGTTTGCCTGGCCCCAAGCCTTTTAACATTCCGGCGGGCTTGTAAAACCTGGCTGTTCGCCCAGGCCTTTGGGGAGGGAGGGGATAGGTTTTTTTAGCTCTTCCCTGTCCTTATTTTATTTGTATTTATTCTCCTGCCCTTGTGGTGTTCTTAAATTGTTGATGTTTTAAAAACTGTTTTTATGAATATTTTTTAGTTGTACGTCGCCCGGGATGCCATGGGCATATGGGGCGACTCATAAATGTATATAATAAATAATAAATAAATAAATCTACACTGTCTGTGCTAGCAAGCTCTACCTTTGGGCTCTCTGCCTAGGGGAGCGGATTTGCCTCTCCTGAAGCTCAATCCATAATAGGGGGTTCTGCTGTAGGGGAAAAAAATTAGTTTAGGGTTGTTGAAATGCTGCAATGTATGCATTTTTACCTGTGGCATCTGCCAAGTCCTTGTCTAGGCATACCCCGAATAACTATGCCCCTGAAATTAACGAATTCTTAGAATGGGGGGTGGAGGGGATTCTGCTCTCCAGGATCTTAACCAGAGTCTTCTTCTGGCAGCAACATTAGCTGCTACAGCTCTGGCAGACCAGGTGAGCGAATCAGTAGAGCCATTCACTATAAGGGCTATGGTTAATTGAATCCCTGATGACAGGATCCTAGCACACTTTGTGGAGAGCTCCAAAACCTTCGCCTGTTTAAACCATTTTAAAAGTGCTCTCAAAAAGTAAGATGTTACTGTTCTCATTTGGAGCACTGCTAAAAGGCTGCTTCAAAGTTTCTTCATAACTGTACTTTATTACCCGTCAGTCAGGTCCTTGGGGTATAAATCTCCTTCCAGTGGAAAAATAGACTGGCATACTAATGATGCTGCAGCTGCATCTACCTTAGAAACAGCAACACCTTGCACTTTAAAAAGGTTAATACAATGCCTTGTGAGTCTTGCTGAGTCTCAGAGGCTTGTCAGGTTGCTGCCGTTCAGCTTTAATAATTCTCTCAAAAGTCTTGTCCAGGGGAAGCCCTTTATCCCTGCCAGGGGATTTGGGGTTCCTCCCCTGAGGACTTGGAAGAATCTGTCTTTTCCAACTTTTCTTTGAGCTTTAGAGCTCTCTGAACTTCCCTGAATATCTTGTCCTTGTACTTAATAGGGAACCCCCTGTCCTGATCTTTTGCACCCTCCACCTGAAGTGTCTCAGGAATTTGACCCTCTTCTGGGAAAGAAATGGAGGACTCAGAAGCTTGTGGGCAAGCCGGGTTCATTATTCTCAGATTCCTCCAAATCAGCATTCCCCCAGGGAATAAAACAGGAGGTTGACACTTCTGTTTGTGGGAGATAACCCTCCCACTTGGTCTGCAAGAGGCAAATAGAGAGTCTGCACCGGACAAAGAACTAGTTCCTCCGGGAATAAATTCTGCCCCAAATCCTCATCCGAGGCAGGATTGGAGTGGAGAGCTCCACGCACTCTGACAGGCTGGCTGCTTGCCATTACCCACAACCTTAGACCGGCCTTTACATCTAGGTCCCCCCCTCGACCAGCTATTCAGACAGAGAGGAAGGCTGCCTCTTTTTAATATCTCTGGTTTTCCTTCATTCCGGAGTTTGCTACCCATTCAATTTATCCAGGGAGACAGGATCTTATTCAAAATCTCCATCTGGAGAAACTCCGGCCAGAACTTGATATTGGGGAAGAGTCTTAGGGACTTGGATGATCTATGGCTCCGATCTACTATGCCCCTGTCCGGCAGCTGTCTGTCCTCTGCGTCTGTCCATGGCTTAACAGGTGCCATTTGGTCTTTGGTGTGATCGGCTTTGCTGTGTGGGCCCGTGGGCTCTTTCCCATATGGGACTTGCCTGCGGCTTTAGTGGAGTTGTCTGCATTTGTCCCTCCCTACCCCCAATTCTTGAGAGGGGGTGGTCCAATAACAGGCCTTCATTGAGTGGTAGGATTGTCTGAGGGGAGCTCTTCCCATCCGTTCTTCCCCTTTCCTGTGCCAGCTAGGATGGGAGGCGGGAGTTAACACGTCAAAAGCTTTGTTGAAATTAAAGGTAAGGTGCACTAGTGGTGGCTCCCAAAGGGACCCCTCTCCCCCTGACTAACAAATTAGGGACTCGGGAAGAAAAATAACTGTCATCTTGCCAGGAAGAAGCAAGATCTCCTCCTGCCTAGCCTGAAGCAGAACTCAAACCGGAGCAGGACGCGTCAGATCCCTGCTGAGCATGCTCCACTAAAACTTGGTGTCTGCCCCCTACTGGTCTAGGCAGGAATCTTCCCCTGAGTAATTGGATTGCTGTCAGGGAGGTACGAAAAGAAGGTTGATTTCTAATGTGAAATTTGGCCCTGGTGACTTACTTTTCAAGCACTGGACTCTGGAATGAAAATGGGTTGAGGTTTGGGTTTTTTAAAGCATGCCTGTCTCTAAGAAACTAAACTAAACTGCCTAACTGAGTCAGACCAATGGTCCATCTTAGTCCAGTATTGTCACAATGTGACATGGCAGCAGGGGTTTCAAATTCGGGTCCAAATCTGGCTCTTCCAGGGTCTCCGGCAGAGGCCATCCCGGCGTGCTACCTGAGACCCCTCCAAGCCCCTAGCAGAGGCCTCCCCCAGGCGTGCTATCAGGGATCCTGAAGTGGAGATGCTGGGGATTGAACCTGGGAGTNAATCTGGCTCTTCCAGGGTCTCCGGCAGAGGCCATCCCGGCGTGCTACCTGAGACCCCTCCAAGCCCCCAGCAGAGGCCTCCCCCAGGTGTGCTACCAGGGATCCTGAAGTGGAGATGCCGGGGACTGAACCTGGGACCTTAAACATGCAAAGCACACGCTATCCCTGCCCTCTTCTCTGCCACTCCTCTCCCTGCCCCCCTCTCTGCCATAGCCCTTTCAAGGGCACTCCCCCCCCCCCTCATATAGCACATGTCTGGAGTAAGGGGAATGAAAGATGGGCTGGAGCACACCAGCTCCAAATTTCCTGCCAGATTTCTCAGAACTCTGGCTTGCCTCATCACCACCAATACCCCTGCCCATCCCGGCTCTTTCCTCACTTTTCCTCTGGCACTGTTTCCTACTGTCAGTGAGAGTCTGCATGCTGGAGGAACTGGAAACAGTGAGAACTTCTGTTTCCTAACTCTAGTCTCCAGTGTGCCCAACATGCAAACTTGCACTGACAGGGCTTATACCACAGTACTTTAACCACAAGCTGTCAAGAAATTAACAATACACTGAAAAGGTTCTCTTAGTTTTAGCTGGGTGGGCATACTCTATACACCTTAAAAAGGTGAGTTGTCAGGGTACAGAACCTGACTTACCTAGTTCACGAAGCAATGCAATTAATAAGAGTGCTGGGGGAGCAAATTTATTCAACTTATCCAGAAATTCTACTTATGCAAGCTTGATTTAGGATTTCACTGTATTTAGCCCTGGGTGTGTTGCTCAGCCTTGTACTTCCACACAGTACACTCTAACTTCTTGAATTAAGTTGCTATCGTTTTCTGTAATTGCAGACACCGTCACCATTGGGGCACTTGGCTCTCTCTCATTCTTTGCCATGTGGTGGCATCATTTCATTTTCTGAGAGCTGTATCGATCCAAAGTAAGACATGAGATTTGATATGAGAATAGCAGGGTAAGATCTGGTGGCCTGTTGCATGGAGGCTGCCAGAATGGATGATTTGGTGATCCCTTCTGATAAGGCACATCCTTGGGCATACGAGATCAGTGAAGTCACACTGGACCTCATGCTGGGAAGGACCCTACCAGTGTCCGAGAGCACCAATCCACAATACTTTGGCTACAATTTCCCTTATAGGTTTTTCTTTGCACAAGATCACACAGCTTCTAAGGCTGCATCGGTCTTGACCTTGGCTGTCACACTTATGAGGCAATAAAGCATTTTCACACTTCCCTCTTACGCAACTATAGGAAATACAGGCATCATATTTAAACACTGACTAGAAATTTGGAGCAAAGCACAGGCCTGATGCAACGTGGCACTTCTAAGTTCGCGTCTAATGTGTCTGGGTGGCCCTCCCCATCTCCCCAAGAGGCTGCGACGTCACAGCGCTCAGTAAAGGGTGGGGACTATGTCAGAAAAGGAGCATGGCCAAGGTATTGCCCACCCTCTTCCAACTCGGCCACACCTCCTACAGAGCATTCATGACACTGTGGTGCTTTGTAGGGGACAGGTTCCCCCTGCAACTACGGCGTCAGGCCCTGCCCCAAGGGAACTGGACAGAGCTTGGCCAGGCCCAAGACGACCAGCTGGGTTCCGTCAGGCTCTTAACACCTTAGAAATGCAGTTCAGAAGCATTCCTCTGCAGTGGCCACAGCAGGAGAGCTTGCTCAAAATGAGAGAGTGTTTTATAATCTGGAATTACGATAAAGACATAAAAACCATGCACTTCGTAGGACAAAATGTATTTATGTTACTGATGCTTTCCCCAGTAATGGCTCTTTCTTTGTCTCCAAGGCCTGTCAGAGGAATTCCATCTGCTTTACAAAAAAGCTGAGTCACTATCAGAGAGGGTAAAAACCACGCAGATAGGGCCCAGATCACAGAGTTAGTGGCAGAGCTAGGAAGTTCCTACTCCAAAAAGGCAAATTGGGTTCTTACCTTGTGAATTTTTCTTCTACGGGGATCCTCCTGGATGGCCAGTTGTTACTATGGGTTAGATCCGCACCACTACCAGTAGGAGGCAGACTTCCTACTTTCTATAGCCCTAGGTCCGTTTATTCAGACCCAGGGAGCGTTCTCCCTTCCAACCAGTAGGAGGCAGCACTGACTTTCGACTGGGCATGCGTAGGGAGAGCGCGCCCTCGCTTCCCCAGTCGAAAGTCTGCCTCCGAACTGATAGGCAGCGCAGCGCGCAAGCTCTGCTCCCCACCAGACTTTCGTGCCTCCCTGGTTTCCGCTTGGGGCAGGGGTGGGGCTAGGACTCTACTACAGCGACGCAGACAGGGCTGCTCCCTCGACCCAGAGCCGGCAGCTTGTACGGCCCGAGGGCCCAGCACGTGGCGTGCGACCCCAGTAGGGCACACATGACCCAGCGGCCAGGCGGGGATGGCGGAAACGGCAAAAACCTGCAGAGCCGCCACCCGGCACGCACCGGCTCCAAAACCCAGCGCTGGAGTGAGCAGCGGGAACACGAGGGAGCAACAGGCCCAGGCCACGGCCCCCGCAGCACCCGCGGAGGAGCCACGTGGCCAGGATCGCGAGGGTGCCACTGCAGCTGAGGACATGGAGGGGGCAGAATCCTCTGCCTCCTCTCAAGTAAGAGGGGAGTTCTCAGCTGAGGATTTTCAGAGACTCCAAATGAGCGCTCTGCAGTCTATGATGGGGGTGCTGGCCCACATTGAGGCGAACCAGCAGAAAGCCCAAAAGCGGAGGGCCCCTCCCCCCAGGGAAACCTTTAAGGGAGCCTCCAAGCAGGCGAGCAAGGGGAAGCAGAAGGCTGGCCCGCAAAGGGCTATCGGCAAGCCAAAGGGCCCTTCCCTCCGCGACCTCCTGGGTTCCTCCTCTGGGAGTGATCAGGGCAAGGCCCCCTCGGAGGAGGGGGAGCTGGAGGAATCTTCCTCGTCTGACCAGCTAGACACCCCTCAGCCTCCACCTCGCAAAAGACACCGGGTTAAATCCCCACCGCGGCCTTCCTCGTCCTCGGAGGAAGCCGTGTCAATGGAGAAGGAGTATTCCTCAGGGCAGGGGAACAACAGGGAGCCCCAGAGTGGGAGGCTATCCTGAGTTCCGGTCACAAGGAGGCAGGCAGGGAGCTGCCCTCCGATCAAGGTCCTAAGCTGCTTAAGAGAGCCCAGAGGGTACTGCGTATTACCCCAAGCTCCCGCAAAACAGGGGAGTCCGATTCCTCCTCCTCCTCAGAGGAAGACTCGGATAGGGAATAGATCCCTAACCTCTCCAGGGGGAACAAAGGGGTGGTACTGAACCGGGCTTTCGAAAAAATTATTAGGGCCCAATGGCGGCGACCCACCAAGGCGGCTAAGCTATCTAAAACTCAGCAGGCCCTCTACGGGTTTTCTAAGCAAAGTAACCCTATTTTCAAAACGCCTAGGGTAGATGCAGCAGCTGCTTCCCTAGCCCGCCAATCCGTCTTTCCATCTTTGGAGGACCTTCTTCCGAAGGATCCTACTGATAAGGGCATTGAGATAGGCCTCCGCAAAAACTATGAGGCGCTAGCTAACACCTTACAGATGGCCACCACAGCAGCATATGCTTCTCGGGCCATAATGAAAGCTGTCTAACAACCCTGCCATTTCTGAGACCATGTCCCGCAAGCTGGCGGCAAACGTCGCCCTCGCCCATGCTTTCTTAATGGATGCCTCAGCAGACATGGTCACCTGGGCGGCTAGGGGAATGGCGGCTAACGTGGCAGCTCGCTGCCGCCTCTGGCTGCGTTCTTGGTGTGCTGACTCACACGCCAAGAATCTCCTAGTGCATGGCAAATTCAGGGGCCGTAAGCTTTTCGGCCCAGCTTTAGATAAGGCCCTTGCACAAGCATCGAGTAAGGATAGAAAGCACACGCTCTACCAAGTGCAACCCTTTAGGACCTTTTTTTGCCCCTTTCACAAGCCCAATCAGGGCTACAAGTGGCCTTACTCATCTTATAACCCCTGGTACAATCAGCAGCGAGGCAAGGGGCATAGGGGGCGCGGTGCCAAAACAGGCAGGCCGGCATCCCAATCCAGCTCATACAAGCGCCCGAGTTTCCCCGCCCGCAGACAGGATTCCTGACTCCTGCACTTCTTCCTTCCCCGACTCCGGTCGGTTGGGAGGAAGGCTCCTTTACTTCTCGGAGCAATGGAGCAGAACCGTATCAGATGCCTGGGCCCTTCAAACAGTAGCAAGGGGATACGCCATAGAGCTCAAGGCCCAGCCAAAACAGTTTTTTCGCCTATCCCCCAGATCTCGCATTCCCAGCAAGCACCGGGCAATGCTAACAGAGCTACACAGGCTCGAGGCTATAGGGGCAATAGAGAGGGTGCCGTGTCACCAAAAGGGGCAGGGGCGTTACTCTCTTCTGTTCTTAGTCTTAAAGAAAAGCGGAGAGTGGCAAGCGGTGCTGGACCTCAGGAGGCTGAACAGGTGTGTCAAGCGGCAGAAGTTCAAAACGGAGACAGTGTCGTCCATCTCCCTCGCCATAGCGGAAAACGACTGGCTATGCTCCATAGATTTAAAGGACGCGTATCTGCATGTCCCTATTCTGCCAGCACACCACCGCTGGCTCCGCTTTGCGTACGATGCCCAACACTGGCAATATCGGGCCCTTCCGTTCGGTCTCGCCTCAGCCCCACGGACATTCACAAAGATATTGGTTCCCCTCATTGCAAATCTGCGCCTCGAGGGCATAGCGATATTCCCCTACCTCAACGACATTTTGATTCGAGCAGCATCAAGGGATTTGGCCACACTGCACCTGCAACGCACCATTCTCTACCTGGAAGAGCATGGCTTTCAAGTAAATCTAGCCAAGATCCACTTAGAACCGGCCCAACAACTGGGGGTAATTTTCAACACCCAGCTCAACCGGATTTTCATTCCGCCCGCACGTCAATCCAAGATCAGAGGGCTAATCGCTCGAGTGCAAGCGCAACCGCAAGCCTCTCTCCAGTCCTTGATCTCCCTGCTGGGATCAATGGTGGCATGCACTCGCCACCTGCAATGGGCGCGGTTTCATGTTCGTCCCCTTTAACGGCTTCTCCGTCCTTGGCAGCGGGAGATCATCAACAAGGTTCCCATGTCCTTGCCGATTCAGGACAGCATCCGTCAATCTCTCAAGTGGTGGGAAGATCCAGACCGCTTTCTAGAGGGAGTGCCTCTGATGGAGCCAACCAAGGTAGTTCTGACTACGGATGCCAGCCTGTTGGGGAGGGGGGCACACGTAGGGCCCAGTCTGGCCCAGGGAGTTTGGTCAGCCACGGAGGCCAACAACGGCATAAACTGGCTGGAGTTGAGAGCCATTCGCCTCGCACTTATCAGATTCTGGCCGATCCTAGAGCGGCGTCACGTGGTGGTGTTCACGGACAACACCAGCGCCATGGCCTACGTGAATCATCAGGGCAGATCGTGGTCACAGTCTCTGCACAGGGAAGCATCCCGCCTCTTCAGGTGGGTGGAACACCACCTTCTTTCCCTGTCAGCCCTACACATCAAGGGGTCGCAAAACATCGAGGTGGACTGGTTGAGCCGGCAAAAGCTGGAACCGGGAGAATGGTCACTGAACTCGACCGCCTTCCAACTGATCACAGACACTTTCGGGCAGACAATAGTGGATCTATTCGCCTCCCCGACAAACCACAAGCTCGCACGCTCCTTCACCAGGCACCCCTGGCCCGAGGCGGAGGCCACCGATGCCCTCACCCAGGTGTGGCCTCAGGGCCTCCTGTATGCCTTCCCTCCCTTTCCGCTCATCAGCAGGACTCTGCACAAACGCAAGGCGCAGCGGACCAGTCATCCTGGTGGCACCTTATTGGCCTCGCCGGCCTTGGTTCCCGGACTTGATCAATCTCTCTCACGGGCACTGTCTCACCCTCCCTGTCTCCCACGATCTGCTGACGCAGGGGCCCGTAGCTTACCAGCAGCCAGAATTCCTGAAATTGACAGCCTGGCTGTTGAATCCTTAGCCCTGCAGGAGATGGGCTATTCAGACGCTGTAATTCCTACGCTGATAGCGGCCAAGCAAAAAGGTACCAGGCGCATATACCAGTGCACCTGGAGGGTCTTTGTGGGATGGTGCAGAGCTAGGAAAATTCCCCCACTATCTCCTTCAATTCCGTAGACGTTGCAATTCCTCCAGGAGGGTCTGGATAGAGGGCTCCGCCCTAACACTTTGCGTAGGCAATTGGCGGCTATAGATAGCGTAATAGGGGCATCAGGCAAAACCAGGGTGTCCCCCCATCCCCACGTCAGGCAATTTATCAGAGCCGCCCAACGACTCTCGCCACTAGTGGTTCATAGATTTCCTAATTGGAATTTGAACCTCGTACTTAAGGCTCTCACGGGACCCCCGTTTGAGCCATTGCATCAGGTATCCTTATTCTTTTTATCCACCAAGGTGGCTTTCCCGATTGCAATTACCACTGCTAAGTGGATTTCTGAGCTGGGGGCCCTATCTATTGACCCTGCCCTCTGTTCCTTCAGGAAGGAGTCAGTCTTGCTATGCCTGGATCCGGCCTTCTTACCCAAGGTCGCCTCCCTTTTCCATTTAGCACAGGACATAATCCTGCCCTCCTTTTGCCCCCGTCCGCGCCACCCGTTGGAAAAACGGTGGCATTGCCTGGACGTACGGAGGGCTCTAAAAATCTATATGATGCGGTCAGCCCCTTTCCGGCGATCCTCTAGCCTGTTCGTGAGTTACCATCCACGGCACAGGGGCAAGAGGGTATCCAAATCAGTCATAGCTGGCTGGATATCGTCCTGTATTTCAGAGGCCTATAAAGCATCGGGGCTGCAGCCTCCGGCCCCAATTCGGGCACACTCCACTCGGAGTGCGGCCACCAATTCGGCATTCCTTTCCAGAGCCCCCTTATCTGAGATTTGCAAGGCGGCTACCTGGAAAAGCCTACATACTTTTACTAGGCATTATAAAATTGACATACAGCAATCCGCGGAGGCCGCCTTCGGCAGGCGGGTTCTCCAAGGGGTGACGGGCACTATCTAAACTGGTCCCTCCCCTTCCGAATAAACACTACTGCTTTGTGACCTCCCTGGGTCCGAATAAACGGACCTAGGGCTATAGAAAGGGCAATTGGGATTCTTACCGGTGAACTGCCCTTCTGTAGCCCTCCAGGGAGTTTATTCGGCCCGCCCGGGCTGTTTTTAAAGTTTTTTTCTCTGTAAATGTTTGGGGGTTCAACCCCTTCCAGGGGACCCCGTTCAGCTAACCCCGAGGTGTCGAGAAAAGTTTTTTGCTGTTATTTCAGCTCCAGTTCCTCGGCTTGGATACTCCTGGGGAAGCGAGGGCATGCTCTCCCTACGCATGCCCAGTCGAAAGTCAGTGCTGCCTCCTACTGGTCGGAAGGGAGAACGCTCCCTGGGTCTGAATAAACTCCCTGGAGGGCTACAGAAGGGCAATTCACCAGTGAGAATTCCAATTGCCCTTTTTCCTGGAGCATGCTCAGAAGGGATCGAGCCCCTAGTTTCCAGAAGTTACCAAGTCCTGACTCTCTAAACATAGGTCTCAGAACTCAATAAATCTAACAAAAAACAAGCTCAAGCTATGAAAATCACTATGAAAAACAAGTCATGAATCTAGATTAAAAAGGTAGTCAGCCTAAGGAAAACTCAACAAGCCCCCCCCCTCCCCCCGAGTTCTATCACTCTGGGCAGGAACTGGGAGTCCAGGAAGACTGGAAAATTCCAGGAAGGAAAGGAAAATTCACAAGGTAAGAACCCAATTTTCCTTTCTCCAGGGGGATTCTCCTGGATGGCCAATTGTTACTATGGGGACATTCCAAAGCAGTGTCCCAACTAATGATGGGGTGGGAAGAACCTATGTCCGGCATGTAAATGAACACCATAAGGGAAAATTACACAGCCTGGAGAACCCTTCTCCCAATGGCTGCTTCAGCTGAGTCATGCAGCAGGATCTTATAATGCCTGGTAAAAGTATGTACTGAAGACCAGGTCACTGCATGAGAAATTTCTACATAAGAGGCCCAATTGCTAAAGGCCTGAGTAGTAGCTGCCCCTCTTAAGGAGTGGGCAAAAACCCCTTGCAGAGGTACCTTACCCTCCACCCTACAGGCCTCTGTGATGCACAGTGTCATCCAAAGCGCACTTACCACTTTGGATGCTTTCTTTCCTTTTTTCCGTAAGCTATGAATAGAACTGATGATTGTCAAAAAGGTGTTGTCCTGTTAATATACACTTTCAGCACCCTCCTCACATCTAGTTTGTGCCAGACCCGTTCCTGTGGGTGTGCCAAGCTTGGGGCAAAATGATGACAGCACCATGTCCTGTTCCCTGTGGAAATAATCTATTTTCGGACAAAAGGCTGAGTTTAGTTGAAGTGCCACTAAAGACTCCTTAAGCACACTCAATTTGGACACTCTCCTGCCAAGGTGATGTCTATCAGAAAGGTCAACTTTAAGGACAAAGAATACAGTGACACCTTCCAAAGAGGCTCGAAAGGAACCTTAGTCATCAACCTCAACACCAGATTCAGATTCCACAAAAAGAATCAGTGCGCTATCCGAGGAAAAATAACCCTTGAGGCCTTCAAAAAATGAATAATATGAGGGTGCTTCGCTATTCTGTGGCCCTGAACTGTACAGGGAACACTATTGAGGGCTGCTACCTGTCTCTGAAGTATATAGGGTTTTAAGCCCTTGTCCAACCCCTCCCGAAGGAAGTCTAGAACTGCACTGATTGAGGCCCTAGCTGGTCTAATGCTCCTGTTCTCATACCATCGTGCAAAAGGTTGGTATATGCATTTGGTGGCTGGCTGCCTAGACTGCAGTATAGCATCCAGGACCCGCTAGGAATATCCTAGTTTCCTCACTCAGCTCAATTTCCAGGCCATTAACTTCACAGGTTCTGGTCTGTCATAGAGAAGAGGCCCCTGCAATAATAGACCAGGTCCCATCGGCAACTGGAGTAGAGGAGCCACGCTCAACTCCTGCAGGTCCACAAACCAAGGCCACCTCGGCCAGTAAGGGGTGATTAATATTATGGTGACTCATTCCATCTTGAGTTTTGTCAACGTCCTGCCTATGAGGGAAATGCGTACATTGATTCTCGGGGCCAAGGCTGGTTCAGCACATCAAACTCTACTGCTCAATGATCCAGGAAGCAGGCTATGAACCTGTGGACCTTTGCATTGTTCACCGCTGTAAACAGGTCCATCACTGGGTGGCCGAATGTCCGCACAATGGCTTCAAATGCTCTAAGACTCTGGGTGAAAACAGACATGACGCTAACCACCCATTAACCACCCTTGGTGGTCATTTATGCATGTTTCAGGGCTGCATAGGGCACCAATACAGCCCTGCAACATGCATAAATAACCACCAAGGGTGGTTAAAGGGTGGTTAGCGTCATGTCTGTTTTTACCCTGAGAGCCCACTTTCCTGGATCTAGTGTCTCTCAGTTCAGCCAATCTGCCTGAATATTTGCCCTTCCTTTGTTGGGGACTGCCATCAGGGATTTTAGGTTGTGCTCTGTCCATCTGATCAGTATGGCTGCTTGATGGTGCAAGGCTTCCGAGTGTGAGCCCCCTTGGTAGTTTATGTACGCTTTCACCACGGTGTTATCTGTATAGACGACATGTTTTCCTCAAAAATCACCAGTGCTAGACTTCTCAAGGCCAAGTAAATTGCCTGTAATTCCAGCCAGCTGATGTGAGGTTTCCACTCCCATGCCAACCACTTGTTCTGGATCGTTTTGTGCTGAGTGTGTGCTCCCCACCCCTGTAAGCTCACGTCCGTTGTCACAGTAACCTTGTCAGGCTCTGACATCCATCTAGAAGCAGTCCACCATTGTCTACCACTAAAAGGACTCTCTTAATTTTAATGGAACTGATATCCATGGGTTCATACCTTGTATCAGTTGATCTTGCCAGGGATGGAGGAAGCATTGCGATCATCATGTGAAATCTGGCTCATTGGAGAATCCCAAGACATGAGATCATGAGACCCAGAAGGCTGGCTAGAGACTTCAACCTGGCTTTGCAATGATCCATGATCTGTTGTGTTAGGGTTCACAGTTTTTCTTCTCTGACTGGTGAGGAAGACTCTGTAATGGTGAAGAAGACTGTATTTGCTGGTATCTAGGATTACTCCCAGAGGCTCCAGCACCTGTGAGGGCATTAGGTAACTTTTCTTCAAGTTAACTATGAACCCATGATGCAAATGACTTCCACCACCTTTTGTCTGGATGAGGACCATATGAAAATATTCTCAAGGTGGGGTGAATTCAGATTCCTCCTTCCATAGGTTCACAATGAGAGGAATTGGGACCTTCATGAAGGTTCTTGATGAAGTGGCAAGTCTGAATGGCAGGGTTGCGTATTGCCAGTGCTGGTTTGCATACATGAACCTGAGCTACCGCCTGTGCTGCTGTAGAATGGGCATATGCAGGTATGCTTCTTTGAGCTTGAGGGAGGTCAGCCATTCGCCCTTGGATATTGCAAGCCAGATGGATTCAAGCGTCTCCATCTTGAATTTCTGGGTACCTTCACAGATTGTTTCAGTTTCTTGAGGTCCAGCACCTCCCGCCATTTGTCTGACTTTTGGGGGATGAGAAAAAGGATGGAGTAGAGTCTGGATCCTCTCTCATCGTGCCCGGGGCTGTGCTGAGTACATGGCATGCGTGCACACGTGCGCATGCGTTCTCGCCTGATTGCAGCGCCTGCGGGCGGCGTACATGGGCCATTGGATTGCCCCCAGTAAGAGTTTAGTGGGGAATGGAGCAGTTCTATTGCATATCCCCTCTGTATGGTTCAAAGGACTCATGCATCCAAGGTTGCTTCTTCTATTTCTCCATGAAGAGCTGCAACCTGCCCCTAAGGCTGCGGGGTCCAAGAGGGGTGAGGCCCCATAGTCATGCCTCAGATTTGGAGCATCCAGGGCCTGGTCCCTGCTTGGGTCTGCCCTGGCCACCTGACCCCTTCTGTATGTACCACCTTCCTTTGCTTTTCTGAAATGTTGGTTCCCTCTAGGGGCATAGTAAGGTTGACTGGCTCCACCTGCTGCTGAATAGCCTGAGCCGAAGGGACAAAAAGGCTTCCTTGTGATGCCAAAACTTTGCAAGGCCTATTTTTTATTTTTATCAGAGGCGTCGGCTAGTACCTTATCCAGGCAGACTGCGAAGAGTTTGATCCCCTGGAAAGGGCCCTCCACCAGGGTGTTTTTGGCTGTATTATCCCCTTTCCAGGAACGGAGCCACAAACAGCAGTGAGCAATCACGTTGGACACTGCTGCTCTGGCTGCCTAGCACAGAATGTCCATGAAGGAGTCGCCTATAAAGGCACAGGCCACTTGAATTCTGGTGGCCAGAATTCTTGTCGTTTTTATTGAGGCATTTGGGTTCCTGGCTCGCTTGATCCAGGTCATTAAGGCCCTGGAAAAGTAAGAGGTGATGGTGGCCATTTTAATGACGGAGATTTCATCAAATTTTCTCCTAAAGCTAACCTCGATCCCCTATGTCTTTGACATAGCACTCTCCCTCAAGGGGAGCGGGGGGGAGAAGACAGATTTTTCTGGCCAGCGATGCTGCTGCCGCATCCAACCTAGGGGTGACCAGAAGGGCTTCCTTGCTCCTGGACAGCGAGTATAAGGCCTCTTGCGATTTAGTTATTTTGCAGGCTCTATTAGGGAGCTGCCACTCCTTTTAAATTATTTTTTTGTATGCTTTGTCCATGACCGTGCTCCTGTCCTTTGACCTAGGCCTCGGTATGTACTCTAGTTCAGATTCATCCCAACAACCCTGAGTCGTGGTGTTTGTCTTTCTTCTCTCTGAAGTATAGGGCCTTTATTACTAGTTCATAAATCTAGTCTCTCTATTTGTTAGAAAACTCTCTGTCAGGCTCAGAGGAGACCTTCAATGGCAGGTTCCTCTATCTGCCCTTCCTTCAAGGACTGTCTCTCTTTCTTCTTCAGGGCCTGCTGACCCTCTGAGGCAGGTCAGGCCCTCAGATGCCTCCTCTTTCCTCCTCTCTGTTTTGGAGGGAGCTCTTTTTCCTCTCTTTCCCTTTTGGGTTGGAGGCCTAGGAGATTACTACCTGGTCTGAAGCAATGCCCTCCTCCTCTACTGAGGAGCTCTCACTGAGAGGACCTCCTCAGATGCTGCTTCTGACGGGGAGAGGGATTCCAGGGGTTGGCTTTTTCTGCTGGTCTCTTGGCTATGGGGATTTTCTCTTGTAGGGGTGCTCTTTCCCCGTAGTCTTGGTGGGATACCATTTGTGTTTGGTGCACTTCAGTTCTTGTAGGGACCCCAGGATCTCCTTCAGGACCACCATGCTATTGGGGGCTCGTTACGCAGAGGGCTTACTGACTCAGCTGTGGGTTCTGCTGCTTCCTGGGCATCTGGTGGTGGCCATGTTGTGCGGTAAGAGGCATTCCAGGTAGCCCGTCTCCCACTGTACAGAGCGCTGCTGTAGCTGGCTCCCTCCTTGGGCTGCTGGATACACTCCAGCATTGCTGTGCCTGCAAGTAGGCCACGTGGGGCCTGCAGGCTTTCACTGCCGCCACTTGTATCTGGACCTTGAGGCCTGTGAACAGGGAGCGATCCGGCGCCTCTCTTGAGGCCAATGAGGGTCTTAGTGGGGGAGGAACAGAGAAGTACAAAACGGAGACCTACCTGGAGCTCTGCTGCGGCTGCTCTTCTGGACCCCCACGCCAGACAGAATGGGGGCATCAGGAATGCACTCCTCCTCTCGGGATGAACTTCTTACTGGCCGGGAAGGTGGAAGTGAGCAACAGGGAATGGATTGCCCATTGTGACTGTTGGTTCTTCTCCCATGCGATCAAGATTGGCCACTGTCGGAGGACAGGATGCTGGACTTGATGGACCACTGGTCTGACACAGTATGGCACTACTTATGTTCTTACCCTTTTTCTGATGGAAGGGGGTGAGTCAGGAGGGAATCCTCTCTAACTGGTACCATATTGGAGTTCTGGGACCAAAAGTCCCCAAAATTTACTCAAAAAAACTAGTTTTAAGTCCGTCCTAAGATGGAGGCTGCCAGCCTGTGTCCTACTAGTGTGGAGGCAGACAAACAATGGGCGACTAGGGGCTAGATCCCTTCTGAGCATGCTCCAGGAAAAATTAGGAAGTCTACCTCCTACTGGTAGTGGTGGGGATCTAACTCATAGTAACAACTGGCCATCAAGGAGGATTCCCCAGGAGAACCCTTATTCTAACAACGGAGGATTCATTCACACACAGAGAACTTGTTTCCATCTCCCCTCCCTTGTCCATCCTAGATACAAGACCCCCCCAGGACAAGGACCAGTCTTTAATTAATGTTTGTTCTGTGCCAGGCACATTGCTGGTGCTATATAAATAGTAATAATAATTACTAAGTATTTATATAATGCCAGCAACGTATCTGTGACTGTGCAAGTATTATAGACAGGACTCTGGCCTGAGACACAAGGGAGGGGAGACAATGGTGAGGGGAACACAGAGTGAGGCAAAGATATATTCATGATGTTAAGAAGTTGCAGGTGCAGATGTCTAGCTTAGATTCTGGGGAGAAGGGAACCCTGAGTAGAGGAAGCATCAGTGAGCAGTCTGTGGGAATGAGGAGCTACAGAAAGGCTGAAGGAAGAAGCAGGGAAAGGAGCAGAACAAGTGTGCTCAGGGAGACATCCAAGGTGTAGGGGGCAACCCAGGATAAGAGGCAAAGATGATTCAGGGAGCAAGAACACAGGGGCACATGAGGGTGGTGGCAGAGGAGGAGCAAAGCTCCTGGGATGGGAATGTAGCAGGAGACAAGTGGTAGAAAGAGACAAAAGGTGAAGGCAAGGAGCTTGTGCGTAATGTGAAGGAGAAGGAGCCAGTGAAGGGAGCACAGAAGGGATTGAGCATGACTGAAGTGACAGGTGAGGTGGGTGACCTTGGCAGCTGAACGTAAAACAGAAATGAGAGGGTCAAGGCGAGAGCAGAGGCGGCTAGTGAGAAAGAGGTTCCAGTAGCACCACCACCAACACATGTTCAATGAGATCAGGCCATGCTACTTTCTTCCCCCATGGGTCACATGTTGTGCCGCAAACTGCTTCACACAATACCCAACCTTCAGGGAAAGGCAGCAGCACCTGCACTTTGTGTGTTCTCCCCTCACTACCCTCAGGGCTGTATGAAACTAACTCTAAGCCTAGAGATGCTTCCAGAGAGATCCATTCCCATTTAAATTTGCAGAGCACTACTTGATTTAATGAATTGCAACCCCTTTACTGTTTTAGGGTTAGCTTTTCCAAAGCTCTTTAAGCACTGCTAGGTATTATGGAGATCCCATAAGCAACATGCCTCATTCCACCTCTATAGGAAACCCTTCCTTTTAAAGGATTTGGTGAAGCAGAACAAAATGCAGCGATGAGCTGGTAGGAGTCATAGTTGCACTTCACAATGCTGTTTCTGTGCCAAGTACAACCCATGTGAAACATTCTCTGGGTTGAGGGTCATTTCGTTTTATAAACCTGACGAAGAACTGGACTATTTTTCAAAATTGCCTTGAAATTAGAGATGTTTTACTAAAGCCCAGCAAAAAATAAATATGATTTCTCTCATCTAAAAAGCGCTGAAGCCACCCAAGTATAATTACAAAAGGAGGTCAAAGTTACAGATCTGCTCACCTCTCATGGGAAAGTGACTGATCCTTAATAAAGTCTAAGATGTTTTTCAGGATGGGATATTTCTCCTTCACAGTGGGCACTGGTTTGGGCTCTTCCATTGATCTGAGAGAAAGCAGCCTTAGCCTTCCACGGCTGAACTGAGGTTTGCGAGTTGGAGTGGAAGGTGGAGATGATGAGTCTTCTTGCTGCAAGACTGCGTTATCAAGAGGTTTGCTCTGAGATCCAGAAGCTGTTTCAGTTTGGGGAGAGTCTGGCACTTGCTTTATCTTTGCATCAGGTTTTATCATCCGATCTCTCTCTGTGGAAACAGGATGAGTAACTCCATTGGAAGACACTGAGCCTGCTGCTTGAAAGTCTGTTTCTACTATAGAACTTGTCCTTTGGTGTTTGTCAGTGTGTTGGACATTTTCTAAGTCTGAAGCTTCCCAGGTATCTGGAGCAACATCTTTTGCCTTTGTTCTCAACAGCAAAAAATTCAGCAACAAGAGACTCTTCTGGATACACTGTTTTGCTACAATTTAAGAAACGAAAGAGGAAATTAATAGAATCACCACTGTGACTACTCTGTAATGCATCTTCTGTGTAACTGAATGTACTCTTGTCTCCGGATGTTCACCTCTCCCTCATCTCCCCATCCCTTGCCTCTTAGATTTTTAACCACTTAGGAGTAGGGACCTGTCCATAATTACTGATCGTACAATATCAGCTACATCACTGGTGTAACAATAATAATAATAATAAATTTAGGAGGAAGATAGGTTCTCATTTTTGTTCCTTGGCCAGAAAGGACTAGGTTGATGGGTTGATCTTGGTACTAGCAGTTATGTATTCTTGAGTCCCACATTGTTGCTTGGTGGCGAGAGTCTAGATTTCTCAATAGTAAGTGCCAATTAAGATTAGTCACCTAGGCCTCTACATATCTGAAGACCACCTTCTCCACCTATGATCTATAAATAAACAAACAAATTACAACCGGAATGGCTTAGAGTCAGTCCAGAATAACCTCTACCAAGTTCCTAATTTCATCTATGCACCAGGTTCAGACAGCAAATGCAAGTAGAGGGGGGTTCCTGGTAGCTGCTCCACAACTTTAGAACTCCCTACCCACCCTGCAGGTTCATCAGAGTCCAAGCAATTTTTGGAAACAACACAAAACTTTTATTTAGAACAGCAGTTGGCAGGTGAAAATAATAAGGCCACTTTTACACATGAAAAAATGGGTTCTTATAAGTGCTTGAGATAATACCGGGTGTTATAAATGCTGGGTTTTTGTAGTGTGTGAATGCACTATTTCCCTTTTATGCAGCAAGATCTCGCAGCCTTGTAAGACCCACTAGATGCAACTCTTACAAGGCTGAGAGATCTTGCTAGATAAAAGGAGAATAGTGCATTCACACATTACAAAAATTCAGCATTTATACCACCCGGTATTATGCCGAGCACGTGTAAGAACCCATTTTTGTCATGTGTAAAAGCGGCTAAAGTAGAGAAGGGTACACTACTCATCACTGATAATTATCAGTTTGATGGGTCACATGACCCAAAGTCCCACCCTCCCCGACTGTCCCCTCAGCCAGAAGTCCCACCTTCGAGCAGAAGTGACATGTTAGGCAGAAGTGACGTAGTAGGAAGAAGTAGTAAAGTAGAAGCGGGTAATGCTTCCGGATCAGGATGGGAGGTGGAACCAAAGGTTCCAGTCTCCTCCCTGATCCTGCAAGGTCCTTGGATGAGGGTCATCTGACCCCCTCAAACCGCTCAGCTGGCCGAGGTGGACGAAGGTTTCATCATCCTAACTTACCCCGTTTTGGAGAAAATTTGACCAAGAAGGTGCCGTTTCTGGCGTACGCAGACTTGCAGAATGGGGGTCATGTGAGGGGTCAAACAACTCAGGAGAGTGATCTGAATCAACGGGTGAAGATTTCATCAGCCTATCCCCTTCCGTTGCTAAGTTCTGGTTCTATAGTGTGAAAAGGGGTGTGTAGGCCAGAATGGTAGAAGGAGGTCATGTGAGGTCTCAAACCACTCAGCCCCACCACCCTGACCTATCAGAAAGGTTTTCGGCCCCCATAGACCCGCCCTACGGGGTATGAAAGAGGGGCCATTTTCTGAGCACTCTACAGAACAGAGAGCCCTTCGCTTCAACTTACACGGAAAACTGAAATGGATTTCTTTGGTGATACCACTGCTGTGTGGCCTATGAAGTTTACTAGCCTGCCCGGTGTAGTGAGACGATTAAACAAAAAATGGTAAATTTCAAGTTCAGAGGACGAGGATGTTGAGAGCGGACCTGTGGCCAAGGTTCTTTTTAGCACTCCTGTTCATGATGAAGAAGCCCGAATGGGACTGCCCAGGCCCGTGGAGTCTCTGGTTTGTCCAGAGGTGGTGGTAGAAGTTGGGTTAGAATCGCACAGCACAGCACCCCTAGCTCAAAATTCACAGTTAAGAAATATTTTTTAAACTGCTTAAAAGACTTCTTTCTATAGATGTCTGTCACAAAACAATGTCTTGTAAAAAGACTGCTCAACTCATGGTTTTTAAGTTTTTTCTTTTAAGAAATGTCTGAACGCCCTCCAGAGACTGATGAAGACAAAGTGGAAGGCCCTGAGTGCTACTGCCCTGAGAGGAAAGATGGTGGGCTAGAACCGCATATTATCCTGCAGCTGGGTCTGGAGCTGAATGAAACAGACTTCGAAATGAAAAAGTGTCATGAGATCGATAGTGAGGGCATCGGTCTATGGAATTTTAAACCACTGCCTGAAGGAAAAGCTGTTTTCTGATTGTGAAGCCTATGAATTAGATGATCCGTTGCAGTTACATCACATGTGCGTGACCTGGGATTCTAAAGACAGGAATAGGAAACAAATTCATGTGTGATCACCTTTGCTTACAAGGGGTCTTTCACATTCAAATGATGCTGGGTTATGCTATCAACTGTTTACGTATCACTCATTTTGACAAGTATGCCTTTCTCCAGGAAAAAGCTAGGTGGAGTTGAGGATAACAAGGGTGGAGGGAGATAGCTATGCAGGAACACTGCAATCTTTCCACACAAATCCTCTTTTTTTAAAAAAAAGAACATCCTGTCAGTTCTGTGTTTCACCAGTAGATGTATTACAAATGGGAGAAGCTAGACAAATATATCAGCAAAGGGTGGTGGTTGTTTTTCTTTTTAAATCCACGTGCTTTAGGATGCATAAAAGGCACTGCTTTTCTCTCCTACTATACCTATTCCCAAGTAAAAGTTTTAAAAAGCATTTTTTATTTTGTTAGTCCTTTCTGGATTTCTAATAATAATTTTTTTAAAAGGATGATGAAACCTTCGCCCGTTGGTCCACCTCGGTCAGATGAGCAATTCCAGATGACCCTCATCCAAGGACCTTGCGAGGTCAGGGAGGCAGAAAGCCTTTGGCTCCCCCCGCCCTGACCCACAACTGGATCCTCCAATCACACATAAGGACCATCTGGGGTCAGGGAGGGGCTGGAACCTTTGGTTCCACCCCCCACCCGGACCCAAAAGCATTGCGCACTTCTATGTCACTTCCTCCTAGCGCGTCACTTCCGCTCGAAGGTGGGACTTCTGGTCCAGGGGACAGCTGGGGAAGGTGGGACTTCTGGTCATGTGAACTGTCAAACTGATAACCATCAGTTTGACGAGTAGTGTGCCCTTCTCTACTGGCTAAGTTCTTAAATAAGTTCTCTATGGGTTTTATACTGTAAAATTATTTTTCTTTTTTATTAAGTATCTATTTTACATTTTACCCACCCTGAGCCCTTGGGATAGGGAAGGTTATAAATTTAAAGAGTAATATACATAAATAAGAAACATTTTATACAGCAATAGTTAAATCATTAATAAGATGATCCTCCATATTGGTAATTAATTGGGAAATCTTCAGTGAGACTATGCACAATGTCAGCTAATTTATCACCATACAAAAATACTGAAGTATAAAGAATCCAGGTGGCTATTTGATTTTTTTGAATGCTGAAAATCAGGATGGCGTTTTAAGGTAACAGTAAGCAACACCATCAGGAAGGAGACTTACCAAGGGTTTCTGGATTCACCTCGCTTGTTTCTCCATTTCTTTTCTCTTCTTTTTCATTTCCTTTACCCATCAGGAACTTCTGTTTCATTTCTAACTGTGGACAAGATGTTAATTAAAATCATTAAAATACAATCAAGTCTGCCTGCCCATCTGGCATGCCAGCATGTAGATGGCACCATAATTAGGAAGTCTCAGGAACCCAAGGACTAAACTAAGATGGCACGGTACATCTCCAATATAAGGAATCTACGTTATGTGGCTTACTCTTTCCTTGACAACTTATAGCAAAAATGTGACCAAATCCACCTCAAAGCCTGACTCATTCTAGCAAGTAGAAAACTGAGCCGATGACACGGCTTCACTTGAAAACATATTAATACTATTTTGTACACAGTAAGGTCTGAAGTGGATTAAAAAGGAAATTGGGTCCTTACCGTGTGAATTTTCCTTCTATGGGAGATCCTCCTGCATGGCCTGTTTGAACGGAGGGTAGATCCCTGCCACTACCACTAGGAGGCAGACTTACTGATTTTTCTGGCGCATGCTCAGAGGGGATCTAGACCCTTCGTCTCCAGTATAATTCCCAAGGCCTAACTTATTGCTACTCTAAGATTCTGAAACCTATCTATCTGTTAAGAGAAAAGAACTAACGTTAACTGAACAACAAAAAAGTTGACACCAAACCTAACGAATGGGCTACCACGACCAACTGGGTGTGGTTTAATGAGTGTCCTCAGAACGATGTGCATAATCTTTCATTCTAAGCCCCCCAGAGTTTACGGTCACCACGGGTGGGAACTGATCGACCAGGAGGATCTCCCATAGAAGGAAAATTCACACGGTAAGGACATAATTTTCTATTCTGCCGGGAGAACTCTCCTGGATGGCCAGTTTGAACAGAGGGACGTTCAAAAGCAGTGTCCCATGAAAATTTTAAAAGGGAGGGAAGGAGAGAGAGATGCATGGTGGAATTAAACCCCAAAGGGCAAGTTACAGCAATCCCATTGTAAAATTTTGCCGATGCAGCTTTTGGGAGACAGGTGCTCCACCTGTCTCCCAAAAGCTGCATCGGCAAAATCTTACAATGGGATTTTATAGTGTCTAGTATACATGTGGACCAAGGCCCAGGTGGCTGCTCAGCAGATTTCCCCATAAGAGGCCATGTTCCTAAAGGCCTGAGAGGCGGCTGCCCCTTTGGGGAGTGGGAGGCTTATCCTCTGCTTTGTGTGCTTCTGTGATGCAGAGGGACATCCAGCGTGCAATTACCACTTTGGCTGCTCAAAGGTCTCTTCGCTGAGGGTTGTAAGCCACAAAGAGGACTGATGATTTTCTGAAGGGTTTAGTCCTGTCAAGGTACACCTTTACTGTCCTTCAAATGTCTAGTTTCTGCCAGACCCGCCCCTGTGGGTGGGTTGGATTAGGGCAGAATGAGGGTAGTATTACACCTTGTTTCCTATGGAAGCAAGTGTCAACTATAGGACAGAACGCAGCCTAAGAGTTACTGAAGACTCCTTGAAGGAGCAGAAGGCTGGGATGATAGAGAGGGCCCTTAGCTCTGAAACCGTTCTTGCTGAGGGGATTCCTGTCAGGAAAGCTAGCTTTAACAAGAGGTAGTAGAGAGACACCTCATGGAGAGGTTTGAGTGGGATTTTGGTAAACGCCCTCAAAACTAGGTTTAGATTCCACGAAGGGAATCCGTGTGCCACCAGAGGAGAGAGAACTCAGAGCTACTACCTGTCTTTGGAGAGTATTGGGATTTATTTATTTAAAAAACTTATACCCCGTCCCTCCTGCCACAGGCAGTTTGGGGCGGCTTACAACAATAAAACAATTAAAATACACTAAAAAGGAGGAAATAGAAAAAACAACCTACCCCCGCCCCCCCCATCACCCCTCTCCCCCGCCAAACACCTGGCGGAACAGCCAGGTCTTACAACTTTTCCAAAAAGAGGGGAGGTCCAGGGCCAGTCAGGTCCCCACCGGAAGGGAGTTCCATAGGCACGGCACGGCCACCAAGAACACCCTCTCCTGCGTGGCCACCCGAGAAATTTGGGGGACCTCGAGCAGGGCATCCCCGGACAACCACAGGGGCCGATCCAGGACACGGGGAGTGAGGCGGTCTCGCAGATAGGCAGGGCCCAGACCGTTTAGGGCTTTATAGGTTAAAACCAACACCTTGAATTGGGTCCAGAAGACTACCGGCAGCCAGTGCAGACAGCGGAGCACTGGTGTAATATGCTCCCGGTGGCCCAGTCCCACTAGGAGATGGGCCACCGCATTCTGCAGCAGCTGCAATTTCCGAGCCGTCACCATGGGTAGCCCCACGTAGAGCATGTTACAGTAGTCTAATTGAGAAGTGATGAAAGCATGGATGACTGTGGTCAGGTTAGAGTCCGAAACAAACGGCTGAAGCCGTCGCACTAGATGCAACAGGCGGAAAGCACTCCTCGCCACAGCTTCCACCTGGAGATCCAGGCGGAGCTGCGCATCGAGCAGCACCCCTAGACTCCGTACCTGGGAGGTCAATGGAGGACAGACCCCATCAATGATGGGGGCCTCCAATTACATCGCCTTACCCACTAACATCACCTCCGTCTTGTCAGGATTCAGCTGCAGTTGATGACACCATACTCCCTAATCACTTCACCGAGCGGCTGCATATACACGTTGAGAACAGGAGAGGGGACAGAACAGAACCCTGCGGAACTCCACATGAGAGGTCTCGGTATGATGAAAAACAGTCCCCGAGAACCACCCACTGGCTTCTTCCGATCAGGAACGAGCGGTACCATTCAAGAACAATCCCACCCACTCCTGCAGAGTCCCACAGACATGTCACCAACATCTGATGATCAATGGTATCAAATGCAGCCGACAGTTCTAACAGGATCAGCAGGGTCGAACGACCCTGATCCATATCGGTGCAGGTCATCTACCAAAGCCACAAGCGCAGTGCCATAACCCGGATGAAAGCCAGACTGATAGGAATCAAGAAAACCAATGCGATCAAAATGCCTCTACAGCTGCTGAGCCACTACCCATTCAATAAGCTTCCCTAAAAAGGGAAGGTTAGAGACAGGCCGATAGCTGGCAGGGGAGCCAGCGTCAAGCAATGGTTTTTTGAAAAGAGAAAGAGTTGATAAGAGCCGCACCACCGCCTCTTATTAACTCGTTCCCCCACCCCCCCAAAGGAACTCTAGAACTTTCTTAACGGATGCCCTAGTTGATCTAATGCCCTTTTTTTCGCACCATTGGACAAAAGTGGTCCAGGTGTTTTGATATATGGGCTTCTAGATTGTAACATGGTATCTACCACCTGTCTGGAGCATCCCAACTTTTTAAAAGCTCTCCATTAATTCTCCAGGCTGTTAGTTTCAGTAGGCTTGGGTTGTCATGGAGGAGAGCACCTTGTGACAGGAGATCAGGGTCCTCCAGAAGGTGGAGCAGAGGTGTGTTGCAGATCTGCGAACCATGCTCTCCTCGGCCAGTAGGGGGAGATTAGTGTTGATGTGGCTCTCTCTTTTCTGATCTTCAGTATCGTCCTGCCTAGGAGCGGAAATGGGGGGGGCGGGGGGGAGGTGTATGTAAGGCCCCAAGGCCAGGGCCAGTTCAGAGCGTCGAATGCCACTACTTGGTGATCCGGGAATCTGGACATGAAGCACTTGTTTTTTGTGTTGTTGGCTGCAGCGAACATGTCCATCAGTGGGCAGCCGAAGCCTTGAACAATCATCTCGAACGCTTTTTGGCTGAGAGACCATTCTCCCGGGTCGATTGTTTCCCAGCTGAGCCAGGCTGCCCAGACATTTGTTACTCCCTTGATGTGAACCGCTACCAGGGATTTCAGATTGCGTTCCACCCATTTGATCAGGATTGCCACCTGAAGATGAAGAGATTCCAAGCGGGAGCCCCCTTGGTGGTTCACAGAGACCTTTGCCACCACACTGTCCATGTAGACAAGAACATGTTTTCCTCAGATCTCTGGGGACAGCGCTCTCAGTGCGAGATAAATCGCCTACAGTTCCAGCTAGTTGATGTGGTGTTTGTGTTCCCACTGCAGCCACTTGCCCTGCATGGTGAGCACTCCCCACCCTTTCAGGCTCGCATCTGTGGTCACCGTGATTCTGTCTGGGTCCGCCATAGGGACTCCTGCCCGGGAGCAGTTCTTCGTTGTCCACCAGAAGAATGACTCCTTCAGCTTCGTGGGTACCTCTATCCATGGGTTTCTGCTTTCTGAGATCTCAGTGGTCCTATAGCTAAGGGCTCCCTGTCTTTCTGCTGTGCCTGACTTTGACCCCCCACACCAGCCGGAAGGGGAGCACCAGGCTTGTAAATCCTCCTTTCCCTTCCTAATGGGGAAGGGGGTGAATGGGGAGAGACTATCCCTGGCCCCGAAGTGGAGGTTTGGGACCTCAGTCCCCTGAAAAAAAATCTTTTTGTTGAAAAAAATCCCCGTTCTGGACGGAGGCTTAATAGCTTCCTATCGGTGTGGAGGCAGACAAACTGGAGACTAAGGGACTAGATCCCCTCTGAGCATGCTCCAGAAAAATAAGGACGTCTGCCTCCTAGTGGTAGTGGTGGGGATCTATCCTCCATTCAAACTGGCTGTCCAGGAGAGATCTCTCGGGAGGAAAACTAGGTGCAAATTACACCTTTCTATTTAACAGCTCTGTTCACTTGACAACTTTAGTGACAAGGATTCTCCTCCTCATCCCCATTCTTTTCACTCCTGCTAGCACTGCACACTCTGTAGAGATAGGACAGCTTTCTCTCTGATTCATAACTCAACAGACTTTCAAATAGAAGACAAAACTGTCTCTGATACAATGTCAGCAACCTCACTAAAAAGAACAGCAACGTTCAATTGTAACACACAGCCTAATCTGGGTTTAGAGAAACTTTAAATACTGGACCAGTGATGATCCGAGAGAAGAAAAATTCAACTTGACTATCAAGGTACAGACAGTTTGCAGAGCTAGCAGTTAGGATACTTATCTTTTCATTTCAACGAAGAACAAAACTGAACTCTAACCGTGATAAATATGGATCCCCACAAAGCTATTTTTGCAAAGCTATTTTTTGCAAGGTCGCTTTGTGCAGTCCAAGCACCAAAAATGCTTACAAATAATTATGCAGTGCAGGCTATTTTGGAACAGTGTAAAGCAAGTAGGAGCAAAAACATACATGAAAGTAGAAAATTTAAGAACAACAACATTTAGAGTAATCTTACCATCCATATTCTAATTCCATCAGCCAGGGAATATACTTGTGCAAACTCCTCATTTAAAGGCACTTTGCCTCCACTGTTGACTGAGAGAATAAACAGAGAGAGAGAAAAAAAAGACCTTTTAAAATTGCTGCTCCAGTTTCACCTCAGTGGAGGTAAAACAAGGTAACTGCAAAGGCTGCGATGGAACCAGCATTCACCTCACTGTTAAATAACTACGTTTGCCTTATTCCCCGTTGTTTGTATAGGTGTGTTATCGAGATGGAAATGCTTTAAAATGATCTACTTTTATTTCAAGAGGAAATATTTCCAAGTCCTACTATTTTGTCGTTTACTCCTTACCTGTCAGTTCCACCCATACAGAAAAAAGACGAACTTGTCTTCCCATCACCACACCTTACACCCCCCCCTTGAAGTGGCATGGGAATTACAGCACACCAAGTGTAACACACAATTTCTTTCGCTGCTTTATGCCAGGAGTACGAGGCCTTCAAAACTCACTATTGAAACAAGCCAAACAATCACAAGCAGCCAGACTTTCTAATTTATGAAGAAAGAATCATTTCTTTTTACAGTCGCAGTAAAGTGAACCCCCATGGGAACTAGATGAGTTCATTATATCAGAGTGTTCGCTATATTAGGCTTTGGTCATATTGAGTTGATAAGAATCCACACAGCAAGATGACTCCAGGACACGGGGTGCCTGCACTGCAAAGCAGAGGCTTGCACCATGTGCATGTACTGTAATCCCCATTGGGTCCACTGCACCAGGCTTGCACACCTACGATGGATGTACTCCCCCTTGCTCTGAGAGTGCAAGGAGCCTTTGTGGTTGTCGTGTGGGTGTGAAACGTAAGAGATGGAGGCAAAGTAGTTTAATTACTACTGATGAGAGTAGACAAGCTTTCAGGCCACACAGGGCCCTTCCTCACAACAGAAGTTGGTCCAATAAAGGACATCATCTAAACTACTTTGTCTCCATCTCTAAAGATAGGTAGGTATTTTTTTTTAATAAGCCCACCCTATTATCGCAATCATTTCCTACTATGATTTATTATGGCACTGCAGATGTAGAGCCAATTCCAGAGGTTCCCAAGCTGTGGATTGTGGCCCCAAGTAGGATCACACCAACTGCGGTCAGAATATTTGCTATATCCTGCATTACTGTATATTGCTGTCGGGGGGGGGGGGTCACCAGATTATATTTAAGACCTTAAAAAGGTGTCACATGGGCAAAAGGTAGCGAACCATTTATCTATTTAGTTGTGACTGCAAGTAGATCAGCATTTTCTTTATATACAGGATGTTAAATTGTGTGAATATTTCTGACCGTGAACACGCTATTCATGTTTGATAACCGAGCTAAAGTATTGACTTCTTACAAAGAATCAGTCTTCATTATTAATATATGCACTAATATAAGAGTTACCATATTTTTGTAGCTTCCAATACAAATCTGGAGTGAGATACACCAAAGCAGCAAATGTAGAGTTCACAGCTTGATCAACAGTGGAACCAGCAACTATATCTGTCTTTGGGGCCTGTTTTTTACATGCCTGTATGAGTCCTTTAAAAAGCTCAGAATTTAGCCCACAGAAGTCCTGGGCAGGATCTGATTTTGCGAAGTCAAGGAGAAAGTTACGGCAGTCGTCCGCACAAGGCTTCTTAATCTAGAAATAATGTTAAAGCATTGTTATTTAGCATGAAAACACAAACAAAATATATGAAAATACCTGTCCTGTTCATTTGAATCATTAAGCAACACTCTTCTAGGATTTAGACATTATGATAAAACAATTAATGAATAAGTCAAAAGAAGAAGAAATATCAAGACATTTCCATGTCTGTAGTAATGTCCTCGGGGCAACCCAACACCCCCCCCCCCCCAAAGGAGCCAGGCCTCCGCATTCTGCACCAGCTGCAGCTTGCAGACAGCGGCTACAATCCAATGCTGTGGGAATCCCGCGCAGAGCCACGTGTGCACACAGCCGCGCATGTGGAACCCGCGCAGAGCCGCACTGACTGCACGTGATCTGTTCGGTATTTTTCGCAAGAGAGATATTGGTCATTGTCGGGGACAGGATGCTGGGCTTGATGGACCGTTGGTCTGACCCAGTGTGGCACTTACGTTTTTATGACTGGCCGCAATTCAAAGCTGGGATACGAATCTGAAAATTGTTCATATCCTTGCGAACCCCAACAAAGCCATTAGAAGGAAGATTGCAAATATGGCTTATGCTTTGGCTTGGCAAAAGAAAATAAGCTAAGTTGATATACTGGGCAGAGCGGTTTTATCAGCCTATGCGTATGATTCTTCCGGGTGAAGTTCAGCTTTATTTTTGAAATTCACCCACTGCTGACTTATGTTATAACACACTTGATCATTTATTATTTACTATTATTGGTATCAGAAATGTGGTTAATAATGTTTAGCTAATTTTGTCATGCATTAAGAGGATAATCTCTGTCGGTGTGGGCTATTGTACGTTTGAACTATCTGGTGCTAACTTTTCTTTTGGTAAACCGTGAAAAGATTACGGTTGTAATCCCTGGCTGCAGAGGACCTGCACACATGCACATTACCAGCACATTGTGCCATGCGCAAACCACGCACGTGCGTGCGGGGATCTACAGGCTATGGGATTGGGGCCACCAATCACGAAGATCTGAGATGGGCACCACTGTAGTGCACGTTGTGCAGCACTTGAAGTCGCTTGCCTGAAGGCGCTGGCATTTTGGGCAGGAAGGTCCCATGCTCAAAGCTTAGTCTATTTTGACTACACTAATACTAATGAAATAACTGTTACACTAACACTAAATCTAACTATAAACTTTCAACATAGAACTACAGTAAAAAAAAAAAAATTCTTCCAAAGAACAAGCCATTCCAGTTGCGGTCAAAAGGAACTGTTGCGTTTAGCTCCTCCCCCGCCTCTTATACTCTAATCTCGCGAGAAGGGGTAGGTGCTGTGAGGCTTCTAGAACTTTCAGGAAGCGTACAGAGGACTGTTATTACTCAGGGCATCACGTGGTCCCATAAGCAAGAATCATGGAGCCACTCAAAGAACCACCAGCATTGCTGGGAGGCGGACCAAGAGGGAGCCTCTGCCTGTCAGGAATTACTGTCAATACCCAAAGGGCAGCAGCCTGCTCCCAGCTGTAGATGACCAGAAGTACCCATGAGCAGAGGAGTCCACACGTTACAGTGGCTTGGTGGTAGCCAAAACACGGCTGTTCCTAGGACAACCCTCTTGTGTTTAAAGTCATAACTAAACCTGCATTTGTGTGTTCACACAGAAGCATGGGTTTGGGAAGGATAGTTCCAACAGGGGTACTGTAATAGGTGGAACCACCCTAAATTCAAACAGCCCTAAAGACAATTTCATGCACACGTACCCATTTGCCAGCTCATTAACTTGGAATAAAACTCACTTTCATTGGTTGAATATTTAATACTTATAGAACAGAGTGGCCTACATACCTCTTTGTTTTCTTGTGGTCGACTGGGATCACTTGCCCCCAAAGCTGCCTCAGGACACATTTGATGCCTGAAGACTGGTTTCCATAAGGGTGAATTAAGAACAGAGGTCACCTTTGCAGGAGCCAACTCCACTTCACTGTCAGCTTCTGCAAAAAGATCAAGAAACATTTGTTTATACTAAACAAAATATAGAAGCAGAAGAGGGGAGATGACTTTCAAAAAAATTGTTAGCTTATATTTTCTTAAATTAGAGATTAGCTGTAGCAGTTCTATATTTAGAGCATGACCACTATGCATTAAAATCACAAAAGTTCAAAGGAGCCAGATAAGATAAGGGTCTCTATACTTGGCACATGTGACCCACAAGGGAAGGTGCATCATGTGGCCACGTTTGGTTAAAGAATGTCTGAGAAACAGATGATCAAAATTTGGGGTCAAAGTGCAAAATCATGCTTTTGTGCTAGGTTTTCATGCTCAGAAATCCTTCTGCTGTACTGTGATTAATAGATGACAGATGTCAACAAGTGTGCTATTGGCCTCTACTTCCCACCTTTGTACTAGGCTTTTGAAATAAATTTAATTTTCAATGCATGTTTTCTTGTGACAGCTGAGAGCCAGGCATGCAATCTATTCAATCACAAACTTAGCAAGCTGCTCCCTTTCAGACAGATTCCCTCTACATGACGTCACTGCCTTAGAGTTATACAGAGCTTTTCCTGTAAGCTTTTTATGTGAGCTCATTGACAGTTCTGAGTAGTCATCCTAAAACTTTCAAGGCACTTTACAAGCTACAACTACAAGGCCATCACTTCATCCAATACCTGGCGTGCAGCAACAGGGATAAACAGAGCAATTGGTAAGCAACAATTCTTTAGGCTATGAAAGGAATACGATTGTAGAGCCACTTCTTTTCATGACAAAAATCAAGGAATTGGACAATTAATGACAATTTGAGGATATTTTTTTAAAATTTATTTATTTCAATTTTTTAAACATAACCTGTAGAAAAAAGCATATAAAACCATTTAAAAGACCCCCTAAGCCCCACAACCCCCCCCAAGACCTGCTCAATACCACCTCACCCCACTCCCTACACCCAATCCTCCCTCACACCTGACCCCAAAACTACCCCAATTCCCACCCGCCAAATGCCTTTTCAAATAGAAAAGTCTTACACTGCCTCCAAAAGATGCTCAGATTCAGATCTTCAGGCAGTCTTTCAGATATGCGGGGCCCAGACCGGTTAGGGCAAGGGTAGGGAACCTCAGGCCCAGGGGCCAAATGCGGCCCTTGGCAAGTTTTTATGTGGCCCCTTTCCAGTGCTGGGATCTGGCCCTTAGATCCATTCTCTACCCCCAAGTACTGGAAAACTCAGTTCAGGATAATGGGGTCAGAGAGTAAGGCATGCACACAAGGGTCAGGGACAGAGCCAGGATCTGGGCCCTCCTTTTCTTGAACACACCTGTTAAGCACCCTCATCCCCAACCTCTAAGCGGCCCTTGGAGCTCATACTAATTTTCAGTGTGGGCCCCAGAACAGAAAAGGCTCTCCACCCCTGGTTTAGGGCTTTAACCATCAAAAAATGCACCTTGAATTGTACCCGGAAAGCTATAGGGAGCCAGTGCAGGCTTCGGAGCACCGGTGTAATACGCTCCCAGCGCCCTGTCCCCGAAAGGAGGTGAGCCGCTGAATTCTGCATCAGCTACAACTTCTGAACAGTCAGCAAGGGCAGCACCACATGTATACTTTTATTTTAAAAAAAAATCCATATAAAAAAGGAATTCAGGGCCAAAATGTTCAGATATAGGAACCAAAAGTTGGGCTTCCAATAATTCTGAATGTTGGCATTTCACTGATTTCCAGAACTTCTGGGACCTTAACATCCCCCTGCTGATCTCACAGGATGCAACACTAAAGCAAAACAGGTGCCTAAGCATAGGATTTGAGTCTCCTACTTGGTTACATTAACAGAAATATCCATACAGGTTTTATTACATCCCTCTCACACCCTTTTATGTATTATCTTCACACTGCCCAGCCCTGCAAGCATACCTGTGCTGAACTTTATCCAAGTAAATGAATATGTGCTTCCAGGACTTGCGCCTTAAACATTTTAAAAAGCTTAGTGCATAAGTAGCATTTAAAATATTACCGCACCAGAAGACAGTGAGAGAGAGGATGCGTATCCAAGTGATAAAATACAAGAGACTTTTAAGGAAAAGAGAACTGGAATTCAACCATATCACACGGCCATGTTCCACTCTGCAAAGCACATATGAAGTTGCTATTCCCTGAAGAATTCTGCATTGTGGCTCAAACATCTGGCAAAGGAACTAATGATTATGCTGACATCCTGTCCTCTGCCAAAGCAACTGAAATAAGTGTTGCACATTCTTCATTAGATTTAAGGAAGGTGAAATGGGATATTTTAAAACAGTATAAATCATATGCTATGAAGTGCCATTTAATTGCCAGTTTCTAGGGCACAACTTTAATGCCGCCTACAAAGGTCATCATTTGAGATCTGCCTTCCAATTGGCTGGAGCAGAATACACCCAGATGAAAAGTGCCGAGCAGGGAGCCGCAGGGAGAAAGGCAATTGACAGACTAGAGACTGAAATCCTTTTCTGAATTCACAAACCTGCCTCATCATCCTTTAAGAGGCTTGACCACCTACACTCCAGGGAAGAGAGCAATGGTTTCCAACTTTATTCCATTCTTGGCCTTCCTAAAGCTGCCAAGAGTGCTCATAATAGTGATGGTTACTGTGATGTCATCAAACAAAAATGTCACAAGGCAGTCATTGCAAAGCTCACTCTATGCACACCATAGCATGATAGCAAATGTTATCATTACTAGTCAAAGTTGTAACCACTGCAAACTAGTGATTTTCTGTATTAATATTTTCAAATTTGATAGGGATGATGCATCATGCGTATTCCTAAAAGGAAAACCAAATGTTAGGGTAATTCATCCTCATCACAACTGCTGGAGAAACAGATTTAACTTACCCCGAAAGGATTTCAGAACCATACTCCGAGAAGCCAAGCGTCCCATCAACCTGGATACAAGCAGCTGTAAATCCAAGGCCCAAGAAACTGCAACATCTGGCAGGCCATAAGCAGTGACAGAGAACTTGTAGCCCCACTCATTATTGGTGCTGTCAGAGTGAAAGAGAAACTGCAGCCGTGGGCCAGCCTTAAAGGTCACTTTCTACAGAGTAATAAAACAGTCACATTTTGCCAAATGTACATGACAGGAAGACATTGCAGGGTTATGAATTCCCTCCAGCAATTTTCTTTTCCAAACACACTCATGTTCTCTTCCATTACAAGATTTTAACTCTCCGCCACTAATTTTAAAAACCTACAACTGATGGAGATTGAAATTCTCTCCTCAAAAGCCTAGAAGAATTGATCAGACCACAATTAAGCTTACAAAGCTAGGCAAGTTCTAAAGTGTTACACGCGATCTGGCTCTAACATCTCGAGTGACTGTAAGGAAGCATCAAATTTGTATTGCAACCTTATGAATTATTTAAAATTCCTGGGGCTGGGACTCAAAGATCCACTTCATACTGCAGTGAACATGGATTTTCTATATGCTAGCTATGGGTCAATTCAAGCCTTAACTCACATCACTACTGGAAGGCAGGGTTGGGTTTCTTCTAAATAATTCTTTCCAAGAGGAGGCAACTGTATACACACCTCACTAAAAGAAATAGGAGATTTTGGGTTCATGCTACATGGCTTATAAGATTTCTGCAGAATCTCATAACCATACAGCAGAAAAGTGGTAATATAATACTACAGAGTTCTGCAGTTCTTTAGCCTTAACATGTATATATTTTGCTCTGAACTGAGGTCACTCACCTTTGGCCACTTCTCAGTGCCAACTTTTGTATCATAACGAGTTTTTGCACCTCTGGCATCAGTAAACTCCAGATAATCGTACCTGTAGAGAAATTTTTTACATGGTTATTTTTAAAAAAAATTAAGGAGTTTACAATGGGATGATTCTCCATTGCTTCCCTTGTCACCATCTTTATCAGCTCTCAAACACCCATCACACCACTCTAAGCATCTGGATAACAGGAACCATTCATGAGGTGCTCCTCTTTCCTCAGCTGACTGTAGCACTTTCAAGGGTGCACCCCATTTCTCTCAAGCTGAATGAGCTGGGAAGAGCCTTAACCATGGCACGAGACTGCACAGCGAATCCTGTATTCTACACACTAAATGGCGGGGGGAGGGGAAGGAATCCTCTAGTCTATAGGCCAAATCCAGCCCACTGCTGTTTTTTATCTGACCCCTCTCCCAAAACTAGATCTGGCCTGTGGATCCAGTCGCTACCCTCAAGCACTGAGTGAGCTCAGGGGAAGGGAGTGGAGATGAAGACATGCACTCAAGGATAGGAGATGGACCATGGCATAGACCTAATGGCAGACAACAGGGTGCCAGTTCGGTGAGCCAGCCAGCATGTAATTAGTGCCGTGGGGCCCTGTGCCACAGCAGCTGAAGGGGACTGCCCAGAGGACAGAAGAGCCAATAAGTTGTTTCGTTTTGTTGTTGTTGTTTTTAAAAGAAAACATACATTACATACGTTCAAAATCAACGGAATGACATTCTGGGAAATTTAATTGCATATGAAATTTGTGGGGTTTAGCTAATTTGCATAATTTAATAGGCTTGCAGAACTTAGATTTTCTTGTTATTAAATTTAGAAAAACAAATGAACATTGCAGACTAAACAGAGCCATTGTAGAGATTCACCAAAAAAAAAGAAGTCAACTTTGTTGCTCTTGTGCCAAGTTAGGGTCAAGTGAATGCTGGGAGTACAACCATGGCCAAGAGCAGCATGCAATGCAGTGGGGTCACAGGTTTCACTCACTAGCTCCTAGGCAATGAATGGAGAGTAATAATTAGACACTCCTGGCACGGAATCCCTATGACAATATATTGCCTTTTTCTGGGTGAATGTACTTCAGTGTCAAACTGGAGTCCAGGGGTGGCCAAAGCATCTAACTGGTTTTTTTGTAGACCACAATACTCAGGTGGGTGGGACAGGGCCATGCTCGAAAGGGGTAGGTTGAAAGGACTCTTCCATCCTTTTCTACTGTGCCCACACCCTGGAAAGTACTCTGGTAACAATGTTTGGAAAGAGGAGTGGACAGAAGAAATAGGGTGGGGCAAAGAGGCTCTCCCAGTCCTTCCTACGTGGGGCTGCCCTTGATGACTGCTCAGAAGCTGCAGCTGGTGCAGAATGTGGTGACTTGTCTCCTGTCAGGGACGAGGCGCCATGCACACATTACACCGGTGCTCCGAAGTCTGCTCTGGCTTCCTATAGCTTTCCGGGCACAATTCAAGGTGCTGGCTTTTGGCCTTTGAAACCCCTAAATGGTCTGGGCTCCATATCTGACACACAGTCTGTCCTTCCATGCCCCACTGTGGCCCTTGTGATGGGCTGGGAGCACCTCCCTGTTGGTACCATCGGTTAGTCTTATTCGTACAACGAGGGCTTGCTGGGGGGCGTTCTCGGTTCCCGCCCCAGTGCTATGCAACTCCCTTCCCCCAGAGGTTTGGTTGAGCCCAAGCATATCTTACGGAGGCAATGCAAGACTCTTTGGTAACGGCATTTTGGTGGGCAGCAATAGGGAATTGGGAGGGGGGGGTTGCTAGGTGGGTCAGAGTAGGACATGGGGAGGTGTGTATTTGGTGGCTTTCTGGGGGGCTGTGGGATGGTTGGGGAGTTTGTATTTTGTTCTTATGGATTTCATGTTTTTATATATGTTGTTAGCCACCCTCAGCCTTAGGGAAGGGTGGGATAAAAATTAAATAAATAATTTCTGATTTCTGGTACCTCCCCTGCAGTAAATTTTGCCAGCACCCATGGCTGGGAGAGGTTCTAGCCTGGAGCAGGGAGCTACCAGGAGGGACTCTGCCACGAGTGGTGACTGTTCACACACAGGAGACGCCATGTATGGCAAGTCTGGCCTCCCTTGATGTTATCGCTTTCAACATTTGCCACCCCTGGCATGGAGAGCCCAGCCTGCAGCGAGGCTGGTATAGTTCCACTGCTTGAGGCAACAGAGGCCAGAATACCTGGAAGTGGAAGCCTTATAAGGGATGTGCTCACACACACACACGTCAGTTGAAGTTGAAACACGGCATCCTCAGGTGGAGCAATGAGTGACTAAGTTACCTCTTTTCCGTTTCACATCTTTCATCAAATTCGAGCTCAAAGTAAGTTGCCCCAGGACAAAGGAAGACTGTGACCTCATGGCAATTGTTATCATAATTGTGGAGAGATTCCATGGTCCATGTTCGCAGAACAACAGGCTGCTCTTGTTGCCAGTTTTCCATGTCCACCTGCACAATTCAAAAACAAACACCTTTCAGCTTGCAAATATAAAATGATAGACTGTGGAAGGCACCATCTAATGGAAGGGGGTTTGTTTTAAGCAAACACAGATGCCATCGTTTATGGGGACCTAAAAAGTCTGCTGGTTCATATGCTCCCTCCTCTGGTGGCTCAACCAACCTCTACCGGACAACAGCCTGTGGCAAAAGGGCTCTCATCGCAACATTCACAAGCTCAATGTTCTGAACACTGCACTCCAACTTGCCACGAGGGCTACTGTGGTAGATTTCACTTCCTCTATGTCCCAGTTCTATATAGGCAAATGTATTCTGTAAGCAAAACCACAAAATTACTCCACCATTTATCCTTTTTCTACAACAGAGCACTATTCTACAGAGAAACATGAACTAGTATTTCATTAGTTTCTCATCTTCACTACCTCCCCCCACAACGTTCAGGTTTATAGCCTTTGGTCATCTTCCGCTCTCTTTCCTCTTCTTTCATAATCATGATCTTGCCAAGTCCCATATCTTGGTCATCCTCTTCCTTATCACAATAAAGACCCATTCTTTTTCCCCTGACCTCTACATGTCTCCCATGCTATGTTCTATTCCCCCCTTCATCTGCCTATAGATACTCAGAACCTACAGGTATCAGCATTGCTAAGATCCTGAACTCTCTCAACCAGCAGCCCCTTACACCTGAAATCACCCTCCCTAGCTCTTTACTGCCAAGTACCATTTAAAAACTTCAAACCACACCTTGAGATCTGTTTATCCTGTTAGTCTTTCCCAGTATGAACCTCACTATTGTCTCCACAATCTTCTAGCCCTGCTTTGTACAATTTTTGTTTTATAAGCATCTCAAAACTTAGGTCCTACACCTTTTGTTCTATAACATGTTGCATATATACTTATCGTAACTGTTACAAATTACCACGGCCAACTTTAAAATAGAGTATGCTCCACAATTATTCTATGCTTACTTCTAGTTCTTATTGGTCCAATATAAGAAGTACATTGGAACTATTTTGTCTCCATTAGTTACTATGATTTAGTAGAGTTTAACGAAGATAGTAAGCATTTTTAATCAGTACTGGATTTCACCTTGGTCCAAACACACAACAATACACAACCAGTTAAAATTTTGAAACCAACACAAAAAAACACACAACATAAACACAAACAAAACAATCTAGTTACTTAGTACCAATAATTTCTATCTGAGCGATTTTCCATCTACACTGTTCAGCCAGATAGGTGAAAGTGACAAGCCTCAAGATGGCCAGCTCATCCTTTTGCTGCAATAACCAAATAATTTTTTCTTGGTTTGTAAGATTTTTTACTTTCCCCAAGGAGTGGCCCTAACCAAGTAAGTTCTTATATCAGCATAAAAGGCACACTCTAAAACATAGTGAATGGTATCTTCAACCACTCCAACTGGACAAGGACAGATTCGCAAATGCCTAGCGATCTGCTGTTGCCTACCCTCCAAAAAAGCAGTTGGCAATTGCTCAACTCTCAGCCTACAGTAAGAGGCTTTAATCAACCCTTTGAAATTCATTTTCAAATAATGTTCCATAAAACCATCCTGAGTCCAATGGATATACATCAGGGCAATACGACAACCCCTAGCACATACCAGAGTTTGACAAAGGGATTGAGGCATTTTCACCTGAACCACAACACAAATTACATGTGTGTGATCTCCTAAAACAGCGTGATGATTAATGCAGAGGGTTATCTGTATACAGCTCTCTTATGCAACTTGGAATTTGTAGTAGCTGCTAATTAGGGACTTCTGCAAGAATTCCCAATACCAAGATGATATATAAAGAAACATTCAAAAGGTTAGGGAAAAGCAGAACTTTAAATGACTTTGCACATCATACACTACCTTATTAGGACTTTCTCCAGGTTCACTACACAAGTTATTCAGGAGTTCCGTCAAGGTGCTGAAGCCCCGCAGTAGGATACAGTGTGGAATGCCTAAAGTGCAGAAATCCAACAAGAAGATCACCTGGGGAAAACAGACATTTATGGTTACAAAATCTTTTACAAGTCAGGTATCAATACACTGACACAAAAGAAGACTGGTACCTTCACTTACCAGCTGACGGGTTGCCATGGCAAATACAGAGTTACTTAATTTTTCTACTATGGTTTTGCCACTGTATTGGGACAGAAGCGACTCTAAAATTGTTCTTGTACTTGAAAGGAATTGATTCAAATCTAGAAAGAAAAAGGGGAAACCACATTAGTTTATAGTAAGTCAGTGAGGGAGAGGATTTACTGGGAGTTTGTTACATCTTCAGCACTACTGGTTCAAATGTGCAAAATAAGAGAAGACAGTTGCTGCCCTTCATAACACAGTGGGCAGAATCAAAATTTTCCCATTTACTTCAGGAACAGCAGTATTTAGGAGGTGAACAAAATCCTTTTGTATTTACTTGTCTAGCTTAAAGCCAGTGTTTTTTATGGGGATGTAGAGTAGGATTTGGTAGGCTGTGATATGCAGGGAGTGAGATCCGATTCTAGATGATCTGGCCATGGCTGTGCAAGCCTCACGATCGGAAGGCATATATACTACAAAAATGGAATAAAGAAGTCGGATGACAACTCTCATTTGCTTTTTGGAATCGCCAATGCTAAGACTGTTAAAGATCATCGGGCCTTTATTTGGCCCAATGAGTTATTCACACACTGGACAGCCTTGCCAGGACCAAACCCACGTGTTGACAATCTGACCTTAGGAAGGCCACCCTAGGTGAACAGGTCTTATTACAGCCAAACTAGTGTCGCCTTTTCTTCCTATTACCCAAATCTAGAAAAATGAGATATTACTTCAAAGTCAGATAGGAAAAAAAAACCAGCCCCATAAAGTACAATTAAGAAGAAATAGGTGCTTAAAGTCACAACTAAATTTGATTGTTACATAGGCTCAATAGGCCATTGATGTTTCTGGTCTAAATTAGCTACCACCACTTCATAATTTCCTCAGATATAACAATGGTAGAATAATCTCAGCTCTTGTAGATTAGCCTGTAGGCCTCCCAGCCGATTCTGAAATAAAGTGCACTAATAGTTATAAGGATGCCTCAGATACTATGGTGAGTGGTTAACGGTATTAACCAACTCCTTGAGATCCCATTTACAGTCCAGCATCATTTCACGTACCAGCTTCGCTACTTACATTTTTTAACAATTTCTATGGTGAGGTTCTTGGCTGCAGAGTCATTGCCCTTTAGCTGTAGGTAGCACCACGAAAGGAGGCTGCCCTGTACAGACCAGAATAAAGAGGACAACACTGTGCCACTCTCTTGCTGGGCAACATCCAGCAGCATCATTTCACACTGAAAAGCAAAAATTCAGAATATTTGTCTGGCACTGAATCCTGTGACGCATGTATGAAAAAGCTAGATAAGACAGGCTCCTCTTGGCCCCCATAAAAAAAAGCAGTGGGGGGAAAAAAGGCAACTGTATGAACCGTTAGTAAACAGCACTTTGTTAGCAAGCGATATGGGGGCGGGCTGTTTTAATAGCCTCGTACTAAGACACGTTGCAAACCGACATTCAGGAAGTGACAGCTTTGCTTGAGACACTCATCACTTAAGGATTTCAGCACATTTTGAAACACTTTGTGTGCGCAAAAAATCTTAACACATTCACAAGCTGAACTCAATGGTTGTGGTAATCACTCGGGACTACCGCAACCCTTGAGTTCCAGGGTGGCAGACTCTCTACTAGCCCATCCTTCTACCATAGTATTATCTTACTGGACTCAAAAGCTCCCAGTTCAGCTTCAGATTCCTTTGTGACATTACATATATCATTTAATATACCCTACACCTCAGATAAGAATTACATAAGCACTAGGTAATTCTTCACATCAGAACTGGCCTGATTAACTCTGTTCTATTACTTCAATGTAGCCACCACTTAAAAAATAAAATAAACCAAAGGCATCACAATATACATGCTAGATTTCACTGTTAAACTAGTACTGTTTAGTTTTAAATGTTTGAAAGATTGTAAAGGGACCGTGTCTATTTTATTACTTTGTAAAGTGCCAGGTACACTACTGGCACTATATAAATGTTTGTTAATAATAATAATAATAATTCAAAACACAAGTAATCCCATTATCTATTGGTTCCCCTGTCCTCCTAGACTACGGTTCTCATAAGCTTTGTCGATCAGTATTAATTATTCCAAAATAACTAACACTCTTGAACCATTTTTCTGGTGATGAGCACAAACATCTAATTTAGGGTGGTTAAAGTGTGCTTGGCCACATTCCCACAAACAGATACTATGAAGTAATTAAGCTTTAACTTACATGTACTCCTGAACTGTTCACGTCAGAAGCTCTAAAATGAAGTTATTCAGGAGTAGGAAGAGAAGAACTCTTGAAAATTAATACACACTTCACTTTTTATTTCAAAGTAACTGTAGCATGAACACTTTACTTCAAAGTAAAAAGAGAAGGATAACATCGCAAAGTAACAACTTCACACTGCAGCTGCAGTGTGAACGGTACCATAGTGAAGCAATTAGGTCAATTTCATTGAATCAAAGTAGTTACTTCTGTTTTCCCCTATTTTCCAGAATGTGGCCTTAATGGGTTGTCAAGCCAGAAGAGTTGATCATGAGCATACACCCTTAATATGGAGAAAGGAGATGTAACTAAAAGGATAGGTACCTCTCTAGATGCCACTAACAGAAGGGAATCCATTACTGACAGCACCTGACTGATGTCCAAATCTGTAGAAACTCCCTTATCTGGTAATAATAAAAGTCCACCTGGATCCTGATCACTGCAAAACAGAAACAATTCTGCTGAGTTACAACTTATGACATGGGGCCACAAGTACAAACATATCCTTACAGAAACATCCCTTACTCAGCACAGATTGTATTTGCATCAATACCATTGAGGAAAAAAGTCAACCATGGAAAGACAATTGCCTTATGACAAAAATTTATACTCATTTTACATATCCACATCGTATTCTATATTTCTATACTACTAACAATATTAACATTTATCAGTCCTTCCAAATTAATTACACACACACACACACACACACACACACACACACACACACACAACCTGTTCACAGGAAAAATACAGTGTTTTAAAAGTTGAACAAAGGCGATACAATAGAGAATAATGCTGAAAGCCTCTGGACAATAGTTTGCTGGCTTTGGAGACAATCAACAGTCTCAAAGTTTCGGTGGATTTATTTTTCCTATCTAAAGGAGAGTGCACAACAACAAGAGCTTTGATCTATTAGGAAAATATGGCTCTCAAAATTTTACTAAGACAGAGAAATCTATTTTTTGTCTAACACATAAAATACCTTACCTGAAGTATGTACACAGGGATCTGAAAGCGAGATGTACGGATGGTTTATGTTCCTGATCTGTAATGTTTTTCTAGAAAACGAAAAAGGTTTACTTTAAAAATCATCTTTTTCTGTAGTCAAAAAGATTTGCAAGTCCTTGGAAAGAAGTGTGATTTGGAAAGGGGGGGAGGGGAGGAGAGATGGAGGCAGGGAGAATCTACTTTTGGTAACTAAAGGGCCACTATATGCGTAAGTATAAAAGAAGGTATAATGGAAATAGTCTAACATCATTTTTCTGAGTTCTTTCTTTGGCTATAAAAATCCAATTCTTACTAATAATTTATATAGCACTTTCAGTATTAAAGTGCTTAAAAACCCTTATCTAGTTGACTTTCACAACAACCCTGTGAGGCAGGTCATGATTATTCCCATTTTTACAGGTGGAGAATTGAGGTCAAGAGATAATGTCTTAAAGGTCACCTGGTGAATTCATTGCTAAGACTGGATTGGAACGCTGGTCTCCCAGGGACAACACTTTTCCAATTTTCAGCATAAGCGCCAGCATTAGTCTAGTGCATAAACAAGTTCTTTCAGGGTAAAAACAAATGTGTAGTCACAGTGGCGGCTACACGTCCCAAAACAGGGGGGCCACCCCCAGTCCCTGGTGAGGTCAGGGCACACAACATGTATCCCCGCAGCCTGACCCAGCTGGGGAGGAGGGCTGGGGAGTGACGTACGGCTGGCTGGCTCTACCTCTGCACTACGGCCGACTCCCGTGCATGACAGGCGGGCGTAACTGCCAACATAAGAAGTGCCATACTGGGTCAGACCAATGGTCCGTCTAAGCCCAGCATCCTGTCTCCGACAGTGGCCAATTTCAGTGGCTTGGGAGAAGCACCCACCAGGTCACAATGGGGGATCTATTCCCTGTTGTTTCCCCCCAGCTCCTGTCATGTTCCCTGATCCTGTCTGGCTAATAGCTGCTAATGGACCTATCTTCCAGAAACTTGTCCAAACCTCTTTTAAACTCTGTTAAACTCAGCTATAGTACTGACCCTTACCACAGCCTCTGCCAGTAGATTCCAATTATACGCTGAGTGATAAAATATTTTCTTTTATTTGTTTTAAACTTGCCACCCATGAGTTTCATGGAGTGTCCCCTAGTTCTAGTACTAGCTGAGAGGGTAAATAACTGCTCCTTGTTTATTAGTTCCACACCACTCTATAGACCTCTATCATATCTCCTGTCAGTCGTCTCTTCTCCAAGCTGAAGAGCCCCAACCTACCAAGCCTCTCCTCATACGGGAGCCCTTCTCTGACCTTGGTCAATTTTGTTGCCCTTCTCTGTCCCTTTTCTAATTCAGCTATGTCTTTTTTGAGATGGGGCGACCAGAACTGCACACAATATTCGAGGTTCAGTTGCACCATTCATTTGTATAGAGGCATTATGACATCCTCAGTTTTATTCTCTATCCCCTTCCAAATAATTCCTAACATTCCGTTTGCTTTTTTGACTGCTGCTGCGCACTGTGCTGTGGATTTCATTGTATTGTCCACAACCACCCCCAGATCCTTTACTTGAGTGGTAACTCCTAGCTTAGTACCCAGAATTGTGTACATATAGTTTGGATTATTTTTCCCTATATGAATCACTTTTCACTTGTCCACATTAAATCTCATTTGCCATTTAGATGCCCAGGCACCCAGTGGCGTAAGATCCTGTTTCAGTTCCTCACAGTCTGCTTGTGTTTTAACAACCTTGAATAACTTGGTATCGTCTGCAAATCTGATCACTTCACTCTTAGCACCCTTTTCCAAATCATTAATAAATACATTAAACAGCACCGGTCCCAATACAGATCCCAGAGGCACACCACTTTTTACATCTCTCCATTGTGAAAACTGACCATTTAGTCCTACCCTTTGCTTTCTATCTTTTAACCAGTTTCTGATCCATAGTAAGACACTACCTTCTATCCCATGAATTTTTACTTTTCTCAAGAGTCTCTCATAAGGGACCTTATCAAATGCTTTCTGGAAACCCAGGTACACTATATCTACTGGGTCTCCCTTGTCCACATGCTTATTTACGCCCTCAAAGAATTCCAACAGGTTAGTGAGGCATGACTTATCTTTACTAAATCCGTGTTGACTCTTCCCCATTAAGCCATATCTGTCCTTAATGATGGTGTCCACCATTTTGCCCTGCACAGACATCAAGCTTACTGGTCTGTAGTTTCCAGGATCACCTCTGGATCCCTTTTTAAATATCGGTGTTACATTTGCCACCCTCCAGTCCTTGGGTACAGTGGCAGATTTTAGTGATAGGTTACAAATTACTAACAGTAGGTCTGCAATTTCATATTTGAGTTCCTTCAGAACTCTAAGGTGAATGCCATCTGGTCCTGGTGACTTGTTAGTATTCTGTTTGTCAATTTGCCCTAGAACATCCTCCTCTGTCACATTGATTTGCAACAGCTTTTCCAATTCCTCGTCCACAAAGCAAGGATCTGGTGTGGGTACCTCCCCAAAATCCTCCGCAGTGAAGACCGACCTGTGCCAACAAACAGGCAGCCATGGCAACACACACACACACACACACACACCCTGGCACAGGCCGGGCAGGAAAACAGATGCGTCTGCCTGGTTTGACCCACTTGGGCGATGACTCAGTTTGGACCGTGGTCCCAATTCCTTGTGGGCCCACATTTCCAGCCCGGCCACCTACCCCAAACCGGGTCCACATCTGGTGGGCCTGGAACAGATGCGCTGATTCAGTGTTGGCCCAGGCAGGTGACAGCGATCCAAACCAGGCCCCCGTCACGTATATTAAACACCCTTACTCCCTGTGCAAAACCTAATTATTTTAAATTCCATTTCAATTAGCTTTCCTTACCCATACTAATTTAGCGGCTCTTTTCTAAATAGATGTAAGTGCTTTACCAGCCTCCTTTCTTTCCAAAGAAAACCCAGTGAATGATGCACAAAAAGCTCTTGTGCAGGTGTACAAGGAAGAGACTTCGGCCAGGTAATATAATAAGTTGCTGGACTCTTGAAACAGAAAGGTCAGCACACCCCTGTGCACTAGAACCTTAATAAAGTCATTTCCCCTCTGAGATTTGTTTTCCCATCTATGACATGGAGATTATGAGACATTCAGGATTTATCTGTCAAATGTTCGTTCGTAACTAATAAGTGAAAGAATGAAGATGGCATTCTCATGCTGTCACTTTTTCTTTTCCCAAACCACTGCTTTTTACTAATGGTAAAAGGGAAGCTCCCTCTAGTTGGAATAAAGTGGTCATTTTAAAGAAAAATTAATATATATGCAGCTTAAGGAGGAATGGGGCTTTATTATTATTTCATGAAATAATCAAAAATTAGACCCCTGCTGTCTTTTCTGGAAAAAGAAAAGGAGCAGAGATCTTGGGGAATAATAAAACAAAGCAGGCACAGACCAGTCATTTCTAATTGCATGGCTTACCATCATTGTGAACAGCTGCTCCCGCCTGGTATTTCTATCTGGGAAAAAGATTGCTGCTCCATTGAGTAAGGTGTTTTTAACCTCTTCCTTTAGTGTTTTCATTGGCATGGAGTCACTTTCACTTTTGTCAACTACTGCTTAGGGGGGAAAAAGGGGTGGGGTTTACTATTCCTAGTTAGTTACATTAACAAACAACAAACTGAATTCCATGCCTCTAGTCTCAGCAGAGAACGCAATGTCATTGCCTGTGAATTCTAGCAAGCAAGCAAGCAAAACGAGAATGAAACCATCAGCGTAGCAGGTGAAATGATATTCCACTCTTGCTTAATCCAACAAGTATGTCCGTTTGAGGAACTTCACATTTTATTTATAAGCAGAACTGCCTATGATCAAACCTTGAAGAACTTTTAATATCAGACAAGTAACTAAGTCATTCATTTCTCAATCGCTTTGCTAATTAATGAAAAGATTTTTACCTAAGTAATTTCTAACTCACCTGGATTAATATGCAATGCAGTAATGGGTGTATAAAAAGCATCTAGTACACATGGATCGCTTTCTGGTATGCTGTCTTGTAACAGTCACAAGATCACACTCTACTGCTTCATGTGGATGTAGCCCAGTAAAGTAAGTGCAGTTCTACCAAGCAATTAGATCAGCAGTGAACTTGGGCCAAAACACTCATGTCTGTTGTAACAACTGCCATGCCATGTGTCTTGGCTGGTGAGAGGGGATCCATTTGCAACACTATGACTTCACAGGCTTAGGGAAGTCAAAATCACCAGTCCAATATTTTTACCCAAATGGAAATAGTGCCAAAATCCTACTCCAAAGCCACACAGCATTTGCATTAGCGAATAAATTACATTTCAACATCAAATCACCTTCACACAGATGTCTGTAGAGCTCCTGGGCTGCTTCTGAGTGGTCACATGCTTTGCTTTGCAAATCTTCCTGAGGTTTTGTAGTTTTATGGTCAACGGTGAGTACAGAGAAGCAACTCTGGAGAAGCTGCAGTAGCACAGTCTGAGCCTCAATACACTCCTCTCTGGGGCTGGAGGAGAAGAAAATGGGATAACCACCACAAAATAAGTCCATCTCAACTATACAAATGACACTACTACGTGAAAGAAATAGTCACTGTCCCTGCTGAAGGAGACAAGGTATTTTCTAAAGTAAAGGACGTACAACCAGCTGTACCAAAAGTACAACCATTAGGAAGAGGTTGACAAACTGTGGGTCAGAATTCAAAGTAAGGTCATGCCGTTTGAAGATGGAGTCACAATCTGATTTGATTGTTTTGTCTGGGGGCGTGGGGTGGGGGTGTCATCAGATGATATTTAAGTCTCAAAATAGGGTTGTATTGTCAGGGTTCAGGCCATCAAGGATGTGTGCAGATGTCAGGGCTGGGACAAGGAGATCAAGATCAGCGCCAAGGAATCAGGTGGCGAGGATGAGGGCAGGAGATCCAGAGCAGGGCTGGGAGTTGAGGCAGAGAGGAGTAGGGACGGGCATTTCAGATTGGTCTGGAATGGGCCATTACGGATCAATCGAAATTATGCCCTGCCAGTTCTGTGGATCTGGATTTCCCCCTACCTCCACGGCCCTGAAATGTATTTGCTGGATTCAGGGTTTGACTGAAACTCCGCCAGCTCGCTGCTGCTGTGCGGGACCTCCCAGCAGCCTCCCTCACCGCAGCATGCTGCCAAGTTCCCAGTTCCAAGGCCAAAGTGTGATGGTGGCACTGCAGAGTCAGGCTGGGGTCTGACACATACAGGCTAAAAGGCTGATAACTACTGTATTAACAGTTACTAAACAAAAACAAAGCATGTGCAGATAAGGCTTGATCATAGGTGTTTGTTCATCATCTATTTCATCTTACATGGTAGAAAATGCCAAACTGAATTACATATTACATGAACCAGTTGATGACTGACAGTGACTATATAAGAAAGCTGAACCTACTTTTCCTGTAGCTTATTGTAAAAATTCCAGAAGAGCTGCAAATCAAGGCCTGCAAAATCCAGGTATGCTCTATACTTTGATCCACTCTCTTTCTTCTGAACCTATAAGAAACACAATATGGGACTGAGGAACCCACGCTTCACAAAGCAGATTTTCACGTATTTGGGGATAAATGCAATACACACAGTGAGAATAAATCATCCAGCTGCACCAGAAATGCCACTGTTATCGCAGAAGCAGAGAACTGGACTTGATGACCCTTGAGTTCCCCTCCCCAACTCTATGATTTATCCCGGATAAGATGGTTAAAGTTGCCACAGTATAAATATAAATAAATAAATAAAAATAAAAGTAGTAATAGCTCTTTATCATCTTCACCCAGACTAGACAACTTCAGTTTCTTGGAATGCTCTGCCAGCAATAACAACATGCCAACAATGGTCAACAATAAGAATTAGTCTATATGTGGTCTAAACTTGAAGTTTCAGGTATGCAGAACCGATGGACCAAACATTCTCCTTTAAAATCAGGCCGACCTCTTCTCCCTCATGGCTTTAAGTGTGGCTAGGGTTGCCACCTATGCATATTTTTAATGAATGCTTGTGAAAAAATACATGTTGCAGGGCCTAAGGTGCCAATACAGGCCCTGCAACATGTATTTTTCATAAGCGTTCCTTAAAAATATGCACAGATGGCAACCCTTGATGTGGCCCATGATTCTGCAGGGGTTGGAATGGAGGGCTCTCCTGCTTCCTGCCAATCTACAAGTTTCAACTCTAGTCACTCCCCAGCTTGGGAAAAGGGTGGGGACAGATGGACTGCATAGACACTTTGATTTACGTAAATCTTCTTATACGTTGTAACTTGCTCCCAAGCCCTAGAAATAAAGTGAGATCAATTTAAAAATAAATAAAAAGCTATAGGCCTTTCATATTTGCTGAGGTTTTCCCTCAGTAAGTAGCATTTATCTGGATTTTTTATTCCCCGCCCCTCCGCCCCCCCCCCCGTTTCCCCAAAAGCTCAGGGCAGCAACAGAATAAAATACACAGACCTGTATAAAACATACAAAAATAAAACCACAAACTATAAGTTATATAAAAATACAAAATTCCCAGTCAACACAGCTCCCCGATATCTTACCCTGGTTCCATTAGAATTAGTACCCTGTTCAGTTTTCATTTTATAGACAGTCCAAGTTTTGTAACTTGAATAATGCATGAAGTTACAAAGCAACATGCTTGCTTCTCTACCTACTGCATTTTTATTATTATTAATATTATTATTTATATAGTGCTAGCAATGTGCCCTGAGCTACACAATCATGATTACGAGAAAGGTCCCCGCTCAAAGGGACTCTCAGTCTAGAATGGAGAATGAAGGGAAGAGGGGAACAGCGAGAGGAAAATTGAACTCTTCTTACCTTGTGAATTTTCCTTCTACGGGAGATCCTCCTGGACGGCCAGTAAAAACTGTCGGGTTAGATTCCCGCCACTACCAGTAGGAGGCAAACTTCCTGATTTTTCCCTGGAGTATGCTCAGTGGGGATCTAGTCCCTACACTCAAGTAGTTTCCAAGCCCTAACTCGCACTGACTAAATTTCTCAACTCTTTTAAATAAAAAAAAAACAACCACCAACCCTAATCAGTAAGAACAGGAAACAATTGCTAACGCGCCAATGCCAAATTCATGGCTGCCACTACCAAAGAGGTGTGGCCCAACTGACATCAATGGACACTAAAAAAAGGTGTCATACCAGGTCCCCCACCCCCCGTTACCTCTCACTCACTGTGAGACTGGCCGTCCAGGAGAATCTCCTGTAGAAGGAAAATTCACAAGAGTCCAATTTTCCTTTCTCCCGGGAGATCCTCCTGGATGGCTGGTAAAAACTGTAGGAATGTTCCAACACAGTATCCCAATCCTGAAATAGAGGGGGTGGGGAAGGAGAGAGAGGTGTTCGTCTAGAAAGATGGGCCTCCTAAGGCCTGTTACAGGACAGCCTGGAGCACTCTTCTCCCGAAAGCCGCTTTGGCTGAGTCGTGCAGCGGAATCCCAGTGCCTAGTAAATGTGTGACTGAAGACCAGGTCGCTGCTCGACAGATTTCCTCGTAGAAGGCTGAATTCCTAAAGGCCTGGATAGTTGCCACCCCTCTCAGAGAGTGAGCAAAAACCCACTGAAAGGACTTGCCCTCTGCCTTGTATGCCTCTGAGATGCAGAGCATAATCCAGTGCGCAGTTACTGCCTTGGATGCCTTCATGCCTTTTCTCTGAGGGCTGTAAACAACAAAAAGGGCTGAGGACTTCCTGAAGGATACCGTCCTCTTTAGAAACACTTTCAGCAACCTTCTCACATCACGTTTGTGCCAGATCCGTTCTTGTGGTTGGCTGTGTCATCTTGGGGCAAAAGGAGGGCAGAACTACATCTTGCTCCCTGTGAAAATGGGAGTCTACCTTGCGGCGAAAGGCTGGGTCTATTCGAAGGACCACTGATGACTCCTCTGAGGAGGAAAAGGTGGGGTCCATGGATAAGGTGCTAAGTTCAGATACTCTCCAGGCTGAGGTGATCCCTATGAGGAAGGCTAGTTTCAGAGGCAAATACTATAGTGAGACCTCCCGTAGAGGCTCAAATGGGGTTTTGGTTAGTGCCCTCAAGACTAGGTTAAGATTCCACGAAGGGAATCTGAGCCACCGGAGGGGACGATAACTCTCTAGGCCTTCAAAGAACAAATATTTATTTATTTAATCAAATTTTTATGCCACCCCCTCCTGCTTCTGCACATCAGGCTGACTCACAACAGCATAAAAATGCAAAATATAAAAACAAGACAAACATTATAATAATACAAGAACATTAAAATAACCCAAGCAGAGCAATAAAAAAATCCCATCGCAACCCAACCCCACAACCGTCACCCTCACCAAGTCCTAGTGTAACAGCCAGGACTTACATGGTCTACAAAAAGAGGGGAGGTCTTAAGGACAGGCGGACCTCCGGCAGGAGGATAATGGGAGTCTAGCTACCCTACGGTCCTTGACTGTGCAAAGAACGCTGTTAAGAGCAGCCACTTGTCTCTGGAGAGTATTGGGTTTTAACCCCTTATCCAATCCCTCCTAAAGAAAGTCTAGGATTACCCTAATGGGAGTCCTAGTTGGTCTAAAGTTCCTGTTTTCTCACCATCTGGGGCAAAGGTAGCCCAGGTTCCTTGGTATATGCACTTTGTGGCTGGTCACCTGAATTGCAGCATTGTATCCAGCACCTGCCTTGAGTACCCTAGCTTCCTCAAAGCTCTCCCAGGCTGTTCATTTCAGGGTTTCCGGGTTGTTGTAGAGGAGAGGGCACTGCGACAGAAGGTTGAAGACCTCCGGAAGTCAGAGTGGAGATTCTGAGCTCAGCTCCTGAATGTTAAACTATGGCCGTCTCAGCCAGTACAGAGCGACTAGTATGGTGGTAGTCTGTTCCTCCTTGATCTTTGCTACCGTCTCACCTATGAGTGGGAACAGGGGGAATGCATATCTGAGACCTCAGGGCCGAAACAGATTCAGGGCATCAAATGCTATGGGTCAGCGATCCACGAATCAGGAGATGAATTGGTCAGTCTTTGCATTGCTTGCCACTGTGAACAGATCTATCACTGGAAGATCAAAGGCTTCTACTATGGTTTTGACCCCTCTCCGACTGAGCGTCCACTCTCCCAGGTCGATCCTCTCTCGACTTAGCCAATCTGCCTATATGTTCGTCTTTCCTTTGATGTGGATTGCCACCATGGATTTCAGGTTGTCCTCTGCCCATTTGATCAGGACTACTGCTTGTTGAAGCTGTGACTCGGAACGAGAGCCCCCTTGGTGGTTCACGTACATCTTCACTACTTTGTTGTCTGTGTAGACAAGGACATGTTTTCCTCAGAGCACAGGAGCTAGGTCTTTCAAGGCTAGATAGATTGTTCGCAGCTCCAGACAGTTGATATGATGTTCCCATTCCCACACCAGTCACTTGCCTTGTACTGCTTTGTCCTGGGAGTGGGCTCGTCAACCCAGGAGGCTCGTGTCCATTGTCACTGTGATCTTGCCCAACAGTGGAACACCTGGTTGGAAGTGGCCCTCCATTGTCCACCAGCGGAATGATTCTTTCAGCGTCAGTGGGACTGTTATCCATGGGTTCTTGCCTTGCACCAAGTGGTCTTGCCAGGGGCGGAGGAAGCACTGTAATGGCCTGGCATGGAATCTGGCCCAATGCAGAATTCCAAGGCACGATATCATGGCACCTAGCAGGCTGGCGAGTGACTTCAGTCTGGCCTTGTGGTCCACCACCATTTGTCCAATATGGGATCGTAGTTTTTCTTGTCGCTGTGCTGTGAGGAAGACCTTGTAATTGTTGGTGTCCAAGATCACCCACAGGTGTTCCAGTACCTGTGATGGAGTTAGGTGACTTTTCTTCAGGTTGATTATTAAGCTGTGGCTCCGTAGGTATTGGACAGTTCTGTGCACGTTCTCTTCCACCTTTTCCTTGGATGGTGATCGGCTGAGGATATCGTTGAGGTATGGGTGGCTTTGAATACCCTCTTTCCACAGATTTGCGATAAGGGGTATCAGGACCTTTGTAAACGTTCTGGGAGAGGTGGAGAGTCCAAAAGGCAGGACTGTGTATTTCCAGTGCTCTTGCACGTACGTGAACCTGAGTAGAGTTACCATCTGAGTGCTTGACGGATGGGAACATGCAGGTAAGCCTCTTCAAGGCTGAGGGCTGTCAACCATTCGTCTTTGGAGATCGCTATGCGGATGGATTAAAGTGTCTCCATTTTCAACTTCTGAACCTTGACGGACTGGTTCAGGATTTTGAGGTCGAGTAATGTTCGCCATTCCTCTGACTTTTCTGGGCCGAGAACGTGTGATACTGGTTCTATGGCTCAGATGGATCTGAGTCCGTTTATTTCTGCTTGCATTGCTGTGTGCTTGTCTGGGTTGTTTGAGACAATAGGAGTTTCAAGGGAAGTGTGAGAATTCTATTGCGTATCCCCTCTCTGTATAGTTCACAGGACCCATGCGGCTAAGATGGTCTCCAGCCATTTCTCCACGAATAGCTGTAGCCTGCCTCCTAAGGTTTCAGGCTCCTGAGGGGGGCAGGCGCATAGTCATGCATCGGTTTTGGAACGCCCAGCACCCTGTGGTTGTTTGGGCCTGTGACTTCCTGTTCCCTTTTGCTGTATCATCTAGGCTTGTATTTCTGTTGGTTTCCTCTGTGGGGATAGAAAGGGTGCCTGGTGCCACCTGCTGGTGAGGAGTCCACACTGAAGGGACGAAAAGGCATTTCCTTTCAATTTCCTTGAAATGCTAAAACTTAGCAAGGTTTGCTTTTGGTTTTATCTGAGACGACAGCAAGGGCCTTGCCCAGGCAGACCCCGAAGAGTTTGGCCCCTTGGAAGGGTCCCCCCACCAGGGTGTTATTGACTGTGTTTTCCCCTTTCCAGGACCAGAGCCGGAGGCGGGCTGCCATGTTGGATGCTGTCACTCTCGCTGCCCAACACAGAATGTCAGAGGAGGAATATGCTATGAAGGCATAGGCCAACTGAACTCTGGTGGAGAGAATCTTCATCTTTTTAAATTAAGACATGAGGATCTCTGGCCCGCTTGACCCATGTAATGAGGGTTTTTTAAAAGAAGGCGGCAATAGTGTCCATTTATAATGCTTGGGGCAAGTTCTTGAAAATTCCTCCTAAAGCTACTTTCGATTCCCTTGTCAGTAGGGTTCACCCTCAGTGGGAAAAACGGACTTCCTGGCCAAGGATGCCACAGCAGCGTCCAACCTTCGGGGTGATCAGGAGGGCCCCCTTGCTCTTAGTGAGTGAATAGAGAGATTCCTGGGTCTTGTTCATCTTGTGTGCCCTGTTGGGGAGCTGCCATTCCTTTTTGATGAGTCCTTCCAGCCTTTTCTCATACGCCTTATCCAGGAACATACCCTTGTCCTTGAATTGAGGCCTCAGGATGTGCTCTCTCTCTGACTCATCCTCCAAGGATTCTGAGGAGTCGCGTTTGTCTTTTTTTCTCCCGGAGGTGTAGGCTTTTATCACCAGCTCAAAGATCTGGTCCCTGTACTTGCTGAGGAACTCCCTGTTGGGTTCTGAGGAGGCTTCAATCACCTGCTCCTCTATTTCTCCCTCCTCTAGGGAGGATTGGTTTTCTTCCTCCTCAGAGGCCTGCTGTTCCTCTGCCTCCCTGGTCTCAGAAGACTCCTCTTCCCCCTCACTAGCTGACCTGGGGTGGGACTTTTTCCCTTTTTTCTTTCCCGAGGCTGTGGTCTGTTTCTCTCCAGAAGAATGTATGGATAAGGACATGCCCAGAGGCTGCCCCGGATGAGGAGGGGGAGTCCAGGGGTCTGAGAGCCTTGTGGGGCTTTTTTGTTATGGGAAATTTCCCCTTGCCTGCACCCTGCAACCATCCCATGTAGAGGCGCTCTTTTCCTGAGGGTTTCCTAGGGGATCGCTTACACTTGTTGCGCTTGAGCTTCTGGAGAATCTCTCACAGGACCTCCATACGGGGGTCTGCAGCTGGGGATTGGGCAGGGCATGCGGTGGGCTTACGTTTGCTGCTGCTGCAGCCTGGTCCACTGCCACATCTGCTACCACCTCCTGGATGCGCCTCCTCATTGTGCGCGGGTTAGGGTACTCCCACTGCCCTGGGCACTGCCTCAACCACCACCTCCTGGGGCCAATGGATGCGCTCTAGAACTGGGAACCTGTTGCAGGCCGCCTGCCAGCCTTTTGGTTTCCGTTTCCCTGCCGCCGCTTTTCTGAGCGGTCTGCAGATGGGGAGCGAGCCAGGACCTTGCCTGCTGTTGCTCTCCGGTGCTGGGGAGCCTCCCAAGGCTGGTCTCAAGTTTCATTTCTCTGCAGCCGCCTTCGCAGGTTCGTGGCTTGCTGGGGGGAAGCTGCCTGTCACAGGAGGGGCGGGGTAACAAATCTTTTAAATAAATAAATAAACAAACAAACAAACAAACGCCAGCACCTCTCCTGAGGCTGAGAGAGGTCGTAGCGGGGGAGGGAGCCCGGAGGCCCAAGAGACAGTGATCCCCCTGGGTCTCTGCTGTGCATGCTCTGCGGGGGCCCTGCACCAGCTGAAGGGGGGGGGGCACTTGGTCCAAAAAAAACCTTTCCCTTCCTAGATTGGAAGAAGGTGAATGAGGAGAGAATCCTCCCTCCCCAGCACCAAGAGTGGAGGTATGGGACTTAAAGTCCCCCCCAAAATCTTTTCTAATGCTGCCTAAAAGGTCCGTCTTGTGACAGAGGCTACCAGCCTGCATCCTACCAGTGTGGAGACAGACAAACAACTGGAGTATAGGGGCTAGATCCCCACTGAGCATGCTCTAGGGAAAAATCAAGAAGTCTGCTTCCTACTGGTAACAGTGGGGATCTAACTCTACAGTTTTTACTGGCTGTCCAGGAGGAACTCCCAGGAGAATGAGAATATCTGAGGATTGCTCTATTCAGTTTGTTCTTTATTGACAACCAAGTACATGAAGCTGTGTGTGTGGTGGCTACAATTTTCTAAAATTATTTCCTGTCAGACATCGGTGTGCTCTGGTTGGTTCCAGTCGCTACTTGTAGCTATGGGTGGGATCTCTCTGTGCGGACAGTTGGGGCGCGGCAAGTTCTGCAGTGGTGCAAAAGGCTGGACTAGATGACCCTTGAGGTCCCTTCCAGCCTAGTGATTCTAGGACTCTACACGCTTCAAAGAAGCAAGGAGGAAGGGTGGAGATGTAACATACCAGGTCCTGTGCAAGCTGTTGGATGAAGCGAAGAGTCTTCAGGAGAAGGGCTGTTCCACAAACCACATCGTTCTTGGTTTTTTTGCATTTCAGGCAGTTCAAGCTGTTGCCGGGTTCCTTCGCCACAGGCCGAAGATACCCAGAGATGCTAAGGCCTTGAACTCCTAGCCGCTCTGCTTTTTCTTGCCTTGTGCACAGAAACTTCACCATCAAATACTGAAGAGAGATAAAGATACCACATAAATCTATATACAAAAAATACATGTCAATCCTGATCTTAAGACACATGCGATTTGAACAAGATGCAGTGATCGGCCTGTATACTTGACTTGACTAGAAGAATAGCACAGAACGCAATAAAATATTTGTTCATTGAGGACTGGGTTCTAATTACTACTTACTTTGGAAATTCTGTACTGCTGCACTTTGGCATCCACTTCATCCCATTCCTCTTCCACCTCGAACCAGCCAACAGGATCATCTTCTCCTAGCTCATCCGATGGACTGCTATTTCTGCAGGTCAAAGAAAATCAACAGAAGTTTTGATAAAGCATAAGGATTATGCATACTACTGTTGTGCTGCTCAACTTCCCCTGTCAGTTGGGGTTTCTCAGCGTTTAGAAAAATGTAGCAGTAACATTTAAAAGCAGGGATGGGAACCAAGCTATACCTTCCAGCAGGTCACTCTGAAAATTAGTACATACTTCACGGGACAGATAGGCATCAGGAATGCTTCAGAGGTGTTATCAGATCATAGATCTGTCATGCATCCATCTCATGTCCTTGAGTTAACAGCCCATACTTCTGCTCCCTTGGATCGATGGGGCAGAATTGGAAAGGGGCTTTAAAAAGAGGGCTGCGGGCTAGAGGTTCCCCACACATGATTTAGATGCATAAACAACTTCTGTAAACGTGACTCTGCCCCAGTTTTTATAACCAATTTAATGAATTAACAGATTTTTCAGAAAGAAAAACTGCAGGTAAGGCCCAATTTGTTCACCTCAAAACCATCGACATCCATTCATGTTTGACTTTTAGCATTAAGTACAGTTTCTAAATGGTTAAGGCAAGCATTTAGCTATTCCAAGGTTACTCTGGGCATGGTCACACAAGCACTTTTGTTGAAAGTAACTACCTTCTCCCTCACTTTAACCTCCCCTTTGTTCCTATGAGAGGGGCTTAAAGGGGAGGTACATCTCTCTGCAGGGAAGCAGGGTTAAAGTGAAGAGGAAGGCTCCTATTCAGGGGAAAGTACCACCTTTAGAAGAGGGTGCTGATTACCTCCATCCCTCTTTCGCAGAAGCCATTAGTTCGCTCTGTTTCTGTCACAGCATCTGCCTCAGACTCCTCTTTATTCCAGCTCTCCCTGCTAGCAGTTCCTTGTAAGTTCCCAATGAGGGAAATCAGGCTAAGAGAAGTGCCCATTTCCCACCTTACCTGTTTTTACAGAATTGCCTGAAGTCTCCGAGCTTCCATTTGTCATAGCTTTCAAATCTTTTAAAATGTTCCTCCGCATGAAATTTTTCTGAAGAGCTGTTATAAGCAAAAACCAAGCCACACCGGGCTCCAATTGCACCTCTCCGTACCTAGAGACCCAACAGAAAAAGCAATGAACAAAAGACTCCAGAATGATCAAAATATTTTTCTGACTAGTTACATGCTTCAGGAAGGGCTCTGCGCGGCACTCTCTCATCAAGTTAGTCCAACAAAAGAGATCATCTGAACTATTCTATCTCTACGTCCAGTTTTAGTCACATTTAAGAGGGAAAGCATACCCAAATCAAACTAAGCGTGTGGTCAAACTAGGGTGGCCAGATATGCACATTTTAGAGAACACTTATGAGAAAGGAAAATTGGGTCCTTACTTTGTGAATTTTCCTTCTACGGGAGATCCTCCTGGATGGCCAGTAAAAACTGTAGGGTTATATCCCCACCACTGACAGTAGGAAGCAGACAAATTGATTTTTTCCTGTAGCATGCTCAGTGGGGATCTAGCCACTCAGCTCCAGTGTTTTCAAGCTTTACTTAACACTGTTTAACCTATACTGAACTGGAAACGTTTCTGGAACAAGATATTTATTAACAATGTCAACCTTACGTGTAACTTTCCTGCTGCCACTGCCAACGGGGGTGGTCCTGGGTTCTAAGTGGGCGCTCGGCTAAGTGTCCAAGTTCTGGACACCTTAGAGCTATCTCTCACTCCGTGTGAGACTGGCCATCCAGGAGGATCTCCCACAGAAGGAAAATTCACAAGGTAAGGATCCAATTTTCCTTTCTCCTGGGATATCCTCCTGGATGGCCAGTAAAAACTGTAGGGACGTTCCAAAGCGGTGTCCCACTCCTGAAATAGAAGGGAGGAGGAGAAAGGGGGGCGGGGGGAAGAGATGTCAATATGTCAAGCGGAAGGAGGTCAAGGGAACCCCTTATAGCACTGCCTGCAGAACTCTCCTCCCAAAAGCCACCTTGGCTGATTCGAGCAGCGGGATCCTGTAATTTATTTTTTATTTACTGATTTGATTTATATCCCGCCCCTCCTGAACACAGCTCGGGGCGGCTTCCAACAATAAAATCCATAAAACAATTTAAAACATATAAAAATACAATCTTAAAATATTAAAACAGGGCCCGGGATACAAAAATAAATCAAACAAACAATCATTTGTAATTCCTGGTAAAGGCGTGCATTGAAGACCAAGTCGCTGCCTGACATATTTCCCCATAGGAGGTCAAATTTCTGAAGGCCTGGGAGGTGGCTGTTCCCCTCAGGGAATGGGCGAAGACCCCCCCCCCCATGGGGGGGTGCCTTGCCTTCAGCCTTGTAAGCTTCTGTGATGCAGAGAGAGATCCAGTGCGCAATAACAGCTTTGGATGCCTTCATGCCCCTTCTCTGAGGCCTGTAAGCTACGAAGAGGGCAGACGTCTTTCTAACCTAGTCCTGTCTAGGTCGACCTTGAGAGCTCTCCTCACATCAAGCTTGTGCCAGGTTCATTCCTGTGGGTGAGTCGTTTTGTGGCAAAAGGAGGGGAGGACCACCTCCTGTTCCCTGTGGAAGCGGGTTTCGACTTTGGGACAAAAGGTCGGGTCTAGTCTAAGGACTGCTGAGGATTCCTTGAAGGAGCAGAAGAAGGGGTCTATGGATAGGGCACCGAGTTAGGAGATTCTTCGAGATGAGGTGATGCCTATGAGAAAGGCAAGCTTGAGGGACAGATAATAAAGGGAGACTTTCCTGAGGGGTTCAAAGGGAATCTCGGTTAAGGCTCTCAAGACTAAATTCAAATTCCACATGGAGAATTGGTGAGCCATCCGAGAAGGGATAACCCTAAACGCTTTCAGGAACAGAACAATATGGGGGTGTTAGTTACCTTGCGGCCCTTGACAGAGCAGCATACGCAATTCAGAACAGCTACCTGCTTTTGTAGTGTGTTGGGCTTTAACCCCTTGTCTAGCCCTTCTTGGAGAAATTCTAGGATAACCCTAATGGGGGCCTTGGCTGGTCCAACGTCCTTGTCCCCAGACCACCTGACAAAGGAAGCCGAGGTGGACTGGTATATGCGTTTTGTGGCCAGTCGCCTGGATTATAGCATAGTGTCCATGATTTGTTGGGAATAGCCCAGCTTCCTCAGAACCCTCCGTTCAAGCTCCACGTTGTTAGTTTCAGGGCTTCTGGTTGTCGTAACGGACGGGTCCCTGTGTCAGGAGATCGGGGGGGACTGGGAGCCTGAGTGGGATTTCCGAGTTCAGGTCTTGGATGTCCGTAAACCATGGTCGCCGCAGCCAGTAGGGAGCTACCAGAATGGTGGTTGATTGTTCCTATTTGATCTTTGCCACTGTCTTGCCTATTAGGGAAAAAGGTGGGAAAGCATACAAGAGCCCTGGCAGGCAGGTCAGGTTCTGTGCGTTGAATGCCGCCGCTCAGCGATTCAGGAATCGGGATACAAAGAGAACGGTTGTTGTATTGGCTGGTGACGCAAACAGGGCGATCCCGGACTGTCCGAATGTCTTGACTATGGTCTTGAACGCTGCTGGGAGGAGTGTCCGCTCTCCCAGGTTGATCTTTCCCCTGCTTAGCCAATCCGCTTTTTATTTTTTTTTTTTTTTTTTAAATGTGAACCGCCCGGATGGATTTCAGGTTGTTTTGTGCCCACTTGAGGACGACGGTTGCCTGTTGGTGGAGAGATTCAGAGCGAGATCCTCTCTGGTGGTTGATGTACTCCTTTGTCACCATGTTGTCAGTGTATACGAGTACGTAGTTTCCTTGAAGGGCCAGGGTCCGTGGTACTAGGTAGATCGCACACAGTTCCAGCCAGTTGATGTGGTGATGTTATTCCCAGGAAAGCCACTTGCCATGTGCAGTCTTGCCCTGTGAGTGCGGTCCCCAGCCTCGGAGGCTTGCATCAGTTGTCATTGTCGTCCTGTTGGGGTCTGAGCGCGGGACACTTGGTTGGAATTGGTCTCCCTTTGTCCATCAGTGGAGAGTTCTTCAGCAGGGTCAGGACTGTGATCCATGTTTTTTGGGAGGTTTTTTGTTTGGTTTGGTTTCTTTTTCTCTCCCCTGCACGAGGGAGTCTCGCCATGGTTGTAGGAACTGTTATAACGGTCTGGAGTGGAATCTGGCCCAATGCAAGATTCCCAGGCAGGGGATCATGTCGCCCAGTAGGCTGGCGAGTGTCTTGAGTCTGGCCTTGCGGGCCTTCGAGATTTGATTGATGAGGCCTCATAGTTTCTATTGTCGCTGTGGGGTAAGGAAGACTTTGTACCTGTTGGTGTCGAGGAACACCTGCAGGTGTTCCACGGTCTGGAAGGGAGTCAGGTAGCTGTTCTTCTGGTTGAAGCCGTGGTTCTGTAGGTATTCAATGGTGCTGTAGACATCCATCAACGCTTGCTCGTAGGAGGGCGATCATATGAGGATGTCGTTGAGGTATGGACAGATCCTGATGCCTTTCTTCTGTAGATTCACGAGAGGGATCAGGACTTTCGTGAATGCCCTGGGTGAGGTGGCGAGGCCGAAGGGTAGAGCTGTGTATTGCCATTGTTGTTGGGCATATGTGAATCCGAGCCTTTGCCTGAAGGTATGCTGCTTTGAGGGTGAGGGAGGCCAGCCACTCGCCGTGGGTGATCGCTATGCGGATGGACTGAAGGGTTTCCATCTTGAACTTTCGTACTTTGAGAATTTTGAGGTCGAGGACTGCTCGCCATTCGTCTGACTTTTTGGGGACGAGGAACAGGATGGAGTAGAGTCCAGACCCCTTGTAGGAGTTTCAAGGGAAGAGAAAAAACTTGATAGTGTATCCCCTCTGAATGGTTCGGAGGACCCATGAGTCTGCTGTGAAGTCCAGTCATCTCCCTGCGGAGAGCTGTAGCCTGCCTCCTAGGGTTGCAGGGTCCTGAGGGGGGCAGGTCCTATATTCATGTGTCTGCTTTGGGGTGTCCAGAACCCCACAAGTGCTGGACTGCGTTCCTTGATCCCTTCTGCTTGTTCCATCTGGGCTTGTATTTTTGCTGGTTTCCTCTGTGGATAGAAAGGTCGTCTGGTGCCACCTGCTGGCGAGAATCCTGCACTGAAGGGATGAAGAGGTTTATAGCTTGCCTTTTGGACTTATCTGCAGTGTCTGCGGGGACCCTGTCCAGGCCGACCCCAAAGAGTTCGGTCCCTTGGAAAAGTCCCCTCACTAGGGCATTTTTGGCTGTGGAGTCCCCTTTCCAGGACCTGAGCCAGAGGCGGCGGTGGGTTGCTACACTGGACGCAGCTGCCCATGACGCCGAGCAGAGGATATCAGTGGAAGAGGCTGCTATAAAGGCATACGGATAGGATCCTTGTCATTTTCATAGAGACCTGAGGATCCCTGGCTCATTTGATCCAAGTCATAACGACCCTTGAAAAGTATGATGTGACGGTGGCCATCTTTATGATTGAGGCCATGTCCTTGAAGTTCCTTCTCAGGCTACTCTCTATTCCCTTGTCGGAAGGGTCCCTGGGGTCGCCTTTGCCCTCTGTGGGGAAACAGAGTTTCTAGCGAGGGATGCTGCTGCAACATCCACTTTAGGGCTAACGAGGAGGGCCTCCTTGCTCTTAGTGAGTGAGTAGAGGGATTCCTGCGTTTTATTCATCCTGCGCACCTTGTTGGGAAGCTGTCTTATCTAGAAGCATTCCCCGTGTCTCTGGCTGTAGTTTGTGGAATATATTCTCTTTCCTCCTTCTCTTCGGAGGAGGCTGAGGAGTTGCACTTGTCGTTTTTCTCCCTGGAGGTGAGGATCTGGTCTCTGTATTTGCTGGGCCTATCTGGGTCAGAGGAAGCTTCAATCCCTGGCTCCTCTATCTCCCCCTATACAAGGGAGGAGCGACTGCTCTCTTCCTCAGAGGATTCATGATCCTCTGAGGCATGGGGCTCCGACGCCTCATCCTCCTACACTGGGTGTTCTGGAGGGAGCATTTTTCCCCTAGCTGCAGCCTCTTCCTCTTCAGAGGAATGGGGGGGACCTCATCTCTTCAGGGGCTTCCCCTGATGAGGAGGGGGAATCCAGGGGTCTAGGAGCCTTGCGTGGCTTTTTCAGGCAGGGGGAGCTTCCCTTTGCCAGTGCCCTTGGAGCAGTCCTTGTAGGGGCAGGCTTTCTTGGGCTTAATAGGAGTTCTTTTGCGCTTGTCACGCCTTTATTCCACTAAGATCTCCTTAGGACCTCCATGTGAGGATTTGGGGCCAGGAATGGGGCACGCAGGGGGCTTACTGTTGGTGCGGGCACCTGGATCGTTGCTGTGCCTGTGTGTGCTGCCGCCGCCACCCTCCTGCTGGTAGCCATTTCGCTGGCTGCTTCTCCTGTTCTGGGCAGCCTGGGGGGTGCGGGGGGGAGGAGCAATTTGGGGCCTCGCCTGCTGTTGTACGCCGGGCTGCAGGAGTTGGCAGCAGGTTCTGTTTCCTCCGCCGGGAATTTGTCGGGCGGGGGGAGAATGAGCTGGGCTCAGCTGCTGCCACGTTCGGACATCTAACTCTTCTGGGGCTGGGGGGAGGAACCCGCTGCACCACTAGACCCTCGAGCAGCCTGCTGGGGGGGTTAGGGGCCGGGGCCTTGCCTGGAGACTCCGCTCCGTAGGTGAGAGGGCTCCGCTGTCACTGGGGCGGCAGGTCTCCTTTTCGGCACTTTCAGGTCCTAGCGGTGGAGAGGTCCCATTGGACCAATAATCAGAACCCCTCTGGGGAACTGCTAAGCCTGCTCGGCTGGGGCCCCGCGCTGGCTGGGAAAGGGGGCACCCGGGTTGCAATCCTCCTATCTCTTCCTAGGAAGATTGCAAACAGGGAGATAATTCCTCCCTCCCTGGCACCTGGAGGCTTTCCCCCAAGTTTTCAAGGCTGCCTGTAGTTCCTTTGCGAGGAGGCACCTTGCCTGCATCCTAACTGTGTGGAAGCAGACGAACAACTGGAGCTGAGGGGCTAGATCCCCATT
>QEPC01009365.1:2774250-2803511 GCA_003113815.1 Sphenodon punctatus | reverse complement strand
CTAACACTAATAAAATGGGTGTTACATTTTATTATACATGTTGCAGGGGACCCATAAAGCACACCTACAGCCCTGCAACATGTATAATAAAATGTAACACCCATTTTATTAGTGTTAGAGTGTCTGTGAGAAAAGGGCCTATAAAGGCTTAACCACAACGTATTTCCTGTATGAAACTGACAAGTGTCCAAACAATATAACATCCTGGCTTTCTTTCTCTAACTCATTAAAACACCTAAGCTGAGAAATGCCATGTGGGCCACTACTCTCATAGTTCACCTATGGACATTTACAATTTCTAAACCAAACCTTACCTTCAAGTTAATGCTTTATGCATTTGGATAGAATAAAAAGTGAAGTCAATCAGTTATGCAAGCTTTGAACCTTATTGCTCACAGACGTTAGAGCAGGGGTGGGGAAAACTTTTCCCTCTCGGGGGACAACTGTGAAAATTAGTACAAGGTTCGAGGGGTACATAGGAGTTGGAAGCAAGGTTGATTACAGGGCGTGCTCAGAACGAGGAGGGTCCAGATCATTGATCTGTGCCATGGATCTGTCCCCTCTCCTCGTGTACATGATATTATCTCTGCTCCATCGTCCTGAACTCAGTGTTTGAAAGCTTGAGGATACGAACTGGATCCAGGGGACAGATCCAGAAATTGGAAAGGTGCCACACAGTTCCTCATCCCTGCTTTAGACAGTTATTTTACATTTACTCTACAGATTGTAGCAATCACACCTGTACTTTTCAGAGATTAGCTTTGTACAAAAGAGTTCAGTGCATCTCACTGGCTGACTGAGGTACAGGCCAAATTTGTGTGGCAGCCTTCTGGAACCAGATGAGGTTCTTGTTGTGTGTGTACACTTCCTATGGTTCATTCAAAATCAAATCCTGAATTCCACAGAGAATCTTCATTTCTTGCCAAGCAGTCACAAAGCAGATCTTCCAAAAGATGCCAGTCAGAATTCCAACAGTAAGGAACAAACATTGGAAGAAGAATCAACTTGCAGAATATTAAAACAGCTCCTGACCTTTATTCCGATTTGTGTGACTTGAAATGCAGATTCTGTTCCTGCAGAGAGGATGATACTTGCCCTTGTCTTTCCAGTCTCGGTAAGGAAACCTGAAAACATAAAAAGGGGACAAAAATGAAACTTAAGTAGGATTGTCACCCTTAAGTTAAAAGGACACAGAGTACACAGACCCACCACACTATAGCAGGGGTTTTCACAAACTGGGAGCAATAATCACATCGTTTTTCATCTTTTGTCACTGTCTCAAAATTTCTAATTACCAGGGGCAAACAGCGGTAACATCAAAAATATCAACCAAATATAAGCCCATGTAAAGATGCCTCCTGAATTCTGCAGGCAATTGGAGTAATGCTCTGCACCGCTCGTTCTCCCAATCAAAGGCCTTGGGGGGCTCATTCTGTGGCCATGAAAACCAGCATTTCTCCATCATGTAACAAAATTGAATTCTTAACCAGTAAGTCACAAAAAGGGATTGGTGAGTCAATTTTATTACCAAACAAGAGTGGTTGTCACAGGAGACAAGGGACCGAGTGCTGTTGGTGTGGGAAGGTAGAGGGTCCCAAGACCTGGTACGGGAACAGAAGAAGCTTCTCAGCGCAAGAACGGTTGATCATTCCAGACTGTAACAATGCTTCAGCAAGCCAGTAAAGAATTGAACAACTCAAGAGTACAAGCAACATAGCACGTCAAGAGACTGATGTGTTTATTTTGATCATAAACGGCAACACTTCAAAATATGAAACCATACACTTGGTGTTCTATTTGTGCATCCTTTAACAGAGCATGCAGCAGTCCCCTGACATACAGAGTCCCCCAGGACTGTTTAAAAACAGGAAGAAAATCTTTCAGTTACTAAGCCTGGGAGGTGAACAACTAACAGTCCCGCACTAAGGCTTAGTGAAACAACAGTGCTACAATTCCAGGGACAGCTTTTCCTTTAATCTCAATTACCAGGGGCAAAATATTCCACCGCTTCTCTTTAACCTTAAATAATCATCATCAATCTTCTTCTTAACCACAAGAAGGGGGGGGGGGGGAGACACGGACACTTTAGAAGCAAACTATATTTCACTATGTTTGTTCTAAAATGGCAATTTAATTGGTAGCATCAGGAACAAAACAAGATCAATATATTTCTTATCTGTCTCATCTTAGAGTCCAAGTGAATGAGGAAGTACGGTTCACCGCAAGCAGGAAAAACTTTGCAATATTTTTGCTTACTGGTCCTTCCAGAAAGACAAGCTATTTCCTTATTTTTATGACACTCCTGTGGCATACACCCTAAATGCACCAAGTATTCTGCATGCCAAGTAGCCAAACAGCATTTCAGATCAGCATACACTGCTCTGACCTTTAGTACCTCTTGTAGCAGGAGTGGCCAAAGTTTCCAACTCCAAGAGTTGCATACCAAAATCCTCACGTGGACACAAGAGACAGATCTATGCATACACATTTTCTTCACAGCTTTGACACCCGACATGTGGTGTCATTTTCAAATATTTCTTGAAAAGATACTGCATATGATCATTTGCTGCATTCCCTCAGCAGTATTTGAGGCTCATAGTGAAGCATGGCAACAGTGTTGCTCCGATATGAACTTTGCTGATCTAGTCACTTTACACTCTTAGCCAGTGCTCAAAAAACTTCCCCTCAAGTTTCTCTTAATTCCAAACATAATTATGGAGAAAGAAATTAAAGTCTACAAGCACCAGCTACAGGAGTTCCTTTTTCTAACACTTTGGCAGCCAGAAAAAAACAGGCCTGAGTCACAGTCTAACCAACTCAAATTTATTAAAGGTATCAGCAATAGCTGCACTCAATGCAAACACATAAGATACACAAAGAAAAATTGTTTAAAAAGACAGTAGCAGAACACCAGTCATGACAGATCCAAAATAATAATAGTGAATAAAAACTGGTATTCCACACAACATCCCCCATTAATACAATTCCTTCTCGGCTGGGCATCAAGTGATGAGTAACAATAAATCCAGTCTTATGTTCAAAACACTATAACTCTCCCAGCAGGAGCAACAGTTACTCCTTTTCCAAAGTGAACTTCCTAAGTCTCATTACAGCGTAGCAGAATTTTGCCTCTTTGGAAGTATCATCAGTACCGACATCCCGCACAAGGAAAACTAATAGATCAGACTGTGTGGTGGCCTAAATATTATTAAGAAGTGGACACAAACGCTCGGCACGAAGATCAGCATACAGGTGGCACGTGAAAAAAACATGTTCAAGGGTTCCCACTTTTAAACAAGAACAACTTTTTAAAAATCTCAAGTCATACGGAAACTGAACTTGCTTACCTTCCAGAACAGCAGATGGCAAAATACAAAATCTGGCAGATGTGAATGCCACATGGTGGGCCCAACAGTCTAACCAAGAACAAAAGCCAGTCTTGCAGACATCTTACTGGCTCTGTAAACCTTCCTCTGGAAAAGAATACCACCATGAACTTACCGTCTCCCGTCCATGGCTCCACAAGGAGATTTTCAGGCCCTGATTTATCTTCCTTTCCTTTAACATCGCATGCCTGCAGGGTTAGTCGCAGTGGGGTTCCTGAGAAGGAACAGATTTTTCAAGGAAATTATCAGCACACTAATGTGAAGTAAAAATGAAGGCTGCAATCCACAAACTTATTCTGAAATAAGAGGGAACTCCACGGGTTAAAGTTGGACTACTCCATAATAAGTAGTTTATTGTGAACCATGTCCTAACATTTTATAGGAATTAAATCATATTTGTATAAGAATCACGTCGTATTTCAGCTTTGAAACAGAAATCAAAAGGTACTTCTAACATAAGCATGAACATTTACACAGATATTTTTCACTAGAGCGGTAGTCAATATTTGTGACTTAATTCAAACATCTTTCTGTTTGCACAAAGGCACACCACTCAGGCTGCAATTTTTAAAAAAAATATAAATGTATTTATTACCTATTTTCTATTTATTTCTTCACATCTTTATCCTGCTCTTCCCATTAAGGCTCAGGGTGAAACTATACTCCACCCTTCCCCTGAGGCTCATATCGTATGGGACCAATTGCAGCAAACAATAATCTATTAAATCCATCCAATATTTCTGAAATCCGAATCTGAATAACTCAATTGAAAGGATTATAGTGGCCAAACTGATAGCAGTGAATATTTTTCCAGTTATAGCCATAGTGTATCACTTTAGATTACAACCACTCCACATGGTATTCAATAAAAGTTAGATATCAGGATTTTTTTTTATTTATTAATTAGGCGTGACCAAGGTCATTGCCAAAAAATAACGCACAGTAACATAAAAATCAGCCGACTGCCAAGAGTAATACAAAATACATAATAAACAGTGAAAAATAAAATACAATAAACATGATAAAACATGACTGAACCAAAATGTACCAAGGCAAAAGATACCCAGCAAGCTACAGAATAAATCCGCGCATAAGCAGACCTCTGCTTGCCTATGACGCCTAGACTCTGTACCTGACTTATAGCCTTCTTATACATAAGTTTGTTAATTTTCCCAAGATCCCCCGGCCACACCAGTACCTGATCTCTCAAGGAGGTTCTGACTCAAAACTAGCGCACTCTTGGCAAATTCAGACACTTGACTTGTTACAGCCGTGTCACGAGGGCATAATAATTTCTTCAGTAACATGTTATCGGGCCCTGTCCCAATATCCACCAAACATCTGGACCTTGGCCCTTCAAAAAAAGGGCACTTCAATCAAATATGGGCCACCGAGTCTGGGGTCCCTCCATCGCATAACATACATACTCTCAGTTCTCTAGGTATCCCTTTGAAACGCCCATCCAGGAAAGAAGAGGGAAAAGAGTTGCATCGTAACCTGGTGAAAGCCACCCTCCTGGCGGCATTCATTCAGGAGAATAAATACCCAGAACTGGGCAAGACCGGATTGGGGGAAATATATTCGGGGGCAACTCTCTGGCGCTCTAAAAGAGCCTTTTCAGTTTGAAGTGACTGGTCCCTCACTCTTTTCTGGACCATTTTCTTAAATAGATCAAGGCCCACAGAGTAGAGGACCACCCGAGAGAATCCCAGTTTATAAACTTCAGAGTTGGCCACAGCGAGCCATGGATCTAATAGGCCAATTTTCCAGGCCATACCCAACAGAGAATTCTCTTTTTCTGGCATCGCCATCAATTTAGCCCAGAAGTTTACAAGTAGCTGTAAGATCAACGAGCGAACTGGCAAACCCCCCACTTTGGCTCGTAACAGCACCTGGGGGGAACCACCCGGGAGACCCAACAAAGACGCCAAAAACCCATTTTGAATGATTTCCATCTTCTCCAAGAAGTCCAATGCCCAAATAGGGGCAGCATATAACGCTTGGGTTATAACTTTGGCCTTAAATAACTTCAGGGCCGGTTCCACCAATTTACCCCCTTGGCCAAAGAAAAATTTCAGAATTACCGCAGCCGCTTTTTTTGCCTGAACTTTCACCGAGTCCACATGAGCCTTCCAGGAGGGCGATGATGAGAAGAGAACCCCCAGATACTTAAAAGAGTGAACCTGGTCTATGGCCTTCCCCTTGATGTTCCAGGCACACACTACACGCCTCTTTCTTGCTCCCACTATTAGGACCTTGGTTTTTCCATAATTGATCCTAAGCGATTCTGAGTGGCAAAACTCCCCAAATTGGTGGAGCAATCTCCCAAGCCCAACCCTTGTTTGGGATAACAAAACAGTATTGTCGGCATATAATATGACCAGCAGCCGTCTTTGTCCGAGTAATGGGGCATGGGCATCCACCTCCTTCATATAGGGAACTACCCTATTTAGAAATAAATTAAACAGGGCCGGCGCTAGAAGACAGCCTTGGCGGACCCCATGTTCCACTGAAATCACCCTGGATAGGGATCTCTGGGTCCCATACCTCACCTGCATGGTATTCCCTGAATGCATCTTGATCATCAGAAAAAAGAGCCTAGGATCAATAGAGGAGGCCCTAAACCCAGCCCAGAGGCGATCTCTGCTCACTGAGTCACTATCAGGAATGAAAACCAAAATGTACATAGGTCTGCAGATACCTACGTACAAGACCACAGACAGAAAATCATGGACATACTACTCCAGGGGTGTGGAGCCTTCTCTCTCCCATCAGTCACTTTGAAAATTAGGACAAGTTCCACAGGACAGACAAGATTTGGAGGGTGGGGGACAGGGGGGGTATGCTTAAGGGGTGTAACTCAGGATGAAGGAAGCAAGGGGAGGGTCCAGATAATAGGCCTGTAACACTGACTGTGTGGCTATCCTTTAAGTCATGCCCTAATCCTCTCTCTTCCCCTGAGCTCACTCTTTCAGGGCTTGAGAGTAAGAACTAAATCTATGGGGCAAATCCAGGAACTGGAAAGGGGCTAAATAAAAACAAACAATCATGGGCCTGATATGGCTCAGGGGGCAGAGGTCCCTTACCCCTGCCATACTCTAACATCAGTAATAGTAGTCTTACAGAGGGGGAGAAACCACCCAAAAAAAACCAATCACCATGTCCATGAAATTCTTAGCTCAGGATTACACAAACTTCCTAGTCCAAAGTGATATAGTTTTGACTGATTATCGTCAGACTCTCAGAACCCCCATATTTTAGTGCTAGCAAGAATCTACTTTGTTTACCACTTCAGAGGACATATATATCCCTTCAGCCTGGTAACACTAATTAATAAAAACTATTCCAATCCTTGTTATGACCTGGCCACAATCATCCATGCTTTTAAGACCTCGAGATTAGACTACTGTAACGCGCTCTACGTGGGGCTACCCTTGGTGACGGTCCGGAGACTGCAGCTGGTGCAGAATGCAGTGATCCGTCTCCTGAAGGGGACAGGCCGACGCGAGCACATCACTCCAGTGCTCCGTTCTCTGCACTGGATGCCGATAGTCTTCCAGGCCCAATTCAAGGTGTTGGTGCTGACATTTAAAGCCCTAAACGGCATGAGCCCCACCTCCCTGCAGGATCGCCTCACCCTCCGGGACCTGGATCAACCTCTGTGGTCAATCGGTCGAGGTCCCGGGTGTCAACCAGCACCATGGTTGTGGAACTCCCTCCCACTGGAGGTCCGCCTGACCGCTGACTTCCCCTCTTTCCACAGACAACGCAAGACCTGGCTGTTCCGCCGGGCCTTTGCCGAGGGAGATGGGATGGGTGGGTTGGGTTAGGGAGGGGTTTTACTGTTTGGGTGTTGGGTTATTTTTAAACAATGTTGATCTTAATGGTTTTATTATATGTTTTTAAAATGTTGTTAGCTGCCCCGAGATGCTTGCGAGCAGGATGGGGCGGCATCAAAATCCAATTATAAATAAATAAATAAATAAATAAATAAATAGATGCAGATAGACAATTCAGAAAATTATATAGGACATGACCAATACGATTAAGGGTGCAAGAAAAATATGCTTAAGTAGCATTAAGATGTTCCTGAAACACTTACCATATTTATAAAGCAGGTTTTGCCTAACGGTTGCCATGGAAGAGATAAGCGATGATGCTTTGTATTGTGTGTCCAGATGACCAGCAATAGCACAAAGTGAACTTAGCACTTTTGCAATACTACCTCTGGCTAGGGCAAATGCCAGCAACATAAGTTCAACCTCTGGAGTGGCGCAACAACTGAAGGAAAAGAAGAGAGTATGTCATTCTAAAAATAACACAGAAATGAAACCCACAGTTCCAGTACAGGAAAGTGCACTTTGGAAATCTCAACTGATTGCAGTGATTTTACACTGCAACATTATTGTATACATAAAAGCCATTTAGTCTGCCCGTTTATAACCACTTGATAGGAAAATGCACCACATCTTTCACTCACTATTATTATTATTATTATTATAAGCATTTTTATATAGCACCAGCAATGTACCTGGTGCTTTACAAAGAAGCCTTGCACTTTTACAATGTTCTACTAGTTAGTTAAATCAAAAGGGGAAAATATGCCATCCAGCTTTGTCATGGAGATTCAGTAATTATTTGCACTACTTAAATGAACAACATACTATTCCATTTGTACGCCTTACTGAAAACGTTACTTATCTAGGCCAAATTGTGGCTCCTGCATGGGGATCTTGGGCAATTCAAGTGCAGATCTTTGCCATGGCTGGTCCTGGGCCTTGTGCTACTTTCATGGTCCTGCATCTTACTTCACTTTACCTGGGTGTCAGCAGCTGAACTGCAGCTGTTCCCCAGAATCTCAGCATCCAGGACCACAGAGCACCAGCTTTGTCAGTCAGTCATAAAACAGGAGAGCAGGAACTACTTACCAAACTCTCCTGTTTAATAAATAAGTGAAAACCATCTATGCAGTGTTTTCCTATTGCACTATCATGCCACTGTGATCTTACCTTGTTATTCTTATGAGAAAACTGTCTACTTCCTCCAAAACGTTGGGAGATAAGAAACTTGAAAAATCTGTAGAACCTGGAGACAGAGACAGTGGTGGCATGTGCTGCAATGCTTTCCTAGAGAAGCAGAAGAATATGAAATCAGAAATAAGCTCAAGAAAATCACAACAGTAAAGACAGCAACTTCAAGACAGATGATGCTCTTGAGGAAAGTGTTGGGGGGGCAGGGAACCAACAGATGTCAAACATTTTAAAACAAGGATGCTAAAAACTATTATTTATATTTATTTATTTTATAAATTTGTATCCTGCCCCTCCTGCCTCAGGCAGCTCAGGGCGGTGAACAACATTATAAAAATACAATAAAAATACAAAATATCAATCTCAAATATAAAAACTTAAAAGTACAAATACAAAATACAAATAGCGTGCCACGGAACATGAACCCCCCCACTCCCAACCCTTAACCGTCCCCTCCATCAAACACGCGGTGGAAGAGCCAGGTCTTACACTCCCTGCCGGGAGAGAGTTACACAGCACCGCCGAGAATGCCCGCCTGTCAGTCGGTCCCCATCTGTCTATAGTGAGGAACCTCCAGGAGGGTAGCCCCTGACGACAGCAGGGGCTGCCCAGGAAGTGAGGCGGTCCCTCGGGTAGGTAGGGCCCAGACAGTTTAACAAAGTGTTTAGATAGCAGTAATCGAAGACTGAGAATCAAAAACTCAGTTTTATGGAAGGGGAGGGTGGAGAACCACTTTTTAGGGGGAGGAAACTCGCATATCAAAAGGAGCTAAATGCAAAGTAGAAACAAAAGCGAGTATAAACAGCAGCTGTCAGTTACTTACACATTTCTGTAATGGCTTGGAGAGCCCGAGTCTAAACTGAGCCCATTATTCTGCCAGACTTAATTACAGTGTCTTTACAATCTCGCTCAACCAATCTCTCTCCGTGTCTTTACAATCTCTCTTTTAGGCACAGTTTATACAATTTCTAGATCATTAATATATTGAATTAGTTTTCTAAACAACTATACTCAAACATCTCTACATTTTGCAAACAGTTAAGCACCAAAGTAATTTGTTCCAATGGGATGACTCGTGTATAAATTTATTCAGGTGCAGAAGTGTTTGAAAGTTCATTTAGGGTCCAGTTCTGAAGTCTGAACAAAAGAGCCTAGTCAAGTCACTTGTAAACTTGGCAAGATTCCCATGAGCATAAAGGGTGTTGATGATGCCATGCAATCTCACGTACTACATTGCAAACCAACCCTATATGGTTGTTCCCTGAAGAATCTGTGATATCAGTAAGATTTCAATCCCTTGAAGTCATTGAACAGAAACAAAGTTGGCAGTTGTTCAAAGAAAAAAACGTTATGAAACAAAACACCCAAACGTCACCAAAGGAAACTCTGCAATTAGTTACCATAAATACCCTACCACAGCCTGAAATATTCCTCACTGTATTAGCAGAGAGGAACCTTCTTCAGCAAAGCAGGCACCTTCAGAAAAAATAGAATGGAAAAAACCCAAGCGGTATTTGCTAGCAGCCTGAATAAGACTTCAAAAAAGGCTTTGATATGCTTACATTCAAAATGGATCTAGTGCAACTGCTGTCCCCATTAGAAACTCCGCTCAACACTACAGAACTTGAACGTTGCGTTTCCCCTTTGTCGTGACAGTACAGATCAAAAGGCTGCTTACCACAACTATATGAGTTGAAGAAGTGCAAATACAGGTTATGCTAGGTGAGCATTTCATGGCAGAAATGCTCATCAGGTGTAACATGTATTTTAAACCCTAATTCTGCATCTACGTGGTGGTGACTCCCTGGCCCAGCACAGTGGACCTGAATGGACATCCAGGCCAATCACGGCTGCTGTGATGTGTGGACAGGAATGAGGGGGGGGGGAGCACTTGGTGGCAGTAGAAAACTGCTGCCAAGTCCTCCCCTGGGTTCCAGGGATCCAACACTTCGCCTGCCACCACTGCTTATTACTTCCCAGGAGCAGTAAGCATGTTAGCAACCCTGAACACGTATGGGACAATGCATGTATTAGCACCCAGGGTGTGCCTCTACATTTCCACTCCCAGAACCACGGTGTCAGCGTAGATAGATGCCTTGATCTCATAAGAGGGAATATGCACAGACCCTGAAGAACATACAAATGTAAAGTACAAGGAGAGGCCACCTGCATGCAGACAGATTTCACAGACCAGAGGTTCCTAAATTGTGGGTTAGGACCCCAAGCGGAGTCACAGTTCTGGTATGTGATCTACTTTGCACAGCTTTGGGGCTGGCAGGTATTTTTTCCTCCCCATTTTAATTTTGTCCCCCGCAGACTACACCACAGGTGTCTTGTAGCGGCTTACACTCACAAACGAAACACAGTATAAATACATAATAAACAGTACATACTATAATACAATACGTAATCTAAACATATATCAAATATTGACTCAATAGCAGTCCACAAACCCACCCCCCCTCCCGTCCCAAACCCCCATTCCCTGCTACCTACTCTCACCAGGCAGCCCCAACCCTCGCACTGCACCCACCACACCTGGGGCTGCCTTCAGGACCTCCCCCCTCCCTATCCCGGGTCCCACCTATTTCACCCCAGAAATCACATCTCCAAGAGGCTCTGCTACAAATGCACGGGCCTCCAACCCTGCCAAGAGTCATATTTTAAGCTGACTCAAAGAAGCCAGCTTCTAAAGAGTATGGATCCAAGCCCCACCCCTCCCTCATGGCAGGAGGGAGGAGGGGCAGTCCGGAGAGTGCAGCGGGGCCCCTAGGTGCAGGGCTCTGAAGGTCCCCCTCAAACTCCTGTCTGCCGATCTGGGGACTTGCCTCCATCCCCTTCATGTGGAGAGGCCACATCCGCTACGGCCCCGACGACGTCTGACGCCCTTAGGTGTCACCGTTTGGCTGGCACCCAAGGGTGCCACCCCAGGGCCTTTCTACCTGTAAAATGGAGGAGGAAGGTGTCACGTGCTTCTCCATCCCCTCTGCAGCTCCAGGGCTTCCCCCCCAGCTTGCAAGGTCGCCACCCCAAGTATAAACTTTCCGTGAGTGGGCAGGGATAGCAGGGGCTGAACCGCCTCCCGGAGTTGTCATACCCCGGAAGAAACAAACAGCTGGGGTGGTATATTCTTCCCATACTTTGCTGCAGCTACGTGTTGTGATGGGGCAGGATACTGGGAAGTGAGCAGGATACTGGGAAGTGGTGGGCAGAGCGTGGTGGGGAAGAATGCCTGCCCGTCTGTTAGGTTTGTCACACTAAACCTGTGAGTGGGGGCTTCCCGCACATGCAAGAAATACTTGCAGGGTCTGCCTGTTGATTAGGGTCTGCACGCTAAGCATCTGAGTGGGGGCTGGATGGACTGAGCACGGACTCCAATTGGCTATCATCTCGTTCATTAACATCATAAGTCTCAAAATGGGGTCATACAGGCAAAACGTTTGGAAACGACGGTCATAGAAGCTCAAATGAACTATTTTACTTTGGCTAGCTATATTTATTGCTCTATAAATGTTGATGCGTCTCTCCTTTTTGGTATGAAACTTGGTTCAGCTTAGTCGTTCTCAGCTGCTTTTATTTACATTTTGGCAACTTGAGGCTCCATGTCTCTTTGACAACATCTGTCGATTCCCACAAAGATCTGGGAGTAGAATTTGTTAATAAATATCAACATGTGGGGGCCAGCACATTCATGGTTCCTCCACAAAATTGCAGCTTGGGAAGAACAAAATAATTTGTGAACAAAACGATCAACTAGATCCCATTGTCTTGTCTGTTCATAATTTGTAGTTTAGTATGAGCCAAGTGTTTGGTTTACCAGTTCTTGCATTGCGCCTACAGACCAGTTGAGTTGATGATCGGTCTCAGATGCTTTTGATTAAAAAGTAGCCGTAAACACATGGCTGATCCTGCACATCGTTTCAGTACTTTTGTGGCTTTTAGTTGACAAATTCACACTCAGTTCCACAAAATATATTTTTATTCTTCTGCATCTTTTGTTTTCCTAATGCAGAGTACATATGGGTATGAACTACTCAAAATTTACCCATCTCTGAGTAAAGTTTTAAATAGTTTGCTCATGCATTTTTTAGGGAAGATGCTGCTTTTGACTTTATCCCTTTTACTATCCTACTTTCCAGTGGAAACGTTTCAAGAATTTTACTTGACTTTATCCAGATACTTCAGGGACAAATGCAATTTGATATGTTCCCTATATGGTGTCTAACAGTAGCTTTTTTTGGTTTTATTTTGCCTGTGACCTCATTCCGAGACATGAATATAATCCTGTGACCCTAGACCAGCTCCAAAGCTGTGCAAAGTAGATCACATACCAGAACTGTGACTCCGCTTGGGGTCCTAACCCACAGTTTAGGAACCTCTGGTCTGTGAAATCTGTCTGCATGCAGGTGGCCTCTCCTTGTACTTTACATTTGTATGTTCTTCAGGGTCTGTGCATATTCCCTCTTATGAGATCAAGGCATCTATCTACGCTGACACCATGGTTGATAAACTCTGCAGAGTTTATCAAGTAAATCGCATACTTTATTGAGCAGCTATAGTGAAAATTGAAAGTGAATGTAAAAATGTAAAGCCAAAGCAATCAGTCCAAACAATCAGTCTTTGCATGTTCTCAGCCCAGTTTCTCCTTCGACAGCTCACAGCACAGATTGTGACTTACCAGCAGATAGAAACACAGTAGGGTCTCACCTGCCATGAGGTTGGAAATCCCTCCCGGTTTGCATTAAACCCCCAGTCAAACATGTGCCTCTAAGAATTCCATGATTCCATTGTGGTAATTGCTGTAGCTTTTTTGAATGACTTGGTATGTGCACCGACGTGCTTGTTACACGGATTAGCAGTGTTGGTGCAGCAATGCACACACCCAGCATTAGCTTTGCAGAATTTCTTTTTGCCAATAGCAGCCAACACCTGCTCATGCACAGCTGGCGCGCAGTCCCTGCAAGGCCATGATCCAGCTACTTGAAGTACTGCACAGGCCCAGTGCTTACGGGGCTTTGGGGGGGGGGGGGGGGGGGGGTGAGGCTCACCAATGAGTATTAACTTGTAATGGTATAGATTGTAATTGCTGTGCTTGGGAGAGGCAAAGGGGATGCAGTCAGGTGTGTGTTATGGGGTTGGGGGTGCTTGGGGAGTACTGCAATACTGTCATGGGCAGCTGCAGATATCAGANGGGGGGGGGGGGGGGGGGGGGGGGGGAGACTCACCAAGGAGTAGTGACTGGAGAAGGTATAGAAGGGAAGGGCTGTGCTAGGGAGAGGCAAAGGGGATGCAGTCAGGTGTGTGTTATGGGGTTGGGGGTGCTTGGGGAGTACTGCAATACTGTCATGGGCAGCTGCAGATATCAGATTACATTAGGGGGCAAGGGAGAGAGCACCCACCTCTTATCAGGTGCAGAATGATAGTTAGGAGGTATGGGAGCTTCCTCAGAAGCATGCTGGCTGGTTCTGCAGGTGGCCACCTGCCCTGCAGGCACGCTGGCCAAGCCTGCTCTCTAGTCTCCTGGCCATCGCTCTGGAAAGAGAGAGGCTCGCTCCCTAATGCACCCCAATCCCCGCAGCCACCCCTACCAGTATTGCAGTGCTACCCAAGCACCCGCCTTATGTGGCTTGATACCCACACCCAGCACTACACATGCCTCTCCAGATTCCCTTCTCACCCCTTCCAATAGTCCAGTCATCCCCTACCAGAGCAATCGGCCAGGGGCTTACACTACACCTCCGTGACTGGCCGGAGCAGGTTCCGGGGCACTGCACACCCAGAATGGGGTGTCATAGTTCCCCGTATATGGGTGATTGGGTACTGTGGCCAATTTTGTGGTAGGACCCCATGATCCATGGCATCCCCTTAAAAGTAAAGTGGTGGCCAGTGGAATTCACTTGCCATCCTGTTCCCCCTGCCCTCCCTGTCGCAGGGGGTGTGACCATTGTTTCCAGCTGGGCACTGGGGCTTAACCCACACCGGGCACCGGCATTAGGCCAGTTGCTCTGGTGCACACTGTGCACAGTGCCCAGGGATAGAAGGTCTACAGTGCTGCCCTTACACAGGCGGAAGAGGACAGCTGGATCACAGTCACGACTAACAGTGGCCAACAACGGCTCATGTGTTGGCCACTAGTCTGTCCAAGTGCCACCCAGCTTTTTAAGCTGTTCAAATCATTTGCCAGGTCTGGGAATGGCAATAGGAAGCACAGAGGTACAGGCATGCAGCTGGCTGCTACTGCAACCCCTTCCCACAAGTGCATGGGCACAAGACTCCCTACTCCCTGTTTTGGGTGTACGTACACACACACACACACACACACACACACACACACCTTTCTTTCCAAACCCCATCCATATAGTATGCATTTGTTTAATTGGGACACTGGATATGTTTCAACATCTCTTTTATCTTTAATAATAATGATTAGATAATATATACTATTATTTATTGTATAGTACAATTAGAGCTCTTCACAAAATCAATGCATTAAAATATAAATAAAACAATGTAAAAGCAATTTATTTCCATATTGAATGCTTGTCAGAATAAGTTTACAGAAGTAACAGGAAAACAAAGACAGAATTTTCAGATACAGAACCATATGCGAACTGTGCTGAAATCGGCCTTTTTAAATTAAAAAACATTGCAAAAGGCAGATGAGAGATCAATTTTGGCATTATTACAAGAAAACATTTGTTAGCAAAAACCTTCTTCCTTTCATTTAAGCTTTTAAGGGGGAAAAAGGGTGACATTTTTCTAGGCCACTTATGAAAAAGACATGTTGCAGGGCCTGCATTGGCACCTATGCAGGCCCTGCAACATGTACATTTCATAAGTGGCCTGGAAAATTATAGCTAGGTAGCAACCCTAGTGCTCATATAGATTAATTGGTCGAGCATTCGCCAACAACGTTCCCAGACCCTACCAGTGGGTGGTGGCCGTATGGCCGTTGGGGGTGAAAACCTAATAGACAGGCAGGCAGACACCCACCTGGTGTGGGCTATGGTCTCATCTGTTAACACCCTTAAATGTAAAAGTGTGATTCCCCACACAGCAGACACAAAGCACCTCCATTATCCATCAAAATCATGGCCTCCCAACAGCAGATAGTGTGACCCTCCCGACCTCTTGGGGTCCCAACCCAGAGTTTGGAAATTTCTGTCCTACAAGAATATTACAAGCCATGGCTACTAACACAACATAAAACTCTCACCAGCTACCTATTGGCTTAACAAATACATTAATCATGCCAAGTTAACTGCATCATTGTGTTTAAGCAGTGGCCATATACATGCAGGTAGAAAGGCATAATTAGGTGTGCATTAAACAAACTGGTCGCCAAGGAAGAAGCGTACACACTAATACAGGCAGCGTAAGCAAGTTGCAGAAAACAGCACAGTTTAGAGGATAGAAGTACACTGAAAAAGTATAAGTTTGGTACTTACTGAGTGTTCTGTAGAATAGTGTGTACAAACGCTGGATTGGTCTCCATGGAGGCGGTTACCAGTGAGGTTAGCAGAGACCAGTACCAGATAGCTGAAGCATCACATACCGAGACACCAGCCTTCTTAACTCTCTGATAGCCAATAGCTCTGAGTCCATGGATTCTAGTATCACAGCCATCACTAAGGCAACGTTTGATGTTTATCTGTACATCTGTCACAAGTAAAAATAAGGGGGAGGGGGGAATAGGTGATTTCTTCTACACAAAGAAGAACAGAAAATGAAGAATCATTATGGTCAAAAGAAGAACTGCCTGTAGGTTTATTTACATTACAACAAATGCATGAAGAACACCCATTAGTCTACATATGGCCAAGATGTACGTGTGTGATACACACACACACACACATATAGTGGCATGGAAAATTTGGATGGCAATCCACAAACTACTTACTCCACTTATCCTATGGGCTTAACTGGGTCTACTCCAGAGTAAGTGGCTTGAGAAACACGGCCTTAGACTTTAGAAGACTCGCAATACTCTCTTCACAGCTGAATTTGCTGCTATAACCCGACCATGTGGGTTGTAATTGTTAGCATGTAACAGAGTACCTGCTATACCCCTCAAAAATGTGCAAGTAACCAGTTTCTTTTACCAGGTTTAGTCCTGTCTCAAAGAAATCCTCTTTAATAAACCATGGTCATTCTCCAACCATAGCCATATCATAGACCGGGATAAGCCACAACTGGTCCACGGCTGGGTTTGGGTTTTTTTGGCCCCTTTCCAATTACCAGATCTGGCCCATGGATCTAGTCCCTTCTTTCCTCAAGCACTGGAAAAAGTGAGCTGCAGGGAAGGGAGCACGATTAAGGCATGCATTCAAGAACAGGAGACGGATCAAATTGCATGGATTCATGATCTGTAACCCTCCCTTTCTCTCCCCCCATCCTCAGACCATTACTTAAGCACTTCCAACTCCTATGCAGTCCACGAAGCTCGTACTAAGTTTCAAAGCAGCCATGGGAAGGAAAAGGTTTCTCATTCTTGTTACAGACAATGCATTTCAAACACACCATCCACCATACATGTATGAAACTTAGATCCTCTAGAGAGACCATATTTTTGTTTTATAGATTTTGTTGTGAGGAATGAGACCCCAATTCTGAAGCTTTAAAAGGTTGTGTTTTTGTTTTGTTTTTTGCTGGAAATATGTATTTTTGCATAAGAAACAAACACCTTTTTAACAAAAGTTTTAGAAGCAGTCACAGGCATTTGACCTTTCTGATGAGTGACCTCAAGAGGATAGCTACAGATGTGTCAAACTTAAAATGAGGCTCCAACATAAAACCTGTTTAAATTTGGTTTACTGCTTTACAGTCATTCCATACCTCTGCTGACAGAGATATGAGGCATTATCTTGGAATTGCATCTTGTCTCTGAAAATAGATTGCATGCTAACTGGAAGTGGAATATTGTTACATGCTTGCTCACTGTCAATGCGATACCACCTAAATGATTATAAAAGTATTATGCATGTACATATTTTAGTGTCCTACTATCTAAAATTGTAAGGATTCTTCCTCTTACAATTAAAGCCAGATGTTCTGTACAATGTAAGATGGGCTCAGCGTTCACTTGCATCTTTTAAAACCATTTAGCTTCAAATGACGGGGTAAGTAAAATTTCTGTCCTAAAGACAAAATTTTGTGAGTTATCCACTGACCTACCCAGCCTTTCGTTTTCAGGAACATAAAAAAAAAAGAAGAAAAAAGAAAAAACACCAATTGTATCTTTATTGACTCACACATCTGACTAATGTTAGCGTTTTCCAACAATGTCACGTAGCCAGTGATATTGCTGGGAATGTGAACATCTCGGACCTCCTGGAGATTGCTGGCATTCCTTCCCACTGCCACTGTAACCTGCTGAGGCATGTAACTCTGGTCATTAGCTGCCACTGCAATGGACAGATGTCTCAGAACAACATCTGGCTTCATCTTTAAACTGAAAGACAAAGAGAAAGAAGGCACATAGCGATCTCTTAAAATAGAGAGAGAAAAAAGGAAATTTTCAACCTGCCTCCATTTTTGCAAGCATATTTAAGGGCATAGGCCACTTGCCCACAAGGAGGTGCGGGTCAGGAGACCTGTCAAGAACCAAAATCACATCAGGGAGATCACAGGAAGTTACGCTCACGTGTGCAGGATTTTTGACGTAATTAGTCCCTTTCTTCCATGATTTCAGTGATGGGAGGGCTGAAAATCCAGCCCACTCTCCCATCACTGAAATCACGGCAGAAATGGGTTAAATGCCACGGCACAGGAGCGGAACTTTACGTGATCTCCCAGATGTGATTTTGGCTCATGGCAGTTACCCCCTCCCTCCCCCATTTCACATGCAAGTGGCCATATTCTCAAGACAAATAAAACCTCTAGAACCTGTTCCTGTTTTGTTTTTTAAATGTCGGAACAGATTACGTCGCAGGGTGCCTCATTTGTATAATGTACTAATATCTAGCAAGTGTCGAGGCAAAAGCCAAGATTTAACAAACCTGCTATTTCCTCCTTGTGCATTTCTTGTAACACTGGAAAGGACAACTTCCTGCTTTCAGTCCCACAATGCGCTATGCAGCATGATGGGATTGACAGCAACTGCCACACTCGTATGCATGCCAAAACTGACAGCGGGGAAAGCAACATGGTGAAAAGCAATATAGGTGCAATCATTAGCTACTGCAGGAAATTAAAAACGTGGGAGAAGAAACTTGTGTGAATGTACCCTAACTGCTGTGGCATTTTAGTCCACTGAGGCACTTGTACTGACTTCCCCTGAATACCTGAGCTTCAGACACGGATAGCCAACTGTTTAAGATCCTAATATTTTTGCCTGAAAAAGCTTACACAATAATCTGGTCCCAAAATATTTATTTATTTTAAACATACACACAATTGCTCAACCTTTCAACCAAAAATGATTCATTTATACATAGGGCCCATGTATATCACAGTTTTATGGACTGCAGTGCACGAAAGCAGCCAACCCAGAAGCTCCAAGTTTCTCTTTCCAGCCAGGGAGTAGTAACTGCAGCCCAGCTTCTCTAGGTCCCCCTACTTGACTATGAGAGGTAATTGCAAGCTTCAAGTCAAGCAAATATATGACCAGCATCACAGAGACATTAAATATTATACTTTCCCCACGATGCTACTATGAATTTGCTTTAAACCCACTGTGACTGTCACAGGACCTTGCTTACGCAGGCGGTCAAACTAAGTGCTCACAATGGTCCCTTCTGGCCTTAAAAACATATAAAACTTAGTATCATTCAGCAGAATCTTCATTGTTATAGGTTAAAGATCTATCATTCATGCTCATGCTTAGCAATCAATCTGATGCCGTCACATTAGCATCCACAATAAAAGACAGAACTTTTAAGAATTCCTGTAATGGACTCCTCTCAAATATTTGCAGGATCAGCCCAGAGTGCGGGATGGGGAAAATCCTTGTATGGTCTGACCCATTGAGAAGGCTAGTTAATACACCTAATTAGTAAATTAAGGGCAACTTATTGTTCCTAGCTTGGGGTGGGGGAGAAGATGATGACCTGCTGCAAGGCAGTGTATATAGACCTGAGCAGAGGTTTCAGGGACAGGATGGGACTACCAGAGAGATGCAGAGCACAAAAGGTGTTACACAAGACAATAGCCTGTTGGAATCTGGGTTCGGTTCATGGTATTTCATGCACTCGCAGGTTTAGCATGTAGAGCCTAATAAACGGGCAGCCCCCTGCATGCACTACTTGTGTGTTCAGGCAGCCCACACTCTCAGATTGAGCTTGATAAACCTAGTGCATGGGCAGACTTTCTTCCCTGCCATGCTCCGTCTACCATTACGCCCTCGGCATGACTCTCAACCATGGGAAGAAGCCATCCCAACTGCTTCGTTCTTATGGGATATCGCTCTGGGAGGTGCTCCAGCCCCCAATACCCCGACCCACACACAGAGGTTCATACACGGGTTTATACCTGCCAACATTTGCTGGCTGGAAACAACCTTTTCCTACGTACAGAACGTCGATTTTATTGAGCAAATCACATACTTTATTGAGCACCCATAGTGAACATTGAAAGCGAACGTAAAAATTGAACCCAATCAGTCTTTACAAGAGCAATCAGTCTCAGCCCGGTTTCTCACATCCACGGCTCACAGAGATGCATAGGCAGGTAAGTCTGGGAATAGCAATAAGAAGCTCAGACGCACACAAGTGCTGCCGACTGCTATGGCCTCCCCTCTACCCTCAAGCACAAGTTCTTCCAACCCCCAGCCTCCAAAGCAGCTTATCACTATGCCATACCGCTGTTCTCCACATCCCCCTTGTGTGTGCCCCCACCCCCCTCATCATGTGCAAGTGCATGGCACAGTGATGCACTTGCATAATGCACTGGCGGGGAGTTATTCGGTGCACCTGCCACTCCCCCTTCCCTTCCAACCCCCCAAATTGGCTTATGGTAGCTATGCCCCTACTGCACTTCCCCTGCTCCCCCAAACCTCCCATCTTCTTCCTCCCCCCCGCTTGAGCTACATGCTCAAGCAGGGGGGGTGCGTGTGTCTGGATAGGGAGAGACTGTTTCGAGTCTGTACCAACAGATCTGCCATATCCTTGCTTGCCTTCTCGAGCATGCTGTCCGACCAATCAAACTGCTGCCAGAAGCGGGCCCAGTGCCTGTCCTCCCGCCAGTGGCCCAAGCGAGCTTCAGCTGCAAAAGCCTTGAGTTCTGTGGCATTTTGCTGCAGAAGCTGCCATGCTTCCTGGCCATGCCATGAATCATTTCCCAGATCTTGTCCGCGCACCACATGGTCTCCCTGAGCAGCTCCCTTGCCAAATCCTCCCCATGCTGCCTTGTTGCACTGGGCACTTGTGGCTGGGGGTTCACTCCACGCCCATTGCAGTGGCAGACCTGTAGCAAGGCAACAGGGAAAACCATTCGTTTAGACCGCCCCAACTAGGAGCTTCAGCCCCCACCCCTTTATTTACATATATATACACATATATATACATACACATACACACATATATATATATACACACATATATATATATACACACACACACACACACACACACACAACAAATGGTTGTATTTTAAACCTTAAACAATTACTCTAATACACTCTCTCTATGTAAAGAAAAAACTAGTAATATTTGCAGCAGCTCACAAACCAGACTCCTCCAGAACAGTAATCTCCAGAAAAAGGAAGGGGCGGGGGGAAGAAAGGGAGGATGAGAGGGGAGATGTTTAATAATAGGAACAGAAATGGGGACAATCAAGCAGAGGGGAAGAGCAAAAACAGAACTTCTCAAAAAATCAGAAGGGAAAAAATAATTGGGAGAATGTAACACGGGAGGCCAAAGGGAGGGAACAGGCTGGGGAAGGCAAAAGTGTTACTGACATTTTTAATCTAATAATTCTAGGTAAAGTTCATCCATATTTTCTCAAATTTGTCTGGAATCGTTGACATCTGAATGCCAGACACTCCATGGCAGCGAAACATGCCATTTCACTGAACCAATGTTCCATGTGTGGGGAACTCTTGCTTTTCCACTTTTGCAAGATTATTCTTATAGCAATCAGAGCTACACTATTAAACCACAATGCTTGTGCCCCAGAGAGCTTCCATTTTTTTGTGGACAAAGCCCAGGATTAGATTTTTGGAAAGAACGATAAGAGATTTATCCAAAATCATATTTATTGTTCGGGTAACTTCTGACCACAAAGGAAGGATTGTAGGGCAACTCCAACGCATATGGTAGGTATTTATTCACTGTTTTCACCAAATATTTACAACATATGGAAAAGAGTGGCTTTAGTGCAGCCATACCTGCCTTCATGTACAAATTCAGCCTGGTGCAATGTGTAAGAGGCCCAGTGGGAATGAAATCGTATTTTCTCTTGGATGAGCCTCGGGTACAGATACCTGGGTTAAGTACAGATATTCTGCAGTGATGCACTTCATTGTTCTGGCCTTAGGCTTATCCCCATATATTTACCTCAAGCTCTGCACATCAGGCTCAGGTCTGGTAGGGATTTCTGCATGAGATATCCATAAAGGATTATGACAGTTCTAGGAAAAGAATCCAGTCTCCTCTGGAGTGATAATATATCTGGCATCTCAGGAGTCCCAAGGGCCTCTGGACCAAAAATGTCAGCCATTAGATGTTTAAGCTGTAAAAATTGCCAAATTCTGAGCAAAGGGTTCCCTCAAAGAGTGGTTTCTGCATAGAAATAAGAGAGGAATCTGAACGGTCTTGCTAGGTTTAACCAGGCTTGCCGGATTGCTGCTACTGAAGGAGTTACTTACCTATCAAAATGGTAAAATGCTGAGCACAGTATACTCCGCAGTGGAAGGGGGATGAATTAACTCTTGTTCTATTACTAATCTCCTCTTAGGGGGTTGGTTCTGTGACTGACTGGAGCCATAATGAGGCTTAAGACAAAACTTGTATGGTAATTACGCAGTATGGGAAACCTGAATTCTCCCAAAGACACTGGTAGTTGAAGTTTTTTCAAGGCCAATTGAGGATATTACCCTCACCCCATAAAAATATTTTAATGGGGTGTTAAGTTTCTTGAAATAAAGCTGGGAAACGTTCACTGGCAGACCTTTCAGGATATACAGAATTCAAAGCAGAATGTTCATTTTAATTACATTAATTTTCCCCCAGAGACTGAATTTCCACATTCCAGTATCTAGAACAATTTGGGGGAGGAGAGGATTGCTTTCACGTTGGAACTCTCGGAGGAAGGGTGGCACAGTGACATCTGCTGGACCCATAGAAAGTGACATATCAAGAATTTTCAGTAGTACTGTAAGCCTGCTAGTATGAAGTTACTGTTCAGCGCATTTGCAGAGCAAAGAGGGCAGAACACCAGTGTCCAACATCAACAACAAAGGAGGAACAGGATAATGAGCCTCAGTCATTTAAAAAAAAACATTCAGCCCCTTGGGACTTCTGGAAAGAATGAATGACATCTTCTACCTTTAGACTAAAAAAAGATGGCAGGAAATATGATTTAAAGTATTTAATTTCCTTTTCTTTTGCCATTTCTCTCGCTCTGGTGAATGCCATTCTGCGTTATCCCACTTCAAGAGCAAAATCTTGGAATATCATGATTTTGCACTGAGATTCCCCCCAGTACAGCTTTTTCCTCCCTTGTTGTCTGGACGATTTAAAAGCTTGGTATTTTAAAAACTGAGCAATGAAAGCTTTGCGTTAGGCTGCCAGTGCGTGATGGTCCCTTCAATATCTAAGGAAATCCCACTTCTTAGGAAGGTTGAAAAATGTGGTTAAAAGTTTGGGGATAAATTCAAGCCCCCCTCTTCCCCCCCCCCCCCCTTTCTCACAACTGTCAGGAAATCCCACCGTTCTAAGGTTGTTCCTGTTTGATGTGCCTTGTAGGTCTTTAAGTTTTACCTTAAGCAGTTAAATTCACTTGGCAGATTTAGCTAATTCAGCTTCCACACCTCAGGCTTTGTCCTCCCCACAACAGAGGGCATCAACTGACGTGACAAAATCACGCTGTGGCCGGCTTGGATCCGATCTGACCCGGACCTCACCTACACCATTGTGCAGGCGTCACCAGATGTTGGCCTGGGATTGTGAAAGTCTCCGAGTCACAGCTCAGGCTAAAGTCCACCCCATCAGGCCAAAGTGGGCCATACCAGGCAACCCCGCCTGTTGTGGCCCACCCGGATCCAGCCCAGGTTGGGTCTGCTACGGCTGCCTGTAATGGCGGGGCGCTGGGTGCAGCACTGGCTGGCCTCGTGCTCGTGCGCCTCCCCGGTGGCTATTTGTTCGGCGGCCTGACCATGTCCGCAGCACCTTTCCTCCCCGTGCTGGGTCAGGCCACCGGTGAGCTGGCGTCACTTCTGTTATCACCCAGAGGTTCACTCCTCAGCATCAGTCACCTGGGTGTTGAGGGAGGTCCGTGTGGAGCTCATTGCTGCTATTTCTGTTTTCATAGCAGTGACTTATGATTTCATGTTCTTTGAGATCCTCTGCAGTTTGTTTCAGCATTTCTCCGCCTTCTTTCTGCGGCAGCCATCTCGTCCGGGAGGGGGGCTGGAGCTTTTGATTTTTTTTCCTTGCCAGATAGAGCTAAAACCACAGCTGAGCTGCCTGATGACCCGAGGCAGCGATTAATGGAGCCTTACAAGAACTTTGGGGCGCTGGGGAAGATCTAGGGCATCTAATTAATTTGGATTTTCTATGCAGGCCTCGAATGTTTTCAGCTTCATTCCTCCACAGCGCCACCTGGAGTCCCTTCATGCCCATTTTAACTGCCACCCTTCCCTCCCATTTTGGCTTCCCCCCCCCCCCCGCGCCCCGTCAGTTTCCAGTCCCACCATGGTGGCTTTCCCACTTAGTGCTGCATTTGAGGAAGCCCTGCACGCTGCTAAAGGACCAGGAGCTGGAGTGTCAGCACCCCCATTGTATAGTAATAAATGCACTTTTGATCAGAGAGAAGCATGCAACAGAGTGTTTGGGGAGCCAGATTCTGAAGGGACTCGCATCCACCGCAGACTGCACTGTTACAAAGCCGCAGGTGCAAGAAGAAAAACAATGGAACTTAAAACCTCAGACCAGCTTTGTGTTTTTAACTATTGACACTTTTGTATTGTTAGTTGCACACAAAAGTAGTATTTCTAATCTCAGGTCTTATCTTGTCTCCAAGATCAGTTGTCTTTGTTAGACAGTTGCCCACAGCTTTTGTCTGCTAAATACTAGCAATTTCAAAATAATCTCTTGCACCAACAGCATAGAGTCGATTGAACTGGAATCCAGCTGATTCAAAAACCTAAGAGCTGCCCTAATGGGGTCAGACCAATGGTCCATCTAGCCCAACATCCTCTCTCCAACACGGAGATGCTTCAAAGGAAGTGTACAGTAAGAGTGGATCTATGCTGAGTGATCCACTCCCTGCCGTTCTCTCCCAGCTTCTCATCCCTGACCAGGTTGGCTAGCCGACGCTGGAAGACCTATCCTCCATCAACTCACCTAATCCTTTGGAACCCTGCCATGGGTTAGCCTTCATGAGGGGCGAGTACTCACAGGGCCAGGGCCCAAGATGCCACCAAGCACTATACAGAGGATCTCTCACTGCAATTCTTCCAAAAGTGCCATTTGCTTACAGTTTGCACCCCAAAAACAATCAATGCAGTCTCCAAATATACCACCAGGCAGGACAACTGAAGCAGCAGGCCCCTAAAACCTTCAGTTCATCTACTTGTACAGATAAGATAATAGTGCCGCTTCCCCCTGCCTTACCAATCACTTAAGGCTTTAGGGCAGATACAGTCCATCACAATTTTTAGGGACCCCAAAATGTGCAGTTCCTTTCCAAGGGCTAAAGACCTCGCACAGCCTCCTTTCACTTTTCCAGCTAGCAGCAACAACACTGCCCTTCTTCTCCCCGCTCTCCCCATTCTGTTTTCCCATGGCTTCCAACTTTTATGTTCCTAATGGGCTGCATTTGTATTAATGCTGACAGGGCCGGCCTTACCAAAGGGCAACCCAGGCCCAGCTCTTTCTTAGGGCCACGCAATAGCCTCTATTTTCACCAGGCCAGGTTGTGGGGGCATCACTCCTTCTCAGTGTGGCCCCAAATATGACCATCTTTAGGGCACCACAGAGGTAGTCCACACAAGGGGGAGGGGTCACCAGAGGCCCCACATATTATCTTCTCCCTGGGCCCTGCAAATCCTAAGCTTGGCCCTGCATGCTGAGGCTGGCTGCAGATGCTAGAGGCTGTGTGCTGCCCAACCAGGGAAAAGACAGGATTTAATCTCCCCTCCCCCGCAACCTTTTTTTAATTTAACTTCCCATGCTACTCACCGTATCCAGTGTGAACGAGCACTCCCATCTGACTGCCAGAAGGATGAAGTTTCTCCATTCGCCATTTTGTCAATGTCAGCAGAGTTGGATGAGGTTTCTATGTGAGTATAGCACTTTGTGACAGATTTGAGTTTGTCTGATTCTGGGGTACCGTTGAGATCACTAGGGCATTCTGTAAAAGAAACAGAAAGTGAGTCAAAGGCTGTGACATTCCTTGGGCCGTGGTGGGTGTGGGTGGGTGGGACGGGGACACATAATGGATTACTTTGCTGCAGGAATGCTACCTGCTTTCTTTCAGCTTCGCAGAATGTATCAAACATGAAAGTCTAGAAAAATGACAAAGTCAGGCTAAAAATTTAGGGGAGTGAGGCTTGGCTCTAAAGTAAAAAAGAGCAGTGGCCGTAGTCAATTTCTGACAAAGGACCCATTTGAATAACCACAGGAGACATGTAGTCAACAAGTTACTTCATTTCTCCTGAACTCCTCTATGATTCACCCATTTACACAAAAGTCATGTCTCCAAGAAGCTTGAAATGGATAGTATTGGGCTCCGTCCAACAAAATACATCACTAGTATACAATCTCCATTTAGCAACAGGTGAGGAGAGAGAAGAGACCATAGAAAGAAGCCATCGGGACATGTGTAGACAGAGGAAGTTTGCTGAAGTGGGGGCTTCCACTTTGGAAGTCACTCCTCGCACCAAGTTTCACAGTTCATCGAGACCAGTGGTTCTCAATTGTTTTTGAAGTGCCCCCCCCCACTACCCTTCCACCTGTCTGTCATATTTGCCCCCCCCCCCCCCCAATTCCCATCCTGCTATGCCTTCCGCCACTTTGTTCTTGGACTCACTTCCCCTCGCCACCCTATTATTTTAGAGATTCCCCCCTACTTCAGTGTGTATAGAGCTAGGTGTTTGCCAGCTGGGAGTCTCTCTTATGTCCCTCAGAACAACTTCTGCACCTCCCTATTTAAGAACCTAGGATCTAGTCCTAACCCCTGCTCTGAGGCAGGATACCCTGTACCTAACGCATTCCTCACAGATACCTCTCCAATCTTTTCTTGAAAACCTCCAAGGAAGGAAATTCTACCACCTCTCTAGGTAGCCTGTTCCACTGCTGAACTGTTCTATCAGTTAGGACATCCTAACGCACCTTCCCGTAATTTGGAACAATCATCTCTTGCCCTGTCTTCAGTGGCAATGGAGAAAAAATTGCCACCTTTTTTATTTCATCGTTTTAAATATTTGAAAGCTGTCAACACATCCCCACTCTTAATCTTCTCTAGGCTAAACATACCCAGTGCCATGAGTCTTTCCTTACATGACTTATATTCTTAAGTCACACAAGAAAATCAATCAAGATGACCCTTAATCATCTTCATTGCTCTCCTCAAAAGCCTGTCAAGTTTGTCAACATCTTTCTTGAAATGAGGAGCCCAAACCTGAACATGGTACTCAAGTGTGGTCTGACCAGAGCTGAGTGTGTCGTGGTATTACAACTTCCTGTGCCTTGGAGATGATGCTTCTGTTTGTACAACCCAAAATGTTACTGGTCTTTTCCTGCAACAGCATCATATTGCTGACCAGCTAAGATGATAGAAGGTTTTTTGGGGTTGTCTCATTTTTTAAAATCCATAACCACAATAAAGGTTTAACAATTACCCTTTTCTTTCAGCAGAAGCCAATCTAAAGAATCCTTTAGTACAGAAGACCGCATAGTACAAATATTATTGAAGTATTCCAGCACTGGATATGGAATTACAGTACTTGAAATGCGGTTCCGGTGCAGGAATCGCAGTATCATCGAAGCATGAAGACCAAGGCGCTCTTTTGATTCAGAAAATATGTCGATAAAACCTAAAGAGAGTTTAAAATTGTTAAATTTTAGATTTGCAAAATCACATGCCTGATCCTCCAACAAAAATGCTGCACTTACTTCAAACATTCTCTCACTGATGGTCAGCTCGACTCAGATCAGCTAACAAGTAATCCTTCCAAATGGAGAAAGCTTAGGATACAGCATAACATTATTATAAATGTGATTAAATAAAGTAGGGTTTGCTAGGTTGGTCCCAAATATAGGCAACAGAGACGAAGTAGTAAAGCGTTATCTTTGATTGGACCAACTGCAGTTGGTGGAGGTATGCAAGCTTTCGGACCTCACAGGGTCCTTTGTCAGGCAAGTCTGGGGTTACAAAAATGAACAAAGCAAATCAAAGCAGAGGTATATACGGTGGTGGGGGATGTGCCCATTGAACTCAGAGGGAGGGGGGAAAGGAGAATGAGGTAGGGAGGAGATGGCAATACAAAAGGGAAACTACAACAATGTACTAACTATTGATAGTAAATTACTAAAGGTTACCTGTAACTGTGGACAGTGATAGGATTTACAAATTACTGTAATATCTGAAGAAACAGAACAAAACAGAGTCATTTCCCCTTTCTGAATTACTACCTCCTCCCCCACAAGAACTATATGCTATTTTGGACATACCTTTTCCTACCATTCAGTAATTTGTATATCCTATCACTGGCTACAGTTACAGGTAACTTTCCGTTTTTTACTATCAGTAGCTACTCATGGTTGTATTTCTCCTTCTGCTTTGCATTCCCCTCCCTCCCTCCCTCGTTCTCCTCCCCTCCCTCCGAGTTCAACGGGCACATTCCCTACCACTGTCTATACCTCTGCTTTGCTTCTTCATTTTATAACCCCAGGCTTACTCGAAGGACCCTGCGAGGTCTGAAAGCTTGCATGCCTCCACTAGCTGTAGCTGGTCCAATAAAAAATAATCACTTTACTACAGTGTCTATTGCCTAATGTGATTAAGGCAGCTTGTATCAGTACAAGCCTTGTCTGTTTGCAAAATCAGCTGGTTATAGGAACCAGAGCATTTTATGCCTGCTTGACCAAGCTGGCGCCACACACGTGCAAGGCTTGAATCGAAACAAATCCCCTTTTCCGGAGACCAGTCATCATCCCTTATGCAATCGTCAATGCAAGAATACTGCATTTGGGGCTTGGGTAAATGATGGGGCTTTTTCTTCTGGGCTGGGATCTTCTGACAAACTGCTAATGTGTCTTCCTAAGTACTGTATATATCAAAGGGACTTTTACAATAGATTGTGCCTATTCCAAATTTAATTGAAAAACAGTACAGTACAATTGAAAATATTGTACAGTACAGTATTTGGAAGCCATGGTCACTAGCGCTTTATAGCCACATTTGTGTTATAATATCGTGTGCTAGAATGAGCTACTGCTATACTTGAAACAGGGCTGGGAAAGGAGAAGGAAACATTGGTTTTTTGTCACTTGAAAGGCTTGGGTGGGTTTAACATGCACATTGTGGCGATTCCCAGCTCCGCTTGGATCTCCAGGTGGGGGCTGTGGCAAGGAACGCACGTCGCCAACTACGTCTCATGCAGCAGCTTTGGCCATTTGTCTTGGGCTCTGACCTGGCCACTAGCATGCGTGTTTTTAGCACCTCAAGGCTAGACTATTGTAAC
>QEPC01009365.1:2752735-2773213 GCA_003113815.1 Sphenodon punctatus | reverse complement strand
GGGGTGTTTCTTAGGAAGACGAGTGTCCAGATCAAGCATCCATGCCACAGATCTGTCTTCTATTCTTGTGTGCAGACCCTCATCCCCACCTTTATCCCAAAAACCCTCTCCCATTCCTCACCCCCAAACCTCCCAACCAACTCCTATCCCCCTCACCAAATGCCTTTTTAAACAAAAAGTTCTTGCGCTGCCTCCAGAAGATGCTTAGGCTGAGGCTCAAATGAATGTCCGAGAGAAGGGAGTTCCACAAAACTGAGTCAGTGACCAAGAACGCACTCCCATGCACCCCCGTCCCGTGAACAAGAATATTACATGGAACTGGCAAGAGGTCACTTCCAGCCAACCACAAGGGCCGCAATGGAACATGGTAGGACAGGTGGTCCATCAGGTATGTTGGGCCCAGACCGTTTAGGGCTTTGAAGGTCAACACCAACACCTTGAATTGTTCCCAGAAGACTAAGCAGCCAGTGCAGACGTCAGAGCATTAGTGTAATGTGCTCCCAGTCTCTGCAACTCCTCCCCAAAAGGAGCCGACATGCCGTGTTTTGTATCAGCTGCAGCTTCTAAACGGTCATCAAGGGCAGCACCACACAGAGCACACTGCAGTAATCTAGCCTCGGTGTGATGAAAGTATGGACGACAGTGGCCAGATCCTAGTCAAAAAGAGAAGGTCACAGCCTCCTCACCAGATGGAGTTGGTGAAAAGCACTCCTGGCCCCCGCTGCAACTGGAACATTGAGTTGCAGTGAAAGACACAGAAGTGCTCCAAGGCTACAAACCTGATTGACCAGAGGTGGCCAGACTCCATCAACAACAGGAGTCCCAATCCCCTCCAAGTCACAAGACCGGCCAACCATCATCAGTTCAGTCTTGTCAGTATTCCGCTTCAATCGACTCACCCTCACCCATATTGATGACACGTCACCCCAAACCAAACGATCTCACCCAGCAACTTCAGATACAGATTGAACAAGAAGGGAGATAGAATAGAACCCTGCAGGACCCCACATGGGAAGTCACAAGTAATCACCCATCACCACCCGCTGAGACCTCCCTGACAGGAAGGAAGGGAACCGCTCAAGAGCAGCCCCATGCACCCCTGCCAGGTCCCACAGTCATGTCAACACCTTGTGATCAGCTGTATCAGAGGACACGAAAAGATCTAATAAGAACAACAGGGTAGAATTTCCCTTGTCAATAATTAGGTGCAGATCATCAACTAAGACCACAAGCACAGTCTCCATGCCATACCCAGGACAAAAACCAGACTGAAATGGGTCCAGGAATCTGATAGCATCAAGGGGGTAGGGGATAATTTGTTTTACAGTTGGGGTTTTAATTGCATTATTGTTATTTTTTAATCTGTTTTAATATGTTGTTAGCCGCCCCGAAATGCTTTTAGCTGGAGGGGGCGGCATACAAATTCTGTAACAAATAAATAAATAAATCTCTACTTCCTTACCCTGACCCCAGTCTTTCAGTGTTTGAAGGTAGAAACTGAACCCAGGGGGGCCAGATCCAGGAACTGGAAAGGGGTCAAGCAGAACCTAGCCGTAGGCTGTATTTGGCCTCTAGGCCTGAGATCCCTGATCTGTCTTAGCTAGATCTAATTCAGCCATTTTCTATGAAAGTTTGGGGGAAATATTAATCAATGATACTCGTTCTATCACACACTTACAGAAGGTTGAAAACTGGAAAGTGACAGGCGTTTGTTTCAAACACCTACATTTCAGAGGGTGTGTGTACCATAATGTGCAAATTACATTAACTCTCACTACCATAAATTGCTTATGTATTAACTGCCTGAACACATCTGCTCTTGCGTATTAGGATTTGTGTATTTGTGATTTTCCAGTCTTAGATTCTTTCATGCGATACAGCATCTCTTGAGTTCTCTCTGTACGTTTATTCTAGGTGTGTCCAGATAGAACTGCTATGAAGGGTACAAATTCTCATGAGTCATGATCCATTGACTCAATGATCTCAGGGAAATAAAATGCATACAAACTAAATACAAGTCATAGAATAAGTGATAAGAAATGGGCCTTTCACCAGTTAATGGTTGTGGCCATAATCTGAGTGACTGACATGATTGCGGATTCCCTTAATTCACTGGTGTGTTCAAAGCATGGCCAACACCACAGCAAGCATTAGCTAAGAAATTACTCTGTGCTTGCAAAATTTAGTGAGACGTTCTCTCTCTGTGAAAAGACAAGAAAAATTATACTAATGCAAGCCAGCTCATGGGAACACTTGAACATTTATGGAACATAAGTGGAACAATCCTTCCACTTATGTTTCCCATTTGAAGAAAAGGGCTTTAGGGTTAAAACAGTCAATGAGAGGAGAATTATGCTAAGCAACGTTAAATTCCATTTCTCTTATCTTCTTTTGCATGTAGAGGACAGAAGCTCTCTCCATCTCTTCTCTTACCTGGAACAAGTGAGCAAGCCTGCAGCTGTCTGATTACATGACTAAGCTCCCCTTGAAGATTGGCTCCACTGGAATTCTTAAGAGCCTCCAACATGCTCTCCACATCCACTGTGCCATCTCCCTCTGCATCAAACTGCGCAAAGGCCTAAAAGAAAGTAGAAGAAGCAGTATTGATTTCAAGCAAGGGGAAGAAAGGATGTATGGGAAACCATGAGCATGATAAAATGATCAAACAACACCGACATTTATAGAAGTTCTATTTTTAGCAAGAGGAAACATGCTGATTGATTGCAGATTTTAATGGCTTCTGGGGCATTTCCATAAATCAATTAATGAATTATAACTGAGAGGCATAATAAGCCACCTGTATCAGTGAATCATCTCACAGCAGGATCAATACTTCATACTAATGGGGTGGGTTCAGCAGAGAACACTATCAAACTGTCACGCTAAACAATCCTGCCACAAAATCCTTCACTATCAATAGCGTTCCTTCCGATTCCAGAGACATCCCCATATTCAGTATATAGATTTCTTTCATAGCCAGAGGAATTTTTTTTAAAAAAAACTTGTGCCCACACTACAATGCCCACCTACAGTACCTCTCAATAAAAAAGACAAATAAACGCAAAAATAAAAGGAACAATTCACCAGTTTGAGTTCTATTTCTTATTGAAAAGTTCCATGTCCCATCTTCCCAGTAATTTGTCTGAAGTTCACATACATTACAAATGTTTGCACTGTAAGGCGTAGGCCTCTATACACATCAGAGCTCTCTCTCTCGATCCAATCCCCTCCTGCCTCCTGACCTCCATTGCTCCCACTGTCGCCCCACCCCTTTTACATGTTATTAATCTCTCCCTCTCCACTGGCTCCTTCCCCTCCGCCGGCTCCTTCCCCTGCGCCTTCAAGCATGCCACTGTCTCTCCCATTCTTAAAAAATCCACCCTCGACCCCTCTAGTTACCGGCCGGTCTCCCTCCTACCCTTTGCCTCTAAAGCTTCTGGAACCTGTTATCTACTGGATCTCCTCTCTGTCAACTCCTCCCTGGACCCTCTCCAATCTGGCTTCTGCCCCCTTCACTCCACTGAAGCTGCCCTTGCGAAGATCACCAATGATCTACTTGTTGCTAAATCTAAGCGCCTTTACTCCATTCCTGTCCTCCTTGACCTGTCTGCTGCCTTTGACACTGTCGACCATGCACTCCTACTGGACTCTCTTTGCTCCCTAGGCTTCTGCGGCTCTGTCCTTGACTGGTTCTCCTCCTACCTCTCTGACCGCTCCTTTAATGTCTCTTCCCAATTCCAACTCCTCCTTCCTTCCCCTCTCGGTTGGGGTTCCCCAAGGCTCTGTCCTGGGCCCTCTCCTCTTCTCTATCTACATCCTGTCCTTTGGCAAACTCATTGCCACCTACTGCTTCCAATATCACCTCTATGGTGACGACACTCAACTCTCTCTCTCTCTCTCTCCACCCCCTTTCTCCCCTTCTGTCCAAGCTCGCCTCATCAACTGTCTCCCTGATATCTCCACCTGGATGTCCAGACGTCAGCTCAAGCTCAACATGGCTAAGACTGAACTCTTATCTTTCCTCCCTACCCTTCCTCTTCCCTGTCCATCCTTATTGATGGGGTCACCATCTGCCCCTTTCCCCAAGCCCATAGTTTGGACTTCGTCTTCGATACTCACCTTTCCTTTAAACCCTACACGGACTCTGTTGCCAAGTCCTGTCACATCGCCCTCCACAACAATGCTCGAATTCGCCTCTTTCTCTCTGTCTCATCAGCCAAAACCCTTGTTCATGCCATGGTCATCTCTCGCCTTGACTACTGCAACCTCCTCCTTACTGGCCTCCCCCGCTTTCACCTGTCCCCCCTCATCTCCATCCAAAACTCCGCTGCTAGGGTCATCCACTCGGCCCATCGCTTCGACCACGTGCAGCCTCTCCTCTCCTCACTTCACTGGCTTCCCCTTCCTGAACGCATCCTTCACAAACTCCTGGTGTTCACTTATAAATCCCTTCACAACCTGGCTCCCTCTTACCTCTCAGCCCTAGTCTCCTTACACACTCCTGCACGCACTCTCTGCTCTTCCTCTGCCCCCTCCCTCGCTCTCCCTCATCTCCCCTAACCGCCTTCGTCCCTTCTCCCTTGCTGCTCCCCATGCCTGGAACTCCCTCCCTGCCCACATCTGCCTTGTCCCCTCCCTCCGGACCTTAAAATCCCTCCTCAAAACCCACCTCTTCCTTGCCTCCTTTCTCGACACCCGTTAGAACTTTCCTTTCAATATTTACTGTCTGCTCTCCCTGCACACTCCTGCCTAACCGCAACCAAGCCAAGCACGTGGACCTGAGACTTTGCATCCGCTTGTATGTTATTCATCCCTTGTTTCTCCCTATGTCCCCTCTCCGTGTCTCCCCCCTCCGTGTCTATTAGATTGTAAGCCATAGGCAGGGACCGCATCTTATTGTTCTGTAAAGCGCCAGGTACACAGCTGGTGCTATACAAATGCTTATAATAATAATAGTCAGGTGATGTGCTTGTTTCCAAGCCGGCTAGTTCTTTATCACCTTTCGGACTTGGAAATATTCCCCATAGAGAGTCCACCACTAAAGTGGTGACTAGAAGAAAGGGAGAACTTTCGGATATAGAGGCATTGTACCCTTGCACCCCAAGGCCTCAACCTAGAAGTTAATACCTAAGATCTTCCTCATCTTTGTTATTTCTCCCCTTCCTTTCAGCATCACCGGTGTTGAAATCCTTCTTTCCGCAACATTCTACACTCTATTACTTTGACTCCAAGCAGCATACACTTTAAATCTAACTGGTTACTGAAGAAGGAGGAAGCTGAAACATTTAACTAAAAGATTTAATTTACCTGTGTTTGGTCATTCACTCTAAAAAAACATATATAAAAAAAACTGGGGATGATGGAAAATATATATATAGGGAGGGGAGAAATACACACACACATACACACAAAGAATAATAGAGACACTACCCAATAAAATTTGAAACACTAGAAAGCAGATTCTTAACAGTCCAGCTTGCCGAGAGGAGCAAAGACTCAAGAAGATCAGACCTCTAGCAAAATTTGGAGTCAAACAAGGTTGGGACTGTCATTTCAGTCGATTGGTGTTAGTGATTTTTGTTCTCCGTAGCTTAAACTGCTAGCAGCCACCATGTTGAAATATACTCGTTGCTAGCATGGGTTCAATGAGAGGAAGGTTACGGCATTAAGCATATAGCACAGCAAAGAACTCTGATCTTTGTTTCTGAGTTTCATAATATAGTGGGAATTAACTCTGACAAACAAACATTACTCTGGTTGCCAAAACACACTTCAAAGTACAGTCCTGAGTCATCCCTCCATTGTGTTACTAGGTTTTTTTCTTCTGACCTGTGATATAAGTTAATGAATCCCTATTAAAACTTGGAAAGGGGGAGTTTGTAACGGTGTTTACAATGAAAGATCCCGTAAGCATGAAAAATTGTAAAGACAAGAAAAAACATTTGATGGTCTGACACCAGCCTTACTTCCCATTACCATTTTTCTGACCCCCCCCCCCAAGCAATAATGTAAAACTAGTACTATTTAACAGGCATGACTCCTGAAAGAAACAGGTTTGTATTGCTGACAGCAGGTCTCAACTAATGATTTCTTAAAGGAACAACATGTTGAAAAGATTTTCAGATAAATCTGTTAGCTCCCAGGATGGTGCTTTACAACTCATGATTGGATCCACCACCACGCTAGCTTAATTTTCACACTCCAAGTATGTGACTGTATTGTGGGGTTGTCTCTAGGACCAAGTATGGTCCTAAAGACAACCCCACTATACAATTCACAGTTTAAAAACACTTCATGTAATACAGGAAATGGAAAGTTTGCATGGGGCTAACTGTCTACCTAATGTTTTTACAGTCTGTTCGGAGCAGCAGCAAGAAAACGTCAATGAGTGAAGCTGCTACAGCTGCACGCAAGATTTCAGTACCCTAACAGTAATTATGGACATGATTTTTAGGCAAAGATATCTGTGGCATTACTCAAATCTTATTTTTGGTTTAAAGTTTTTGGCTCTTTACTTCTTACCAAGCTCAATGAGTACTGAGAATCAGTGGGAAACGGTCTTTGAAAAAGCACTATCGAACTGAAACGTCTAACTTTTTGCCCAACAAAGGAGGCATGAGTAGTTATCGTCAGACTGCAGAGGAGTCTAGGCAGCTTTGTTTCAACATTTGCAAAACCTCCAATCTTAATTTTTAATGTAAATTCTCCTGCACTGTAATCTAAATCACCTTTCACAATGCACTCTGTCACCCTTCATAAAGATGTGCATTGTGCTATTTTCAAGAAAAATATCTGGATTTGATGGCTGTACAAGCAATATAAGATCTGCTTTCTAAGAAGAATTTAAAACCTAATTTCTAGACTTCATTTACTTTTGTGCTTCTAGCTAATGGCAGTAAATAATATAGTTCCCTCACTAATAGAAAAAGAACAGCTACGTAAATACCAGTAGCTCTGAATTATAACCACAGTTTTTGGTGACTGGTTTTTGAAGTCTAAGCTTCTAAATTTTATAGACTTGTGCATACAAATACAACCATAACTGTAAGGGACAGATGGAGGGAAGGAGCAGAGTTTACTAGTGCAGCAACCGTCAGGCCATAGTGCACGGAAGAAAAGGTGCAAAAAAAGGTAAACCTCACAGCAAGGCTAAAAACAAGCTGCAACTAGACATGCCACAAAAGGGAAGATAAAAACCATGAAGCTATCCAACATCCATTAAAAACACACAAAAAAGGTGACACTCACAGGACAGATGGGAGCTAACCTTACACTCAGAACATGCTAAATTCCTGGAAAGTCTAAACTCACTGGGCGGCTTTGGGCAAGTCACTATATCTCGGCCCCAGCTTCCCATGTGCAAAATGGGACTGTCCCTCTCCTCCTTGCCGTCCCTCCTTGTCCCTCCTAGATTGCAAGCCCCTTGGGGCAGGAAGCTGGCTAATTATAAATGTTCCCAGCTAGGCACATTGCTGGCAATAAATAATAATAGTTATATTTTAACCCTGTCCACCTGTGTCAGACCCAGCCAGACAGTTGTATCGATATAGGCAGGCCCCAAGATACCGTATTGATCCAGAGAACTCAATATTCTTGGGTTAATATAACCAATATAACCACACATCAGCATCTCATTTTATCATTGCTATGAGGTAAGAATGTTACTTAGTGGTTCTGATAACAACAATGGTTCTGATTCAGAAGGTCAACCTCAGAAAATGAAATAAAGGAATGTACACCAGACTGGCCAATTTAAGAACACCTCCACTTCATCAGAATTTTAAACAATTTTCTCATAATTCCCAATACTTGCGCTATTTTTAAAAATATTTAGTTCTGTGAGTGAGCAAGTGAAATAATGAAAAGTAAACTAAAACTACTAACTAGAGCTAATAGTGGCAGTGCCATCACTATAGCTACGGGGCATAGAGTTCATATAAAGTCCAAGTTCTCTTAACTGAGAAACAGGAGTATCACCCTATGAACAGGGTGTTGTCCTTGGACCTTGCCCTAAATTTTAACCTTCTCTACCAGTATCTCTGGCAGTAAAGGCCTCAAAGAAGTCAGCTTCCACACACCCCTTTCAACAGTTGAAATGGAGACATAAGGTAAAACCAGAAGTGACAGCGGAGCAGTAGCGACCCATGCCGGGTCAGGTTGCCACTGCACTGGTAACACAACCGGAGAACCGATCACACGTGACCCCGGCTGGAGGGCCGTCTCGTCCCAGCGCTGCACCCAGTGCCCCCCACCCCCATGACAGACAGCCATGTCGGTCCTGATCCGGGACAGGTCACTACATATGTTCCAACCCACCGTGGCCTGCTTTGTCCCGGACTGACACCGAGGTGGGGTAGCCCAGGCTGTGACTTTGGCACTTTGCCGAGGGACAGTTCAGGCTAGCTGCCAACAAGTCTGGGGTCAGTCCAGGCAAACATCTGGGGGCCAGAGCAGGTTACTGTCACATTTGTTTTTACCCATACTCTTGCACTTTCAACTGAATCTCAGGGTCGCTCTGTTAGGAGGGAAGTTCACTAGTCTACTTTGCTCCCACCCCCCCAAGTTTCTCCAACAATTTCCATCATTTGTTATTATTAATAAAATGCCAGCAACATAGCTAGTGCTATGCAATCATTAGAGACAAGTCCCAACCCCCAAATGACTTAAAATGCAATAGCCCTGTAAATTTGGCATGGCTTGTGTCATACTGTCTGAAGTTCTCAACACAGAGATGAAATTTACCAAAGTCTTGTCTGTTCCATTTCTGCTCTGCTCTTTGGGCAACGGAAACCCCATATGTATATTATTATTATATTTTTATCCCGCCCCCTCCTGCCTCTGGCAGTCTGGGGCGGTGAACACCATATATAAAATACAAATCAGTAAAACAACTATATAAAACATGAGCCAAATAATATTAACAAAATATTAATATACAATCTACAACTGGGGTGGGGGTGGAGAGCCAGAACCCTCCCTACCCCTCTCCCTTCCCAAACGCCTGACGGAACAGCCAAGTCTTACAACCACGCCAGAAGGAGGCAAGGCTCTGGACCAATAAGACTCCCTCAAGGAGATGTTCCACAGCCTGGGGGCAGCCACTGAAAAGGCCCTATAATCAGTGTTCGAGGGACCGCCAAAAAGGCCCCCCAGACAACCGCAGGGGTCGATCAAGGGCATGGGGAGTGAGGCCTATTACTGATGTCCTCATCAATATTAGCAGAAACAAAGAGAACTAGTGCAGGCAAGTTGCCACGCTTTACAGGGATCTCCAGCAATCTCTGGAGGAAGTCCTTACACATACAACGCTGCTCTCTGCTTTTCTTGGCTCTCATAATTCCCTCAACTCCTTTGGCCAACACATCAGTCCCATCCCCCTGACCCCTCCAGCTCCCTCGGATTTCCTTGGTCCTATCCTAATCATAATGTTCCTTCCAATCCTTTGTTCTTCAAGTCAAACTCAATCCTTTCATTCCTCACAACCCTGAGAGATGCCTCTGAGCCCCCAAACCCATAAAATTTCTATTCTGCCTGGCCTCTTAGTTTCCCCACAGCCACTTCAATGCTCCCACTCTCCAAATTCATTATCACAATCCCTCCGAAGCTACTTACGCCCTACACCATAAGTATTCCAAAGTACCTCAGTCAACCCAAACCCCACAGACCTTTCTCACCTCCCAATCCCTCCAGCTGCCCCATATTCTAATTCTACCTTCTATGCCTAATACCCCCATCACCTGAGTACTTCACACAGTGCTAAATGCTCATGGCCTTCAGATGGTCCTTCAGCCTTCCCCCAACCTCCCAAGTCCTCAATTCCCCCAATACCCCATTCACTCTGTAGGTCCCTCAAACCCTGTACAGCCCAGGACCCCAACCCCCCAGCTACCCCACTTTCCCACAATTACTCAAAGTGCCTGTGCAGGGTTCCAGCCCCACATGGATCGGCCCAGACACTCCAACCTTCCATCTGCCCCAGTTTCCCAGCCCCCCACAACTACTCAGAGGCCATGAACACCCACCTCATTGCTATAACACCTACAGATCCCCCAATCCCCACATGCCCCCACCACCTTGATATCACCATATGCACACACCAGACACACGAAGCCCCAAAGCACTGCAGGCACCCCAATCCTCCGTCTGCCCAATTTCCCAGATCCCCCAGCTACTTAAAGAGCCTATGCACAACAATCCCAGACATCCCAGTACCCCAGCTATCCCCATATTCTCCCAACTTTTCAATAAGTCGTCGCAACCCTAGAGATCCCAATCCTCACATACACAACACACATACCCCTTTCCAGAGCACCTCAACTCCTTGCTGCAGCCTTTCGGACACCCCAAAACCCCCATTCATGACTCCAATCCTCCAAGAACCTCAGGGACCCCCACCCCTCATTTCCCAGCCATCCTCATCACCTTGTTTTAACTTCTCAGACACCCCAATCCTGCCACTCCAACCAAAGAACCTCAGACATCCCAACTGCTCCAAGTTCCCCAGGCGGGCCCTGTCCGCCTCGCTATAACCCACCAAAGACCCCCAACATTCCAGCTGCCCGATTTTCCAAATCCACTGATTACTCAAAAGAGCCTTAGGGGGAAGGAGGCAGAGGGGGAAACACACATAAACAAATGAACAATCCAGCAGAACAAATATATCCCTCTCTAGCCAGGTCAGTCCCCGTGCAGCCCCAGACACCCCCATTCCCAATCCCGACGGGACATCCCATCCCTTCCCAACAACGCTCACCTCCTCGTTATAACCGCACCCCGACACCCCCAACCGCCCCGATCCCCACAACCCCCGGACCCCTCCAATAAACCCCCCCCCATCCTCTCAGCGCCCCCCCGACCCAGCAACTGCTCGCAGAGCCTCCCGTGCCCCCGTCCTTCCCCCGCTGACCTCCTCGCTCTGGGCGCGGTCGCTGGGCCCGGGCGGGCCGGGGGCGCGGCTCTCCAGCGCCTCGCAGAACTGCTCCAGGCTGACGATCTCCTCGCCGCGGCCCAGGCGCTCCTCCAGCCAGCGCACCAGCGCGCTGAGGTGGCGGGAGAGCAGGGACTCGGCCGGGGCGGCCTCGCGCAGGCGGGCGGCCGCTTCCCTCAGGCGGGTCTGCTCGAGCAGCACCGCGGCCGCGGGCAGCGGCGGGGTCGGGACGGCGCGGGGTTGTACAGCCGCCTCCATGCCGGGCTCCTCGGCGCCGGGCTCCTCCGCCACCGGCGGCCCCGCCGCCGCCGCCTCCTCTTCCTCCTCGCTGCTACCGCCGCCGCCGCCGCGGCTCCCCGCGTTCCCCATGGGCTAGTGCCGAGTCCCGGCTCCGGCCGCCCGGCTTACTCAGCAGCTTCCCCCACGGCACCTGTCAGCCCGGGCTGGGAAGGGCGCCACACTGCCGTCAAGTGACACCCGGCGTCGTGAAACTAACGGGAGAAGTGGTAGCGGCACTGGCGTCACGTGGCGCTGTCCCTGTGCCACACTGCCGTAAACGCACTACATCGGTGGGGGGGAGGGCAGAAAAGCAGTCGTTCGGTTGCCCTAAAGCGAACGTCGGTACCGTAAAACACGGGGTGCAACGCTGTGCTAAAGCGTCAGCCACCGCTTGCCCCAGTGAGAAGAAAGATAAGAAAGTTGCATCCCATCTTCTGTAAAAGGGCAGATGAAGTAAAACTAATCTGGGATGTAGCGTAATGTCTTCAAGCGGCAACCACGTTGCGACACATGCACTACCCAGTGTGAGGGGAGAGCAGTAAAACCGTGCAGCCACTGTTCTAGCCAGTGTCGTAAAACGACATCATCTTCTTGCCACACTGCCATAAATGCCCTACCCAATTAATGGGAGGAAACGGGAAGTTGCTCTCTGCTGCCGCAAAGCGACAGCCGGTATGGTAAAAAAAACAAACCCAACCTCGGGTGTTGCGAAATGACGTAAAACGGCAGCGGCCGAGCCCCGCCCATTGCCACAAACGCATTGCGCTGTCAGGCGTCGTAAAAGCAAAGGGGGAGGGATGTGTCGTGCTGCTCCAGAAGGAAAAAAATAATAATAATCTCGCGATGCTGCTCTACCTCGATAAACAGCGTCTTAACGTTCTTTACTCTTTCACTCCGCCGAGGTAAACTTATTTGGGGCCAATCGAGGATTAGAGAACTATCACGTGGCTCCCCGTGCGTCCTGCGGCGCCATTTTGCTTTCGGGAAGTTGTTCTCCGGGTGGCCCCGGGCCCAGCATGTTACGGGGGGCGCTGGCGGCGGTTGGGCTGGGCTTGGCGGCCGCCTGGCTGCTGGGGGACGGCGGCTTCGATCCTCGGACCTGGTTTCTCAGCTCCTCGCGGAACCGACTGCTGAGGCCTGGCGAGCTGAGCCGCTACACGGGGATGCCGGGCAGCGCGGGGCTTTACCTGGCCGTGCTGGGGCGGGTTTTCGATGTGCAGCGCGGACACCGGCACTACGGCCCGGGAGGCGCCTACAGCTCCTTCTCAGGTATCTTTCCCCCCGCTTCCACACTCCCTTGCCCCAATCCCTCCACCCTCTGGGGGCCTGTCCCCCTTGCTAGCGCTGCCACCCAGCCACATTTTTTAAGGAACACTTATGAAAAATACTTGTTGCAGGGTCTGCCTTGGCGCCAATGCGGGCCCTGCAACATGTATTTTACGTAGGTGTTCCTTAAATTTGCATAGGTGGCAACCCTACCTAGAGCCATTTCTCCATACCCGGTCACTCCTCCCCCACCTACATGCACATCCATCCATCCTTCTAATGCCATCCACATCTTTGTCTCTATACACACATGCACAGAGCCCCAGTGCCCACATGTCATGCTTCCCCCCCCCCCCTTTGGACAGCGCTGTCACCATCGTCCCCTTAGGCGTGCCCCCTTCCTGCCTCCCCACTCACCCATCGCCAGACAGCCCCAATCTCCCCCCACCACATACATACGCATATGGTCAGCATCTGTCACCGCTTTGTGCCCACCCCGCTTAAAACACCCATCCTTCTTGGTAGCCACCCGTTTATTTAGTTACACAATTTCTAACCCGCACCCCCCACCCAATGGCAGCTCGGGGCAGTGAACAATAAATAATAAAAACAGCATGCAAAAATATAATAATAACCTTCAAGACAGAAGAGTCCCGAATAAATAAATACCCCACCCGCTACCCATTCCTCCCCCCCGAACATGTGGCAAAATAGCCAGGTTTGACATTGTCTACGGAAGGAGGAACAATGCGGTGAGAGGTGAATCTCTGCTGGGAGAGCGTTCCACAGCCGTGGTGTGTCCACCGAGAACGCCCTCTCAAACGTTGCCAGACGGGATACCCGGGGGGCCGCTGAGAGGGTGCTTCTGTCCAACCGCATGGGCCAATCCAGGACACAAGCAGTGAGGTGGTCCCACAGGTAGGCGGGGCCCAGGCCATGTACAGCTTTCAAGGTAATAACCAACCCCTTGAATTGGGCCTGGAAGACTATGGGCGCCCAGTGCAGAGAACGGAACGTAGGTGTTATGTGCTCACGGCAGCCCATCCCCACCAGGAGGCGGGCCACTACGTTGTGCACCAGCTGCAGTCCCTGGATCATCAGCAAGGGTAGCCCCAGGTAGAGCGTGTTGCAGTAGTCCAATCTTGAATGCGTGGCTGACTGTGGCAAGATCGGAGCCTGAGAGATAAGGCCGAAGGTACTATTGACCCAGCTGCTGTGTTCCAAGGACACCTGTCACTCGAGAGCTATGGCCTCCTACTGTGCCGGCGTCCTTGACACTAAATGGAGACGAATATCTTCTCTACAATAACACGGGCTAACTGGGTCCTTACGTATTTTCACTTGTAACCCAGATCTTTGTTCTACCTGGACGAGAATTATGATGTTTTAACTTTTGTTATTCCATTAAGATCTTATTAATTGTTTGTTTATATTTATGTTTTAATTTGTATGTATGCTTTGAAATGACCTTTTTTGGTCACTCAATAAACTATTATATTATTAGAAAAGAGCAGGGGCAAAATTTATAAGGCCAAAGATGACGAGCCAGATGTAATTTACAAAATGCACTCCTCACCTCAGCCACCACCTGGGCATCTAGGCGGAGCTGCGAGTTGAGGAGCACACCCAGACTCCTAACCTGAAGGACCAAGGAGGGATGTACCCCATCAATAATAACCCCCTTGCCCCTTCCCACCAACATCACCTCCGTCTTACTGGGATTCAGCTTCAAATGGCTCGGCCTCATCCAATCCCCCACCCCAGCCAGATACTAGGTGGAACAAGGTCCACCAACTCTGTGTCCAGTCAGTCTCCATGATACACGCTAGGTCAACCGCCTGGTCCAGAATCAAGTCCTGGATTATAAAGGGCTTATTCACAACCAACCTGGCATTTAACAGCAGCAAAACATGGCTAGGAGGAGCCCTTTCATCCTCAACCACCTGACCTGGGGTCAACGAGGGGGACAGGCACTAAACTCCCTGAGCCTCTCCGAGACCATTTATGCCCCCCCCAGAGGGACCAAAATTTCCCTGGACTGTAACGACCCTTATAGCCGTGGCTCCCTGACCCTCTCCTGTCTATGCGTGTGCATGCACACAGACCTCCCCCACACCATTCCCCTAGATACTTCTCCATCTTTCCCCTTCTCACCCCCAAATATTTTTATTATTATTTATTTATTTATTTGGCATTAGCTTACGCGATAGCCATGTCAGTATTTAAAGCACAAATATACATACTACAAAAGAACACTGCAGGAGGACCGTTACATGCGTCAAGAGATCACTTGTATTAAAATACATGCAAATAACCATTATCCATAAACTGTAGAAGGATTTAACACACATCTAAAGCGTGGTCATTCCCTAGGCATGATCAATACCCAATATTGTAATAACGTTTCCCAGGGCCAGGGGACCATCACGGGAATCCCCGTCCTGGGGTCCGAGGCCTCGCCCTTCACAGGACATACACCGGCGATGCTTGACCCCTGCAGCTCAATCAAGAGATTAGTTAAAACCTCACTTTTACCATACCCCAATTGGTGTCGAAACCCCTCCGCATGGGGGCAGTTCATTCAAGCATAAAAACGAACAGCATAACAAGGTAAGACACTGGCCATCACGCTAGAGTGCAACTAAGGTGGGCAGAATAGCAACTACCCAAATGAGCTGCCCAGTTGAGCCCAGAGACAGGGAAAAGCTCGAGGGATGCCTACAAATCTCATGAGCCATCGAGGCTAAGCTGATGATGAGGTCAGGAGCTTTAGATGAGGCAAAATACCCCAGTAGCTGCATGGGAGAGAGACCCGATCTTGAAGTGAGCCAGGGTGTAAGATGCCGCGCTCTCACAATAGCATATGGAGCAAACCATCAACACAGCCTAACTTACAAAGACGTAATCTAGCTTCTAGATTACAGCCTAGATTACAAGGACGTACATCTAGTTTATGTGCTTGTCTGGCCTCCATTACTGCAGTCTCTGAACACCTCGTAATATTTAATGTATTTCCCCCATTTAACACAGCTTAATTGACCTCTTCATTAGCCTGTTTTGTGACTCCGGTGAACAGATTGCAGGGGGGAATTCCCAAACGTTAGCCCTGTCCTTTGCCCAACTGCATTACAGCTGGACACTCACCGAGAATTTGTTCTACAGGGAAAGATGCCTCCAGAGCTTTTGTGACGGGAGACTTCACTGAAGCTGGGCTTGTCGATGATGTCTCTGGGTTATCTCCCTCAGAAATGCTGACCATACAAAACTGGCTCTCTTTCTATAACAAGAATTACATCCTTGTTGGTAGGTGACTCTCAGGTTCGTACTTCGATCCTCCGCACAGAGTGTGATAACGTATCAGTTGAGCAGTAAATTTCTTGGGCGAGGGTGTCTGTTGCAAGAGAGTCTACCATTTGGCATCATTGTAGTGTTGTCAACTATGTCTTCCCTTTGGCTATAATGTTCTTCCAAAGAAATCCACTTGTACGGAGTTGCAACATTACAGCTGGGTTTTCTAGTTGCTTAAATGTATAGCCCACCCTGTCCCAAAGGTTCAGGGTGGGTAACATAAAAACAAACGTTCAGTAAAAATAATGGGGTTTTTTGGTTGTTTTTTTAAAGAGAGAAACGTTTGTATAGACATGTATAAAGACCTATCCTTGGCTGTCAAACACCTGACCAATTTTTTAATTTTTTTAAATTGCATTTCTTTTTAAAGATGCTCAGGGCTTGGGCTCTGATGAACCTCTAGGATAGGGGTTGGGAACCTCAGGCCCAGTGTCAAATACGACCCCTGGCAAGTTTTATTGTGACCTCTTTCTGGTTCCTGGCTCTGGCCCCTGGCTCTAGTTCACTGCACTGAAAAACTGAACTCAGGATAAGGGAGCAGAGTGGAGGGCATGCACGCAAGGATAAGGGGACAGATGCATTAGAGAGTTCCGTAGTCTGGACATTCCTTTTCTTGCTCATATCCCTTACACATCTTCTCCCCCAGCTTCTCTGTGGCAGTCGGAGCTTGTACTAATTCTCAAAGTGGCCCCCAGGAAGGAAAAGGTTCCCTGCCCCTCCTCTAGGGGAAGAGAATTCCAAAACTGAGCAGCAGCTGCTGAGAACCCTACTCTAATTACCGTTTTCGTATGAGTGAGCACAGGGGAAGGGAGCTGAGAGAAAGGCCTGCACTCCAGGTTAGAGGCGTAAATTCATGGCATAGATCCATGATCTGGACCCTCCCCTTCCGTCATCCATCTGGAGTGCAACCCATAAGCACCCTTACCACCAGCTGCTATCAGGACTGTGGAGCTAGCACTAATTTCAACGTAGCCTGCTAAAAGAAACAGGCGTCCCGTCTGCCGAAGTAGTGCTGCTGAAGTGCATTGGGGTCCCAGCAATTGACACCGGCATATATATTTTTTTCAGGACTCCAAAGTGACTTGCTTTGCTGCTTGAAAAAAATGTTACGGGTTGCGCTCAGGATGGATGAGAGATTGGGGCTGCCTGGGTCCAGATTATGGCTCTATGCCATGAATTTATGCCTCTGTCCTGGAGTGCGGCCCCTCCTCTCAGCTCCCTTCCCCTGTGCTCACTCACATTTAGTGCTTGAAGGAAGAGGCTAGATCCAGGAATTGAAAAGCTGCCAAATAAAAAAACCAGCCGTGGATTTGGCCCGCAGATGAGACGTTCCCCATCAGTTCTAAGATCGCGATAAAGCCGTGCTCTAGTTCTAAAGCTTCCGGAGGCAGGAATTGTTAAGCATGATGGGGATGCCTGCAGTTCTCTGCAGATAGTGCCCCAAATACTCGTGCAGCACCTGACTATTTCACAGCATGAGAGAGAGAGAAGCTCTGATCCTTCAAGCACTTGCACGCAAGTGTGCTTAACTTTACAAAAGCGAGCAGTCACTTTGAATTCAATGGGCCCACTCAGTGATTTGCAGGCTTGTAGCCTCACCCTAAACCTGTGCGCAAACAGTGCATCACATGCATGGGTTTAGGATCAGCATCTTTATTTAGTTCCTGTTTACGTGGCTGCGGGGATTTTCTTTCCCCACTAGTCCAAGGGGCAGCACACTTAATGGCCGTCTCCATTCTTCCAAAAGGCAAAGTGATCGGCCGGTTCTACGATGAGCATGGGGCGCCCACCAGAGCCCTAAAGCAGGCTGAAGCTGACATCGAGGAAGGACTGAAGTTGAAGGCCGAAGGTGACGAGATGAAGAAGCAGTTCCCCCCGTGTAATTCGGAATGGAGCTCCACCAGCGGCAGCAGGGTCTGGTGTTCCAAGGAAAGGCAAGTAGGGCCTGCCTGCTAAGAGCATTCAGAACCAGGCTCTGGCCTTCGATTTGTGCCAGGATTCACCTGTCACTGCTGCTGTTGTGCAAGATCTCGCCCACAGCTGGGTGCAGGAAGACCAGCCTTGGCCTGGTCCATCCCTGCCCTGTTCCTTAGCAGGAACAGGGGCTGGTGGATCCCTGGGGCCTAAAAGGGCAGCTCCACTTGCCCCTCTGAATTTCTTCATGATTCTGGGATCCAAAGGGGGAATGTCTGGGGCATGCTTGTGCCCCGTCACCTCTTATCTATAAATGAGGCCCTGGGTCCTTTGAGCTTCTAGTCTAAGGCTTCATCTGCTCTGACTTAAGAGCCACTGACAGCTTCAACCAGGGGCGGATTGGCCATTCAACCCACCGGGAAGATTGCCGGCTGGGAGGGCTGGTCCCGCAGTCTGTCTTTTTTTGCCGGTCCTACAATCCTGAGTGGTAGGAATGTTGTGTGAGAAGGCAGCTGTGTGTTAGCAGAAAGGGTGCATTCCTTCAAGGCTGTTCCTTAATTGTGTTCCAGTGCAGCATTACTATAGGTGCAAGGAATGACGCCTTAATATTCAATAATGTAGATATTGGAAGTCTGGTATCAATTCTCCTCTTAATCTTCATTTTGTTAAGCTATGCACAGGTCCTGTGGAATACTAGTGCAGCTGATGTAGGAATGAAGAAGCTTTACTGTAGGATGCATAGCAAGGGACTGATTTTTCGGTTGGGGGCCACTGAGCACTGAAACGGAGTGATTTGGGGAGCCAGAGCATTGAAATGAGGCCGTCTCCCCCCTGCCGGCCCCCCATAACCTCCCATTCACCCCTGCCAGGCTGCTGAGGATCTGAGTCTGGGGACTCAGCTCTGATAGGCCCCAAATCTGGTGCACTCTGCCTGCCCCCAAGCCACGCCCCCTTGGCCCATTTCTGGTGCAACGGCAGCTTTGCCACCGGCACAGGGCCACTAAAACTATATTTTCCCAGGCCACTTTGATTTCCCAATCCGCCCCTGGCTTCAACAGTGACCCGACCGGAGGAGTGTTTAACATGCTTAGGCCAGGCAGATGAGAGCGCGCTAATGAACCTCTTTCTTCTCCCACTTGAACCGGTGCCTCTTTCAGTAGCCCATCCCCCAAAGCATGGACCTTGCCCTGGTCCATGATACATCTGAGTAGCTGGGGAATGCTGACAACAGCATTTCTTTTCCTCCTTCTGGCGATCAGTTGACCCCAAGTTAGGAAATCTGTTTCTCTGTATCGCCTTGCACCTAGCATTACTTCTCCATATGGTCTTGGCGAAATCACTTGGCCTCTCTGTTGGGAGCAAATACTCCCAAGTGGCGGAGAGTTGCAAGGCTTGACAAGACTGCCCAGCATTGCGGGAGCATCAAAGCCTTCCTTTTTATTGCTTGCTCCTTTGAGCGATGAAAGCCTCAGCTGAGTAGAGCAGAGGGGAAGCAGAGGCTGTCATGAATGCATCCTGGGGAGTGGTGGCAGCAGGGGCCATTGCTAAGTTTGGCTTCTTAGTGCAGTGGCCACGTGGAATGGCTGTTGATTCCCAACTGGGCTCCAGCATGGGAGCCAATACTAGCGTAAGAGCATCCGTGTGGACAGTTGAAGCCAGTCACATAAGGGGGTGATGGTGGTTTTTATAAACACACGGCAATGGAAGGCTGGTTAATACGGTAGAGAAGGAAGGGTAGCTAGATTGTCCTTTGGAGTCCAATCCCTGTTCTCTGATGTTCAGCAAAATCCTTTGCCTGTTAAACGCTAGCACAAATCCTTCCCATTTCCGTGGGTCTCGCAGTAAGTGCTAGCACTGGTGCCAAATTCTTGGAGGTTCATGTCCCTTGTGCCTAAGATCCACCCGCCAAAGAGCAGCGCTGTTGGGTGGCCTCTTAGGGGCATTTTCTTGGCATCTAAATACAAAGCTGTAATTATCTGCAGGAACAGCAGTGCTCTCATAGGGAGGAGACTGTTTAATTACTTTTAAAATTGTAATTATGGGGGTGGCTGGATATGCACATTGTAGGACACGTGAGAAATACAGGTTGCTGGGCTGCATTAGAGCCAGTGCAGCCCTGCAATGTGTATTTCTCGTAAGCATCCTCTAAAACATGCACATCTGGCCACCTTAGGGGTGGTACTTGGGACCTATTAGCTGTATTTTGGGAGGGGGGAGGGATTTGGGGGGTGGCTGTGTTCCCCTTTGTGAGATGGCATTTATGGGCTGGGCATATGGGGATAGGGGAGTGGGCAGAGGAGGGGATAATTGTATTTTGCTGGGGGTGACAGTCTGAAATCTATGAAAGACTGAGACACTCATGGGAGTCATATATTTACCTTAAGCGTGGTGCTGACTTGTGGAAAAGGCCTTTTATTCAGGTTTCAGAATCTCTGTAACTGACCAGGTGAGTGCTATGTATTCAACATTTTCAGGCAGCGGTAGCTGCCTGAAACTTAAATGCACAGCCGCTGTTCATTATAAACAGGGGACTGCTGAAGCCCCGATTTTGAGGAAACCACTTGACCTACAGTTCTAAAAATTTAACCATGGCTGTAAGTTGTGAGGACCATCATATCCACAAACTTTGAAAAAGACCCATTAGGAAAATAAAATGTTATAACTGCTTAAACGTTAATTGCTTGTGGTCAAAATGCACACCGTCCTCGTGTATTTGAATCATCAATATCTCCTCCCCCTGGATG
>QEPC01009365.1:2729934-2750067 GCA_003113815.1 Sphenodon punctatus | reverse complement strand
AAGTATATATGGTAAGGAATTTAGTACATACATTACATGTATGTTGATGATAAAATATTAAATATTGCTCTAATTGTGAATTAATTTCTATGTTTTTTGGCGTTTATGTTTTGTTGCAATGTATAGAGTGGAAGGTGTTTTGAATTGTAATTGTACTGAATTGTGTTTTTGTGTGTATTTTAAGAAAACTCTTGTACATTTAAGTTTATTTGTAAACTGTTAAGTTTTTTGCTTTGACTAATCTTTTTCCAACAGTGAGTGGAAAACCCTTTTCCCTCTGGGTGAGAAGGCTGTGATCCTTGAAGCACTGGACTGATGCAGTGAGGCTAAGCAATGAGGTTACAGCTGATCGCATTTTTCCATTTGCAGCGGGGGAGTGAAGAGGGAGTGGACTGGAGTCCCCCGGCAGCTGTACAAGCCCGGATCCAGAAGCAGCCAGTGTGTGTGCGTGAGAACGACCGGCCTGCCCTCCGCACAATCGGACTCTGGCAAACACAGAACCAGAAGTGACTTGGACAGTCCCAACCTCCAGGAATACGAAGGCTGCCACCCTCTGGCCGACTGGTGTGTTCTGAAAGCCTGAGCCCAAAGAGGTGCGGCACCAGGATGGAATGGCATGTTGGACTTCAAGGGACCAGTAACCAATGGGAACTTGGCTGCAGAGGGAGGGAGGTGAAAGCAGAAAATTGGTTTAACTACGTTTAGGCAGCCCGCTGAATCTAGGTGCCAGCGAGACATGGAGGTTAGTGATAGAGCAGAAGGCGTGCCAGCATGTGGAGGCTTCTGTACTTGGAGTTGCAGGCAGGGGATTCTAAGGGATTTTGGTTGTGCAAAGACAGTGGGGCCGGAGTACAGTGTCCTGTAGGGGGGAAAACTAGACCCGTTTGGGGTGGAGCAACATGATCCTCCAACTGGGTTAGCGACGGTGCTAACGTTCAGCATGGGGATCCTTTGGCTAAATGTGAGCATACTCTGCTTTTAGAGGATCACACCCAAGGTTCTTCGGTTCAACTACTCTAGACACGCACATTCATTTCCAAGAGGATGCAGGTATATTGATCCAGTTCTCCTGACGGAGCTTTTCTAGAATAGAGGCTGATCACTTATCACGCACAGCCTAACCCTCCACCCTGCTGCTTAATCAGTAGCACATTCCCTGAGACTTGAGCTTTGTCGGACAGTGGTTTCTGCAAAAGTAATGCACAGGGAGGGAGACAAGTTACTCAATGAGTAATCATGTTTTGCTCAATCCAGTTGTGCTTTCAGCAGGGAAAGTGCTGTGTTTAGTCCTGGTTGCTCTAGTCACTATCCTATCTTCCTGCAAATCCCTTGGTACGGCACGATCCTTCAGCAGAACTAAGCAGTTGGAAGGGCCATACTGTAGATAGTGCTTAGATGTAGAAGTCACAAACTTTCAGTTGAACTACAGAAACGCACCAGAGTGAGTGAGTGCAAACGGTGGTGTAACCATTGTCTTTTAGCCTAGCATCCTGTTTGCTTGTTGAGCCTCTCCTTAGATTGGAAATGCGTCAGAGTCCAGAACCATGCCTTTAAAATTACTTTGAGAGAGCGTGTTCAACTGCCGGTGCAAAATAACCAGATTCTGCTGCAGCGGGAGCTGGTGGCATACTCCCTAGATGGGCACGGCCCCTAGAGTCAGACGTGAATGTGCCTATCTACCACTACCCTTGAAAGAGCAGGCATTGAAAAGAAACCTACGTTTCCTTTCCAGCTCTGTGGCACTCCTGAGGTGCTTAGGGTCTCTGAGTTGTTTTCACTGGGTCCTGTTAGATTAGTTAAAGTTAGGGCCCTGGGTTTGCAGACTCTAGAAACTGGGAAGAGGAAGGGAAAAGAGCATTGAGGCCGTAGAGCAGTGCGATTTAACAGTCCATGATGAACTGAGAACAGGGGAGCCAGACCAGGGAAGGGTCTGTTACTCTTCCTGAAGAAGTAATTCTAGCTCAGGAGGAAGTGGATACCAGACAAAAAGAGGCCCAGCAGGAACCTCTTCAAAGCCAGATTATTCACATCATGTATTTCAATCACTGAAGTGTCACTATAGCCATACCTCACCCTGTATCACGTAGAGATAGCACTGTTGTCATGACCTGTGGTAGCCGCTCTCTAATGATGTGATATAGTAATGGAAAAGCTTGTTCCTATTTATTAAAGTTATTTTTCTAAAAACCTGATCTCTTTTTGTCTTAAAAACACTATATGCCTAATCCAAGCTGTTTGTTAAAAATCAACCTATCCTACGAGGTCAGACTAACAGTTCATTCAGCCCAATATCCCATCTCCCAACAGTGGTGGCTTTGGTTGGTTCAGAGAGGTACACAACAGGTTACATGGATACTTACTCCCAGCTCCTAACACTTTTACTAATACCCCTTGATGGATGGACTTAACCTCTCTGTTGGAACCCAGTTATGCTACTGGTATATTGGAATTCTCTTCCAGAGAATTCCACAGAGTAATTGTATGCTAAGTGAAAAGGTACTTCCTTTTATTTGAGTTAAATTTGCTGTCAGTTTTGCAGTGTGTTCCCAAGTTCTGCTATTCTGAGAGGGTAAATAACAGCTCCCTATTTACCTAGTCTGTACCACTCACAATTGTCAACCAGATCTGCACCTGTGCTATGAACATGCAACTTTTGTATGTACTTTGTGTGCATCCACACTCTGCACACAACTTTTAAGATTGGGGTCTTTGTGAACTCATTCCCTCTTTGGTTGTAATTTCTAGACATGATAGAGCAAGTTTCTTTCTACCAAAACAAATAACGGAAACTGCCGCCATATAGCTTGAAGGCAGAACTTTTGCAACACACCATGTTAAACAGTTTTTACTCCAAGCCCCCAAATGGATTCATGTTCCTTTAAAATATTGGCCTGTAGGCATATGCGAACAGAACGCCGTTCGGTTTGAAACCCGAGTTCGGGTTTGATTCGGCGGGGTTCGGTTCGGCCGAAGTTGGCTCTCCACCCCTGATGCCAGGAAGTCTGCTTCTCAGCTGCCTTCCCCTTCCAGTTGTGCTTTTCCCGCCCCTGGCCTGGGAGATGGAATCTGGCCCCGCATTAGGCTTATCCTTGATTTGGATTCATCTCTAACTTTTGCAGAAAGCTAGTACCTCTCTGTTGGGGCACTCATCATGGCAGACGGTAAGTCACCATATGAGTGGTTGGTCATTATATACCCAAATTTAATGAGGGCCCTGGAGCAGACTTACAAAAGCTGCAGGAGCTTTTATTTATGAAATGAGGTTTCTTTAATATTCACAAGCCCACATGTGTGGAAGGGGAACAGTTTCTTAATATGTCACTAAGTTACTAAACATAGGAGCTTTAAAGAGGAATTACAAAGAGATCCAGCATGTCCTGGGAAAGCAGAGTTCAAGTTCTGCCTTAGTTCTGAACTCATTGGATGGCCTTGGGCAAGTCACTCTCCGCCTCAGACACCTGTCTGGAAAATGGGAATGTGTGCATCTCTGTTCCTCTCTATATTCTCCCAGTTGTGTAACAATTCCCTCTATTGTAGATTGTGAGCCCCTGGGGGCAGGGACCGGTCTCAAAAATCCTAATTGTGCAGCATCATGAAATAATTTCATGTCCATTTCTCAATTGAAATTATTTGTGTTTTGGGTTAAATTGAACTTTTAACACAATAAGCTCAGAAGAGGAAATTGTGGGGGTTTTTGTACAATGGTCCCTTACTGAGTAACTTCTATTGCAGGGTAAGGAAGATGCCCAACCCACATGCTAAGTAGGGCCTATATGATCCATTTCCTGCATCCACCCCCTACCCTTGAGCATAGCAAGAGTACGCTCAAGGGAAGGGAGCAGAGAAGAGGGTGTCCACTTGAGAGTAGGGACTTGATCCTCAGCACAGACTCTCCCGTCCCAACGGCCCCCTCAACCATGCATTGCCTCAGTAGGCCTTCCCTGCAGCTACAAGCTTAATTATAATAGGGACACGCCGTGAGGTATGCTTCCTGGTATGTCTACGATACAGGAAGGTTTGGAGGGGACCATTCAAATCTAGTTGTGCCCCTGCCTGCAGCCTTTATCTCCTCAATTACTGTCTAACAGATTCTGGATTATGCACAAATATGAACATTTTGCATGAACTTGGGATAGTTGTGTATTTAGCAGGGCCACAATGGGCATTTTTAAATTGCCAACATGGCCTCCCCCAGTCAAAATGAATTCCCCCACACCGATGGCAGGATTCCAAATCCTTGCTTTTACAGCCATTACCAGAACATTTCCCCCATTCCTGGTTGTAGACAGTGTCGAAATGAGTTGGCAAAACCCATCATTTCCTTGCTCAGTTGGCAAAAGCTGTTTCCTGCCTCACGTTGATACAAGAATGTGAGTCTAGAGGTAGGAGAAGTAGGTTACCAGGAGGCAGTAAACTGCATGTGAACCAAGGAAAGGAATCTTTGTTGTCTTGACAGTAAGTTCCTCACTATATAAAATGAGTGGTTGGCCATTAGATACCCCAACCATACCACTCTCACATCACTTGGGGTGCCTTAGTCTGTGTAAAGCATCAGTTCCTCAAGGGAACAAAACAAAGAACAGTGCCAGCAATCTTACCTTCAGTAACTAGTAAATAGCCCGCTATGGGTTGGTAACCTGTAGCCCCAAGCAGTCAAAAACCCATTTTCATCAAGCTAAGATACATTAATGGAGTAGCTGAGGATCCTACAGTCTGATGTATCCACCTTCACAATACCTCTATGTGGTAGGGAACAGCAGCTATTATCCCCATTTTACAAACTGCAAAGAAATAAGGCTAAGAGCACAATCCTCTACCCTTAAGTCAATGGGAGCAGAGCCATGGACTTCAATGGATGGAGTATTATGCCCTAAGTGATTTACACAAGCTGTTGGAGGTCTGCAAACTAAGGAATTGATTTCATCTTCCAAGCATACAGTGTAACTACTGGACCCTTCATGAAAAGATGACAAACAGATGAAACTTGTTTGATTTATTCAAGTTGAAGCAACTTATTCCAATTTTGAAAATTCACATCTGAATTATTCACACTACACTCAGAAATTGATTTAGTACCACTGCCATCTGCCCCCTAGTGGCCACCTCATGAAAGTGCAAGCAGCGGGCATGATCCCATGGAACTTGCATTGCGTTCTTTGGTTTAGAAACCAAGGGGGATTATTTACTTGTGTGAGTATTCCAGAATACTTACTTTGCCTACTTCTCCTGAATAGCATTACTTGACATGTGAACAATAGCGCGATGCAAGTACATTAAGGACATAAACCAATTTAGCTCTTCATGTGAAGATGGCCTTTGACTCTATTGACTTTGCAACAGTCCTAAAGCATATATATAAACTCCCTAAGCTAAAGGAGGGAAAACAACTTTTCTCCCAAGGGTTAGGAAGGGATGCAGTTGCTAGGATATGCTATTTCAGCCTCGCCTACAGCAAACAAGCAACAGGAAATACCTAGGGTTGCAAGTGATGTGCTGGAGAAATACTGGGAAGAAATTGAAGACAACAGGAAGATCTCTGCTCTGTGCAGAAGATGCCGGATATACTTGATCGTCTCAGTAAGACTGATCAAGCTTGGTTTATTCATGAACCCCACTAGGGCAAGGGAAAAACAAACAGCAATAGACTGCTGCTTTATACAAACAGATTCATGATCTCATTATGCTCATCAACCTCTTTTGCCAGGCAATTTCCCAAGCTCTTCCCCTCCCCCAGAGATTGCTTGTGAATGCTTCTTTATGCTGCCTTACCCTTCAGGATCCCCCTCCTCCCTTTGTAACCAAACCAAGCATGTGCATCTGCAACGTTTCAGCTTCATGAATGTACTCCCATCTCTCCCTTGCCCACCCTAGATTATAAGAGACAAGGACCTCCCGCCTCTAATCAGGACTGTTCAGCGCTAGGTACGTTGGTGGCACAAGAGCAAGTGCGTAAGGATGCGCCTATACGCAGTTGAAGGCTGCTGCTGCTTTTAATACTGAAATGTGTTCGAATACACCTGGCTCAGCTAATTTAGAAATCGTAGAATGGGACATGCTGTTCAAATGGTTGCTGAAAGTCAGCTTCACCGACAGCTACACTTAGCAGTTAGTCCTGGCTTCTGCTGGGGTAATTCAGCAGAGGTCATGAGTATGGCTAATAGGAGGCCACAAGATGGTTTCGTGAGTAAACGGCACCAGGCAGAAAAAAGGGAGCTTTGGAAACATGCTAAGTAAATGTCACTTCAGTTATACAGAGGCATTTGTTCACAGCCAAGAAGGTGTACGGTAACCCCTTACCCCACCCCCGGGAACATGTCAGGCAAAGGGCAGAGTTAAGGTGCCCCCCTTTTTCCTAACATGGCCCTGCCTCCCATGGAGCACCATGACATCACAGCACTTTTGGGGGGGGGGGGCAGGGGCCACCAGGGGAAGCCCAACTCAGCCAGAGTGCAAGATTGGGCTGCGAGAACCGTAACTGAACTGTCACAAAAGGACCCTTTGGGTCACATCTGGCTCAGTCTGGTTTGCAGGGCTCTACTTTAAAAAGAGTGACATCGCTCTGCTCTTTTGACAGATTGGGAAAGGGAGAAACAAGATAAATAACCTACCCCAATTCACCCAGCAAAGCAATGGCTGAGTTAAAGAGAACAGCCACGTCTCAAGCCCCAGCAGAGCGCTCTATCATATGTTCCACAACCTCTTGAACCAAGAATTCAGGGAAATTATGTGGTTGAAAGTGTAGTGATGTTGATCCAAAATAAGAGTCATACAATGGACAAAGTAGTTTGATGATTGGGCCAACTTCTGTTGGTGTGTGGAAACTTCACAGAATCCTTCCTTAGGAAGGTTATTGCTGAAGGAGAGCCAAATACAAAAGAGCTAGATCTCAACAGGAGTCGAGGTAGCCTCTTCTTGTAGGTAGGGAGTGGGTCATTAGTAACAGGCCTAGAAGGGGGATAACATGAACTGGTCAGAGAACACATCCAAATGATTGGGAAAAACCAAGTTGGAAATCATTCCAGCAGACCAAGAAGCTACTCTGTTTATTCTATTATCTTGGGTTTAGAGTAAGAGTTTTAACTCCCAGGTGTGTGTTCGACAGGTTGGTTCCTTTTTCAAGACAGGGACAGCAAGATGAGAGAGTGATTGTTGGTTGCACACTTCCTACATAAATCTATCTGTTCTTCACCCTACAGTCAAATTAGTGGGTCTGCACGTAGCTCCATAGGTCAATTTGTGAAAGACAAAGTTTGCCACAAGTCCAAGTACCTGCTGAGCTGCCCCTGTTCACAAGCGGTTTTCTACACAGATTCACCCACCACGGACGGGCTTGTTTAGTAGGCAATGCAACACCTACGGTGGGCTTGAGCCCAATTCCTGCAGGTTCTGCGCGCAGCCGTACACAAACCCGTGGGGCTCCTCTTTCCAGGCACATTCTGCCCGGCGGAAACTGTGCACACGCACATGCAGGATCCGCAGGGCATGGGATCGCAGCCAGCGTCTGGACCCACGTAGCAGAGATAATCCATTTACAGAACAGGGCAAACCAATAGCTAAATTTTACTCCCAACTTTACTTGAGAATATGAATTCCAGGTCCAAGACTTGACTTGCTGCAAGTCATTATCGATGCAGGGGGTGGGGTGGGGGTTAGTTTTTGTAACAATGCATACACCAACTGATGAATTTTATCTAGTTATGCTGCGTTTATTACAAGGAATCATTACACATAAAGTATAAATATTGGAAAAATACATTCTTTTACAATGGACTCCAGAGAAACATTGCAGATAAAATGCCATGGTTCTAAAGACTTCCTTTTCTATTTCACAGAAGGGCTGAAAACTTTCTAAGATAGGGATTGTAGTCCTGCCTTCCAACACCTGTAACTGCAGTTGAGAATTTGCTACCATATCCAGCCCTGCCAACTCACTGTTAGGTGGGGCCATAAATCAAAGAAGCAAATCTTGTCTATGACTACGTTTGGTCTACGGAAGACTCCCTGTACTCAGTTATACAGATTAGTTTATACTGTTAAGTGAGAAGTTGTACAAGCCATTGGTCTCAATACAGGAAGTCTTTAAGGCAACTGTCAATTTGTAGCATATCAATTAGTAGTGCTTTGTCAGTACCTTTAACACATACTCACTATACTTACGAGAATGAAACAATGGTTACTTTATTCCCACCAGACTAAATTTTAAAATTACAGTGACTCTGTGCTTGTGAGAGGGAGGGGCTGATTAGCTATTCGAGATGGGTGCCTCTCATTAGCCACAGAACAGGCAGTCTCTTTCCCTGTAGAGCCTGCTAAAGGGCCTCCATCATGATCTTATGGGATCACCTTTATGGAGGTGTTAATTCAATGCTAGTTTCTGCTAAGTTGCCAACAGGTAATTTGACACCTATGTTCTGCAACTGTAGTGCAGGGGGGTTTGGTCACAGTTTTAAAGTGTGCCACAAAAAAGTGCATTTTATTTTTGTAAAATTAGAAATGTGTTGACCAGAAATAATGTTTTTAAAAGCCTCTTCTACTCAGTTCAATCAATGCCCTGTAACCAAGTGTGATTAGCAAATCCCACATCACCCCAGAAATCCCAGAGACGCGAGCCAAGAGACACGGGGGCAAGAAAAGCAGAACAGGAAAACTGGTCACTAAGACTGAAGGGAAAGGTGCCCAAATTGCCTTTGCCATTAGTCCTGCAAAGAGTTCAGTGAAAGAGCAGCTACATAATGTGTGTGTAGTAGTTCAAGCTTTTTTTTTTTTTGGGGGGGGGGGGGAAGGGAGGGGATTTAAGTCTACACACACAAAAAAGAAGTTCATATTACTTTAAGCCCCAGTAGTTTAGAGCAACCTCTAGTTCATATTAGTATGACCGGCTGCCAAGGAAACACTCACAGTAAAGGCACTTTGAATCCACGCTCATCTCCCAATTGAAATTTGACATGGGTTTTAATTTCTCACAACTCTGTTTTCACATTAAAGGGCTATCAATATCCAAATTCCCCTTGAAAGATGCTACTGGGGAACAGAAAGTCAATTCTAGAACACAACCCCATGCAATCCGGACAGGACACAATTAGCAGCAGGGGGAAAGGGGGACCTGTTTTTGTTTTGTTGTGTGTTTTGTTCTTTTAATTCCACCAGAGTTTCTTTTTCACCTCTCCAAGAGGATTTTGCAATATGCAAGAGTGGGCTAGTAGGAGAAATTCAACCTACCGCATACCATCAGATTTCAAGGCCTGACCCAGTGAGAAATCATCATGCAGTTCTCCGAGGCCTGGTTCTTTCAAGAAAATCTGAGCAGCCAATGCAAGTATTAAGACCTGCAACAGTGGCTTGGGGCCCCAAGGGAACTCTCGGGAGAAAGTTCTTTTTAAAGCGCCTTAACAGTGATTATGGTTTTTGTGCAACCTAAAAAATCCATTTGTTGTTAACCGGCATGCAGGGATCCTCATGTGCCATCTTTTAAATCCTGGCTCTCTGTTCCTTTGCTTAAAAATTTAAGTGGGAACAGCAGCAACAAGGTTAACTTTGCAGTTGATCAGTGGATCCAGTAAGCCATTTAAAACCAATGAGATATTTCTTAGAATAGATATTTTTCAAGATCCGTGATGAGTTCATGAGACTGGAAAACACAATTAAGATTAATTTGAGCCTTTGATCAAGGAATGATGGACATTCCAATACTCTGGATTTAAATACTTTAGCAAACAGTAATTAATTAATGCAATTTCTCACAACTGTCTCCAAACAAGCCTGCTGTAGATTAAAGCCCCAAATCTCATTATGCAGAGGCTATATTATTGGTGTTAGTAGAGAAATCACTTAATTTCAGATAGTGTGTTCCCTTTTGGAGGGCAGGGGGAAAAGAGGAGAAAAATTGACATTAAGACAGATTGAGAAGCATGATTAACCTGATGAGAGAAAATAAAAAGTATGCCCATTAGTCCAATCTAGCACTACCAAATTTAGGGTTCCAGTCTTTGTGCCAGACAGAGTTTGGGAGACAAAATCATGCACTGAGATTCCATATGAAATGCACTGGATGCGTCTTGGCCTTGAAAACAAAATACTCTCCCTAAACTAGCTTTTTAAAAAAACAAAAAACAAAAACTAAACACTGCACAAGCCCAAGCATTTGCCTAACAGAGCAAATCTCTCTTCTAAATCACAGAAACAAAAAAAGGAGAACTCTGGTGTATCCGTTCATTTTACATAAATATAGATCTAGGGCCACAGCTACAGGACACATCACTATTCCAGAGGAAAGGGGAGCCAATGGTATGAATATTAGTGCCCCCGACTCACTCACACTAGGTCATAGGAGAAGTAGTGGTTATGGGAGATACTAAAAATACACACACACCCATAAACAGATTCATTCATGGAGGAATGATTGGTTTAGTCTGAACTACATCTAGCTTCCAGGGCTTTAAAAAAGGCAAGAGAGAAAGCTTTACAGTTAGGTACACATTATTTTGTAAACTGACTGGAAACTCCAGCTCTCCAGGGTAAGTGCTTAACAGACTACTGTGATTGGGGTTGGGGGACCTGGCATCACCGTTTTCTAGGTTCAGGATATTTAAAGGGGAACTGCAGCCACCCAAGATACTAATAAAAAGAAATCAGTGAAGTACTCGAAAAAGAAGTTTGGCATTAGGCTGCTTCATTAGTGCAATCGAAACTTCTCACACCCTCAAACTGCCTCTCATCCGACAATGAATCATCCACCACGGTTAATAGTGGACCATACAACTGCAATCAAAACTCTGGTGGCATACAAGCCTGGGAGTAGAGCAGCAGCACGATTCCTCTTATAGGAGTAACTGGCTCCGTACTGCAAGCTTTAGTCACCTTCTTTACATGCAAAACCAATTCCACTGAAGTAACCCGTCTCCCTTGTGGGATTCATCCAATAGTCTCCTCCTCTGCGCCAAGCTCTTAGGTTACCAGATACTGTTTCTCTAGTGTTTCTTAAAACATTTAGTGTAAACTTAAGTCTAGACTCCCCCTCCCACCGCAAAAAGGGGGGGAGGGGATTGCAAGTGCTGTGATTTTAACCTTTAGGGTGAAAGGATCAAGGATTTAAGAGAGGAGCAGCACAGCAGGAAAGAAGAAAAACTTGCTCTTTTGGCAGACACAAGCAAAGTTATTTGGTAATTCAAATATCCAGCATTTCCCTTGGACATGATCAAGCGAATGAGAAAGACATTTGCTAAGGAGGTATAAAAAAATGTATAACTGCAATTCAGACTCCTTTTAAAGTCGCAGAGCATCTGTAAAGCTTTGTCGTAAGGCCACGCAAAAATTCTTCAGCTATGCATGAAACTGAACCCTGTTCTGAAGGTCCACCTTGAAAAAAGGGGTGATCTCCAACGGTCCAGCTTTTGAACAAAAGCCTTCAAGAGAAAGGGGACATCATCTTTCCGAAGACAATTCAATGACAAAATGTTAGTTTACCCTGAAGCTTCGCGCCATCTCCATTAAATATCCCCAAATACAGCAGGCCTTCACCGAGTAGCCCAGTCAATGCACCGTGGCGAGCACAGACCCCCCTTCTGTTATTTCTATCAGCACAGGGACACCAGGCTAATGCAAGTTTCACTTCTGTTCCCTGCTGCTACCAGAATAGGGTCCAATACAACTCATGTTTGTCACTTAGCTTTAAATGGTCCACGCCGATTCAATGTCTAGTGAAATGTATCACAGCCCCCATACATGTACAATCATACAAATTCATTTATACTGGAATATATCATAACATGGTCCTTAATTAGTTCAGTCTATTGCAGAAGGAAGACGTGTATAAGCTTCCCTTTCCCCATCTGTGGGGCTTGCTAGCACAGCTGCTGCGCGACATAAGAGCACTGGCTGGGAGTCGCCCGCTTCCCACAGCTCCACTAGGAGACTCCTCCCAGAGTCAAGACGTCAAAGCAGATATTGCAAACTCGGACGGGCTTATTCAAATCGAACTTGATGATGGGAATCTCCTTCATTGAGCATTTGTGGCAAAGCAAGCGACCGCAGTGACGGCTGTGAGGAAATGGGAGGAGGAAAAGGAAAAAAAAAGTGTAGTTAGTAGATTGTGGAAGAAATTATTTCTATAGAACTTTCAATCTTCAAAATGCTTTACCATTCTTATCTAGTTCACCCTAACAACTCTAAGGTAGGTCATGATTATTATTGCCATTTTACAAATAGGGAACCAAGGCTGGGAAACAGCAACTTACCCATGGCTACCGCAATGAGTTCCATGGCTGAAATAGGATTTGAACCTTGGTTTCCAAGGTCCAAGTCCAACACTATCCCCATGGCTGCTGAGGCACTCCCGTGCCAAGACCCCATCTAGATGCCATGGAGTGGAGACGGGCACAAACATTTAGATAGATGCCTACAAGGGACGACCGTGAGGACCCCATGTGTGTCCGTGTGTGCATGATAAATTAGGAACACTACACAATTTTACACTTAAGTGTTATTTATGGTAGCAACCCAGTATCTAGTTCCAGAAATAGGCTGCGCTTCTAAAATAGGCTCCAACTACAGTTATTTATGGATACATATTTAAGGCTATAGAACTGCCTCTCACAAAGAGGGGTAAAAACCCTATGAGTTTTTTAAATTCAAAGTTCGACTGTTTGTGGATCAGTATTTTGTTGAGTTGTTCCAGCAATCCTGTCACTTAAGAGGGAAGCTCCAGAGTCAACAGGGTTTTTACCTAACTAGGTGCATCCCCCCAACCCCCCCTTTCCCATGCAAGTGTGCTGATTTGGTCCAGTCCGACATGATAGCTACAGCCAGGGAGAAGCATGTTTCTTACTAGGAGATTACAAGCACAACTTGTGCCTGCACTAGCTAGTACTAATTTGGAAACCAAATGAAGGACTTTGGACAAACTATGCTATAGATCCACAGAGGAGTCTGCCCTGAGTAGTTTATTGAAAGCTTAAGACTGTTCTGGTTAAAGAAACAGGTTTTGGACCCTTTACTAAGGAACCATTATACTGAAGCTACGTTCATCACATGGAGATAGGAAAATTGGGCACTTACCTCTGAATTTTCCTTCTGCGGGGGATCCTCCTGGCAGGCCAGTAGGGATGATCCCGCCAACTACCACTAGGAGGCAAACAATCAGCTTTTCTAGACCCTGTCCCCAGGAATCTAGCCTTAACTCTCCAGTCTTATCAAGCCTTATCAACCTGCTTGTCTGTTAAGATATACTTAGTTTGTGCTACCCAAGATCCTAACGCTCTTAACTAGAGAACTGAAGAGTAAAACTATTCTAACTCTCTCTCCCTTTCCCCTTCTCAAAACTGACTAACAGGGTTGGATTAAGAATTAGGGGTCATGGCAGCCATCCCACGATCAGACACCACAGAGTTAGACTCGTTCCGGGTGGGGGGACTGGCCGGCCAGAAGGATCCCCCGCAGAAGGAAAATTCAGAGGTAAGTGCACAATTTTCCTTTCTCCCAGGAGAGCCTCCTGGCCGTCCAGTCAGGACAGTAGGGACGTACCAAAGCAGTACCCCAGTCCAACATTACGGGAGGATAAACAAAGGAGAGAGCGAGCAACCACCCACCAGAAATTGTGTAGTCCTCCCGGTAGTGCCTCTGGTCAGAGGACTGCCTGAAGGACTCTTCTCCCAAAGGCTGCGTCCACCAAGTCCTGCAGCGGAATCCTGTAGTGTTTAGTGAAGGAATGCACCGAGGACCAGGTGGCAGCTCGACATATCTCCCCGTAGGAAACAGCATTTCTGAAAGCTTGAGAGGTCGCAGATCCCCTAAGGGAATGTGCGAATACTCCTTTAGGGGGCATTTTTCCTTCCGCCCTATAGGCCTCTGAGATACAAAGGGTCGTCCAGTTGGTGATTAATGCCTTAGATGCTTTCATTACCTTCCTTTGAGGGTTGTACAAGGTGAAAAGGACCAAAGTTTTCCTGAATGATTTAGTTCTGTCTAGATAGATTTTTCAGAGCTCTCCTAACGTCTAGGGTGTGCCAGGTCCGTTCTAACGGATGCTCTGGATTGGGGCACAACGACGGGAGACTCACTTCCTGTTCCCTATGGAAATGGGAATCTACCTTAGGGCTTAAAAGCCGAGTCCAATCGGAGGACAACCGAGGACTCCTTGAAGGAGCAGAGAGCTGGGTCCATGGACAGAGCTCCCAACTCGGATACTCTTCTGGCAGAAATAATCCCTATGAGGAACGTTACTTTGATTGATAAATAGTAGAGAGAAACCTCCTTCAAAAGGTTCAGACGGGGTCCTGGTAAGAGCTCCAAGGAGGAGGTTCAAGCTCCGAGAGGGAAAGCGATGGATTACCAGGGGAGAAATAATTCTGGTTGCCCTGAGAAAACGTCTTATATAGTAGTGACTGGATACCCTGCGGCGCTTTACTGTGCGTAGCACGCTATTAAGTGCTGCTACTTGCTTCTGTAGGGTGTTGGGCTTTAGACCCTTATCTAAACCCTCCTGTAGAAATTCTAGGATACTCCTTACTGTTGCCCTGTCTGGCCTAACTGCCCTACTTTCACACCATCTAGCGAATGTAGTCCGGGTGCTCTGATAAATTCGTTTTGATTGCCGGGTGTCTAGATTGTAGCATGGTTTCAAGCACTTGGCGAGAATAGCCTAATTTTCTCAAGGCCCTCCTCTCAACTTCCAGGCTATTAATCTGAGCGATGCTGGATTGCCATATTGGATTGGACCCTGGGTCAGTAGGTCTGGGAGGTCCAGCAGCCTGAGTGGAGGTTCTGAGCGGAGGTCTAGTAGGTCCGCAAACCATGGTCTCCGTGGCCAGAAGGGAGCCACCAGAATGACCTCTGCGCCCTCGTTCTTTATTTTCGTTACGGTTCTCTGTATGAGTAGAAACTGAGGGAAGGCATAAAGACGGCCCTGCGGCCACTTGACGTTCAGAGCGTCGAAGGCACGAGAGACGAAGATTCTCACCTTCACATTGACTGGGGATGCAAACAGGTCTACTGTGGGGGTGCCGAACTGACTGGCTATTGTTCGGAATGCCCTCGGGTGTAGAGACCATTCCCCTTGATCCAGATTCACCCTGCTGAGCCAGTCAGCTTGCGTGTTTGTTTGTCCTTTGATATGCAGTGCCCGGATGGATCGTAAGTTCCTCTCCGCCCATCTGATGAGAGTGGAAGCCATCTGGTGGAGCGCTTCGGACCTTGACCCGCCTTGGTGGTTCAGATAGGCCTTTGCTACCATGTTGTCTATATATACACGAGGACATCTTTTCCTCGCAGGGTCAGGAACAGGCTCCGTAGTGCCATGTAGATTGCCCTCAGTTCTAGCCAATTGATATGATGTTCCTTTTCCCAAGGAAGCCATTTCCCTTGTGTCGTCCTGTTTTGTGCATGTGCTCCCGTCGTGGAAACTCACGTCTGTTAGGGTTGTCATCTCCTGATCCGCCTGGGGCATCCTGGGGGAGAACTGGAGTGGTTGCAACCACCATGTGAAAGAGTTCTTCAGTCCGGTTGGTATCAGGATCCATGGATTTTCCCCTTGAGTTAGTGTCTTGCCAAGGGCGAAGGAAACGTTGGAGAGGCCTGGCATGGAATCTGGCCCATTGTATGATCCCTAAGCAGGAGGTCATGGCTCCCAGAAGACTTGCCAGGGTCTTGAGTGATTCTGCGAGCTTTCATGATCCGTTGGATCAGGCTGGTGAGCTTCAATTGTCTCTGTTGCGAGAGGAAGAGCCTGGAGATTCTGGTGTCCAATACCGCTCCTAGGTGCTCCAAAGTTTGAGAGGGAGAGAGATGGCTCTTCTTGAGGTTGAGCACGAATTCGTGATCTTGTAAGTATGTGATAGTCTTGTATACGTCCCTCTGTGCTTGCTTGTAGGTTGGGGATTGTATTAAGATGTCATTGAGGTAGGGGAGCAGTTTGATCCCCTCCGTTCTTAGGTTCGCTATGAGCGTTACTAGGACTTTGGTGAACGTTCTCGGTGAGGTCGCCAAACCGAACGGGAGCACTCCATACTGCCAATGTTGCCTAGCATAACCGAACCTGAGCCATTGCCTGTGGGATGGCAGAACAGGTACGTGCAGATAAGCCTCCTTCAGGTCGAGTGATGTCAGCCACCCTCCCTTCGTGACTGCTATGCGGATGGACTGCAAGGTTTCCATTTTGAATTTTTGAACCTTGACGACCTGGTTCAGGATCTTCAGGTCCAACACCACTCTCCATTTGTTTGACTTTTTGGGGAGTAGAAATAGAATGGAATAGAGCCCCTGGCCTTTTTCCTGGTGGGGGACTATTTTGATGGCTCTGATGGATAAGAGTCTGGTAATTTCCGTCTGCATCGCCGTCTGTTTGTCGTGGTTGCTGGAGACCGGTGAGGCACACAACTGTCAGGGGGAGCATGAGAACTCTATTGTGTATCCCCGTTGTATGGTGCGAATGACCCAAGCGTCTATGGTGGATTCCCTACACTGGTCCACAAATAGTTGAAGCCTGCTCCCCAGTCTCTCCTGTCCCGCCCCAATGTCTGGAGCTCAGTCATGCTTCCATCTTGGGGCGGCCTGGGTTCTGACGCTGCTTATTTCTGCTGCCGTGGCCTTTTTGCTTTTGCCACCAGGGTCTGTATCTCTGTTGGTTTCCCCTGTGTGGAAAGAATGGTCATCTGGAACCCACAGGAACTGAGAAGGATGCATTGTAGGGGCGAAAGGAATGCTTTTGGACCCCCACATTCTGCAGAGTCTGTTTCTTGGATTTATCGGTGGCATCCGCTAGCACTTTTTCCAGACAAACACCAAAGAGCATGCGGCCCTGGAACGGGCCTCCAACCAGAGCATTTTTGGATGTGTTGTCTCCCTTCCACGATCTTAACCATAGCCAACATCGTGCCGCTACATTAGATGTGGCTGCCCTGGATGCCCAGTGGAGCATGTCTGTAGAGGAATCGGCTACGAAGGCGTAAGTGAGCTGGATTCTGGTCGAGAGAACCCTAGTCACTCTCGTGGAGACCCGGCTCTTTTGATCCATGTCATTAAGGCACTTGAGAAATAAGAAGTTAGTGTGGCCATCTTTATAATGGAGGATATTTCCTCAAAGTTCCTTCTCAGGTTGCATTCAATCCCCTTGTCTGTTAGATCTCAGGGGTAACACTGCCCCTCGGTGGGGAAAACCGAGTTTCTGGACAGAGAGGCTGCCGCTGCGGGCATTCTTGCTTTTAGATAGGGAATAAAGCGATAGTTGAGCTTTAGACATTCTGGAGGCCTTATTGGGTTGCTGCCACTCTCTCTTAATAATGCGCTCGCAGGCCTTATCCAAGACCATCCCCGTATCTCTCTCTTTCACTTGAGGGAGGTACTCGGAGGAGTCTGATGAGGCTTCCTTGTCCTTTTGTTTGAGGTGGAGGGCCTTGGTGACCAGGTCATATATCTGGTCCCTATATTTGTTGGGGAAGTGCCTGTCTGAATCTGATGAGGCATCTAACCCCGGCTCCTCCTCTCCTGACCGGTCCCCGCTGTCTGAGGTCTGATCAGATACGCCCCCCCCTCTTCTTCTCCCCATCTCTTTCTTCCTCTGAGGACTGGACTGACAGTATCTCCTCTGGGGGTTCTGATTCTGAGGAGGTTGCTGACTCAAGGGGCCGAGCAGATTTGCGGGGCTTCTTGGTCCTCGGGTGTTTTCCCTTTCCTGCCCCCTTAGAGCAGCCTTTAAAAGTGAGTTCTGCCTGTTCCCGGGAGGGGGACCTTTTCCTCTTTAGTTCTGAGAGGATTTTCTTCAACACCTCCATGTGTGGGTCTTGGGACGGAGGAGAGGTGCGGGGGGGGCTCACTGTGGCAGACTGCTCCTCCGTCTCTGCCTGCCCTGCCGCGGCTCTGCCCCTGGTGGCCATCTGCCCCTCCCCCCCCCCGCCTTTATGCCACGAGGACCGGCTGGGGGAGGGGTGGGTGGGAACTTAGGCTGCTGAGGCTCCGCGAGCCGGGTTGTCGGCCGTGGGCTAGAGTGGATTCGGGCGGGGGTCCGGTCTCCCTGGGCGCCTAGCCGGTCTGTAGGCCGTGAGTGGGGGCGGCCTTGGGGAAGCGGGAGCTGCGCCACTCCGCGTCAGAGCTATCTGTGCTGGGTACCACCGCAGCTAGTGCTCGATGAAGGTGGGAAAGGACCTTCCGCCGGGGGGGGGGAAGAGAGGGAGAGTATGGAGGGGCCGTTCTTGGGATCGGGGGGGTCTACTTGCCGCTTCTCCTTGTGCCGACCTGCCCTCCGCTGCAGCCATCTTTGATGAGCTCAGATCGCCCCGCCGGGAAATGGGGTTAGCCCCAAAGCACGCCTCCCTTTGGGCTGCTGCTCCCGCTCCTCGGGGGCCCCCGTGCCAACAGGGAAGGGGGCGCACAGATCTGCTTCAAAATCCCTTCAGGGAAGTGAACAGGGAAGAGGAATTTCTCCTCCCCTGGCACCCGGAGCGCCTAATTCCTTGATTTATTTTACTTTTTCTTTTCTTCAGAACGGTCTCACTTGGGAGACAGTCAGCCTGCTTCCTAGCAGTACCGAGGCAGACAAATGACTGGAGAGTTAAGGATAGATCCCCGGGGATAGGATCTAGAAAAGTGGATTGTCTGCCTCCTAGTGGTAGTTGGCGGGATCTACCCTACTGTCCTGACTGGCCGGGCAGGAGGATCCCCCGGGAGAAGAGGAGGTCATCCACCGTTCAAAGTTGGAGACCTCCTGGCAGTTGCAGGTTTCCTGCTGCTTTCCATTTCCAGCAGGTCTCTCATCCAACAGCATGGGTCACTACTCTTCATCCCCCAAAGACGAGTTCCTTCGACAGCAAGCCCCCTTCAGATACATGTAGCTTCCCTTCCACAAGCCTGTTTCATTCAAACAGCAGCTTGCCCCTGCCATGGGACACAAAGTCTGTTCTCCCTATTAAGTAGGGTATAGCTGAGAACTTTAATCCGAGGGAACATGTTTTTCACTTCCCGTGCATGTACACAGAAGAACTATTGTCTCCAGAGTTGGTCCCAACTAAGGCAGCTGCATTCTGAAGGCTACACCCATAATGCAAACAGTGACTGAAAGCTTAAGATTTACCAATGATGTTTCCTTGTCGTGACTCCAAATTTCGCAGTGCATTCATAGCAGTTAGAGCCGTCACACCAGGGCGGCTCCTTGGACAGCATATCTGCAAGGAGAAAAAGGCAAGTATGAAGCCTTTGGATTCCAGTTACCTGCTCTTCCCGACTTGAGAAACTAGTCCCTGCCCACACTCAGCAGGTTAAGCCTTTCAGGCAAATCTTTTATCAGGTTCCCCTGGATAATGTGGTCAGAATCAACATGACTGTCACCATCAGCTATCAAGGGAGAACGTTAGTGTCTCCCTTGAACGTTCGAAAAATGCTTTTAAGATCACAGTCTAGATAAGGAAGCTATATAAATTCAGCTTCCGTTAAACTTTCTAATACTCCAGGAAATTATTGAACTCCTGTAGTGTGAAATTTTAAGGTGCTATTGCAAAATTAGAAAGTAAAAGCTAAGTATGTGCTTTCACTGGCCAAGAGACATGCAAGACTTAAACACACACACACACACACGTGAGGTTGCAATAAAGGAGATTTTCCAAAGAAAAGGGGGGAGATTTACAAATTTAAGTCATGATCGAACTTTTCAAGTTTGGACATTTGAACCCAAATACCTAGGGATCCACTGAAACACTCAACACGAAACATTCTCAAGGAATGTAATGAAATCTGTGGGAGTTCTAAGCTTTGATAAGTTTTGGCCACTAATGTACGTGTTTCAGCTTTCAACCCCAAGTGCTTAAAAAGGCCAGCCTATGTTTTCAGTAAGGGGGGGGGGGGGGGGGGGGGGGGGAGGAGATGCGTGCTCAAGCGACTTACCCAAAAGCCTGAAAAGAAGCTGTTTGGTAGCAACTTGAAAGTTGAAAATATTAACTCCCTGGTTATTTTTGACTCCAAGGCGGGCACCAGCTCTCACTATAGCACGGCAGAGGTTAGCATTTCCCTTCATATAAGCCAAAAGAAGCACTGAAAAGCAAAGGTAAGTCTCATCAGTGCATGCTAGGTTTTCCTCCACATGCAATTCATCCCAGTGTCTCCCAACCCAGTGGGTCCCAACCTTTTTTTTTGGGGGGGGGGGGGGGGCACCAT